>JAZDUH010000083.1:3522500-3632500 GCA_036419115.1 Scarus forsteni | reverse complement strand
CGTACCAAGAACAAAGGGTATTTCCTCTCCAAGAAATCCCATTAAAAAAAATACCACAGTTTAAGAGGACGGTACCTCGAAATGTTTTTAAGTGCATTAACTTTTCGGATATATGAAGTTTATCTGGACCTAACCAATTCAAGTCAGGTATCCCTCCACGAAGTGCCGCCGCTAGCATGTTATGTTTTATCACAGCTGAGAGTGAGGCGGAGTGTAGCTCCACCACTAGCTTCAGGAGCTCACAGCAGCGCTGCACAGAAGGAATACATGATGTGAGTTGGTTAGGTCCAGATAAACTTTATATTGTGAGAGATGATGAGAAATTGTAGATACAAAGTGAACTGAAAATGTTTGAGAAAGGTCTGAAAAAGTCTTGAAAATCTTAACTCCTGCGTGATAAGTTTTTGTGTACATTAAGTCCAATAAAGACAGCGACTACAATCTACATGTCTGTCTGAGCACCATCTAACAAAGCATTTATAGGATGATTTGACTTTGAATCTGTTGTGTACTTTTCTAATTGTAACATTTAGACAGTATGCATGAAAAAAGGTCCTCATGAGCCAACCCATGAGAAGTTTTGGTCTGAATATGTCCTATCCATCAAAATCAACAGCTGCTTAAATGCTTAAAATTTTGCTTAAAATCTCCAAATGCAAAAAAATATGACTAATCTTTTATTAGATTTTTATTATAAATTTATTAGTCTTCATGTAACCTTCGCAGCATTTGAAAGATGAAACACAGGGCAGCTAAGGACATTGTGGCTCAGTTTTTAGTAGGCCAGTACAGCAAGTGATTTGCAGTTTGTCCTCAGCCCATTTCACCATGCTAGAGCAGAGTTTGGACTGCTCTTCTCTTTCAATCAGTCTATCTGTGAGGATGAAAATACACTTTGGGTGAACCCAGTGCACTCTGACTTCAAAAACTATGTATGAAGACATTTAATTTTTTGTTTAATTTTTAATTTGTTCAGGGACAAGTAGTGTTAGTTCACCATTTCCCCACACTAAGTATTCAGCAATAGCTAAAAGTTGTGATAATTACTTTTCAAATTAATTTTCAATTTGAAGATATTATTAAAGGTAACTTATAGTTGATTAATAAGGATAGATTTGTGCCCAGCCCAGAAGCCGTGGTTGTACATTTTTCACAATGTAGCAGCCATTATGTGGCTTTGTAAAACTCATAGCAAAGGAATCCACAGGGACATTGGAGGTTAAACCCATCATCTGTTTAGAATGGCAGCACTTTCAGACACACAGGAATATAGCATGAGCATGACAGATTTTGCCAGTTTTAATCAGGTTTGCTTTTGAGGTCCAAAAGAGGCATCAGAATTGTCTGTCTTCAGACTGTCTAAAGGTGCGTTCACACCGCAAGCGACCCAGCTACCAAAGTCGCGTCGCCCACGGAGATGTAGCGTCGCGTGTCCATAAATACCTGTTTGGTCACCGTTGGCGTCGGCCGTCGGTCGGTGACGTTACGTCCGCTCGAGTTTTACCGCGATCATATCATATATCACATAATAGGATGTATAAGCGGACATTATTCCGGCTGTATCCTTTTCACTCACTTAACAGACACAAAACTCTGCAGCCGATGATGCAGCAGCATTATCTGTGAGTTTACCGCGGTCCGTCTGCAAATGTCCTCACTGAGATTAGTTCCGCCTAGCAGGAAGTCATCCGCCCTGTAGTCCGGATGAATAACTGCACCGTCACACGTACACACACTGCTGATTGGCTGATGCCACACAGCCACACACACCATCGCCTGAATAGATCAACTTTTTTTTAACTTTGACATCGCGCGACGAGTGGTCGTCTTGTCGCCGGCTGTCGCTTGTCGCGGAGGGTTAGCCCATGTCGCGCTGTACATTGACTTTGAATGGAGACTGATCGCCGAGGTAGTACAGGTAGCGTCCGGTGTGAACGCACCTTTAGAAACCACCACAGGAGCTTTTAGGGATTCTCTGGGTGTCAGAGTCAGCGGATTGTAATTAAATTGAAATATGCTGTTAATTTTCTTAGTTTCCTGCATCGACATGATGAGGCTTTCTCCACTGAGCCTCTAAAGAACGCTGGAAAAGGAGCTCCTCTCGGCTTTTACCATGTTCAGAACGTGAGTAAACACACACTCTGAAATGCACATGCACAAACAAAAGCTGTACTTGATTAACCACACACTGATGAAGGTTAACAAAGCCTTTTGCACTGTCCATGCAGATATCTGTTGAGGTCACCGAATCGTTCATTGAGTATATCAAGAACAAGCCCATAGTGTTTGAAGTGTTTGGCCATTACCAACAGCACCCACTACATCTTCAAGGACAGGACCTGATCAGGTTTGTCGATTATACCGCTGAAGTATACTCTTCTGCTGAGATGTCTCATTACTAGTGCTTGGAAGTAGAGGCACTGCAAACAATAGTAGTGAAGCTACATTTGAAGCATCTGTGTGGTACCATTGTTGATTTTTCTGACACTTTTGTTGATCAAGTAGTGCAACAGCATCATAACAAGCTACACTTTCCTCAAACCAATAAGTTAAAGCAGAGGAGTATTTTTTGCATGGTCCAAAATTTAAATAAAAATGTAGATAATCTGGACATGTACCTTCATATTTCAAACATGCTGCCATACAACCACTTCTCAAAAAACAATCTGGACCCCTCTCTGCCCCAAAATTGTAGGTCCATTTCAAAATTACCATTTATCTCAAAAATCTTAGAAAAAGTGGTTGCCAATCAACTTTCAACTGCCCTGGACGCTCATAACATCCTGGATAAGTTTCAGTCTGGTTTTCGTCAGTCCCATTCCACAGAAACAGCTCATCTTAGAGTTTTCAATGACTTTCTTCTTAGCAGTGACAAAGGAAAATGTTCTGTGTTGGTTTTATTGGATCTCAGTGCAGCATTTGACACTGTGGATCATGATGTTTTAATTAATAGACTGAGGCAGTGGGTGGGCATTTCTGGCTCTGCCCTTGATTGGTTCTCCTCCTACCTGTCACACAGAGCATTCTCTGTTACTGTCAATCCCCACACCTCTTCTAATCCCCCCTAGTTTGTGAAGTTCCTCAAGGCTCAGTCCTTGGCCCAATACTATTTTCTCTGTACTTGCTCCCACTAAGCCACCTTATCAACAGTTTTAAAAATGTATCTTGTCATTGTTATGCAGATGATATTCAGCTACATGTATCCTTTTCACCAAATGATAACTCTCAAGTGTCTAGCCTACGCAGTTGTTTAAGTGCCATTAGAGACTGGATGTCAGATAACTCATTACTACTCAACTCTGAAAAAACAGAGGTCCTTGTCTTGGCTCCAGAGTGCCAGACATACTTCAGAAACTGGGAACCCTGTCCACTTTTGCAAAACCAACTCTATGTAATATTGGCGTTTCTTTCAGCCACTCACTCTCTCTAAATCATCATGTCAATAATCTGGTCCGTTCTTGTTTTTTTCATCTCAGAAATATTGCACAACTCAGACGCATTGTTTCTACAGCTCAAATGGAGATGGTTATTCACGCATTCATTTCTTCCCGTTTAGACTACTGTAACTCACTTTTCACCTGTCTCAGTAAACTGCCTACAATTAGTACAAAACGCTGCAGCCAGACTATTTACCAGGTCTCCAAAAAGGTCACACATCACACCAATTCTGTTTTCACTTCACTGGCTTCCCATACATTTCAGAATTCATTTTAAGATACTTTTGCTCACTTTCAAAGCCCTCCATGGCCAGGCTCCAGCATACATCACAAAACTCTTAAAACACTACATCCCTGGTAGGTCTCTCCGGTCCACTGAGCAAAACCTGCTGGTTGTTCCACACTCCAGACTTAAAACTAAAGGTGACTGTGCTTTTAGTGTCATGGCTCCAACTCTGTGGAACTCGCTCCCCTTGGGTTTAAGATCGGCTGAAATAGTTGATTCTTTTAAAAAAACAACTTAAGACCTACTTTTTTGGTCTGGCCTTCTCTTAATATGTGTTGTGTGCTGTCTTTTCTTTTATTGTACCTTTGAAATTACTTGTATTGTTTTTTTTAATTGTTTTGTGAAGCACTTTGTGACTTTGCTGTTCTTGAAAGGTGCTATATAAATAAACTTTTTATTATTATTATAAATCACCAGGACAAGAAAAAGGTTTTGTGACAAAAAAAACATTATTTGTCATGACAGGGGCAAAGGAAAATTGAGGAAAGTTGATTTTAATGTTTTTTGGAGTTTGGGTTAGTTTTTTATGAAAGTAAATATGCACTTCAGTGGTTGAAAAATTAGAAACTTCTATTTTACCAGTCACCACGGCAGACCATGAATTACTTATTATGTAGCTAAATTTAAAGATGGAATGAGAGGCAACTTAAAGATTTAAGAACTTCCCTCCTGGTGACGGGTGTTTGTTGGAGAAAATTAAACAAACTTTTAAAACTTATTTGAGATAAAACCTAACTCCTAGAGATTAGTAAACGATACCTGCCTATACATATGTGTTTTGACTGGACTATTTACATCTGCATAAAGATGGCATAATATTTAAGTTCTGGATGCCCGCGTCTTTGCTGCTGGTTCGATTATTGACAGTTCAGCAGGACCTACTTAAGAACACAACAATGCAATCCCAATTACTTGATAGAAAAACCCAATGATAACCATCATGAGTAAAGTCGGCACAGTTTGACCACACTGATACATCCCCTCTTAGCAGTCATAAGGATCAAAGCTGCAATGGAAAAGTTGATTAAATTATTTGAACCCAAAACATTGTTCTGGCTGTCATGGAAATGCTTCAGCATATACCGCGTTGCAGCATTCTGTCTAAATCATGAGAGTCAATCACCATTTATGCACTACAAATTCTCTTGCATCAAAGTCTGTAATTTTTGAATGGGTTTTCGGGTAAATGCAAGACATATGTATGGTCTATGTGGTCTATTGGGGTCACAAGCTCACTGAAGACTTTTAAAGCATTGATGTGTCTCAAAAAGGAAAGTGACTAACATGTTGCTATGAGGGACTACAGGGTCAATGAGAAATGTTAAATGTCATCATTTTCATCATTTATTTTTTTTAAATATTAAGACACATGAGTGACACAACCTTGAGCATTATCCCAATTGGGTCACTCTACATGGAAAATCTTGTGTGGAAGAGGACAAAGCATAAAATAAAAACTGGAAGCTTAGCAATGGGGACACTGTTGTCAGTCATCTGAGTTTTAGTCCCTCAAAATCCAGACGTCATTTTTTTATGTCTGCAGATTACATTTACCCGACACAATTTTAAAAGTATTTACTATTTGATAAAATGATTAAAATAAACAATCATAATTCATGTTTTTTTTTCCATTAAAGACATTATAAAACAAAACTCTTGGAACAATAACTAAATTACCATTGACTAAACTAACAAACTGGTTTGGCTAGAATAAAAATTTCTGGTACTGTGTATATTAGCAATAGTAATTGCGAAATTAAATCTGGATTTGTTAATGAAACAAGCTCAGAGATAGAAAGCTGCCTTTGTTGTGTTGTTGTAGCTAGTTTGTTACTTTAGTATCATGAAGCTTATTTTTTGTGAAATAAATAGCAGCTTAGCTGACTGTTTCTCAAGCAGTTTCCCCAGTACTGCCTATTACTTGACAGTAAATCATTTTGGAACACCGTTGTTAGTTTTATGTTTACAGCAGATAACTTAACGTTGAATACTTCTTTTTGGGTTTAGAATTTGATGTTATTTGTCTCTTGTATTTTCACAGCCCTTCAACACCATCAAGGAAATACTATCCTATCCCCATGCCTCTGTCTAAACCAGGTAAAAAATTTTTATGTCTCACAGCACAGAGTAATAACAGAATGTTCTTCACCTTTCTCCTTCATTTCATCATATTTTGTTCCAAATATTTTAATCAATCAATCAATCTTTATGTATACAGCACCAATTATAACTTGTGTTATCTCAAGACACAATAGAGCAGGCTGAAGACAAACTCTTCAGTTTATGGATACACATATATACACAGACACATACACATACCGTGAAATACCAAATAAAAGCCAGGATGTTTGTTTCAATCACTGAGCAGACCAGGCGTTTATTTGGGACTGGGTGATTAATTGGAACCTTTGGGTCAAGTTGTATTACCAAAATGATTTCTATTTGCTAAAGGGCAGAATAATGAGAGAGATCGTTTTTTTGGACTTTTTTTTGTTTTTTTTCTTGACTTTACTTCCTGGCTGATGTCTTGAGATGTTGCTTCAGTATTTCCACATAATATTCTTTCCATCTATTTTTTGAAGTGCACCAGTCCCTCCTGCAGCAAAACAACCCTACAACATGATGCTGCCACCCCCATGTTTCGCAGTTGGGATGGTGTTCACAGGCTTGCAAGCCTTCCCCTTTTTTTCTCCAAATGTAACGATGGTCATTATGGCCTAAAAATTTTAGCTTCGTCGGCCCACAGAACATGTCTCCAAAAGTTAAAGTCTGTGTGCATTTGCAAACTGTAATCTGTCTTTTTCATGTTTCTGTTGGAGTAATGGCCTCTTCCTGAGAGAGTGGCCTTTCAGCCCATGTCGGTACAGGATTTGTTTGCCTGTTGATAATGACACACTCTTACCAGCTTCAGCCAGCATCTTCACTAGATCTTTTGCTTTTGTTCTTGGGTTGATATTCACTTTTTGGAACAAAGCATGTTCATCTCTGGGACACAGAACCCATGAGTGGTATGATGTCTGGACATTCCCATGGTGTTTATACTTGCGTTTAAATGTTAGAACAGATGAATGTGGCACCTTCAGGTATCTGGAAATTGCACCCAAGGATGAACCAGACTTGTACATGTCCACAGTTCTCTTCCTGATGTCTTGGTTGATTGACTACTCAAAGCTGCTTTACATCGGAGGTCAGCGGAGGTCTACCCATTCACACCCATTCGCTCTCACATTCACTCACTTATGGTTCAGAGTTTCTATGTTAGTTATCCATCAGTATCTCTCACACATTCACGCCCTTTCATGCCCATTTACACACCACTGACGCAGCAGTGGGAGCAACTTGGGGTTAAGTGTCTTGCTGAAGGACACATTAACATGTGTCACCCGGAGCTGGGCTTGAACCTGCAGCCTCCTGATCAATGACCAAGCTCAATATCCAACGAAGCAGTGTGTTTCAGGTGTGCCTCCAATAAACCTATGAGAGGCTTCTAAAGACCTTATGTCATCATCTGGGCTTTCCCAAGTTGTTTAAAGGCATAGTAATCTTAGTGTGGGTAAACTTCTGACTTTGAAGAAAGTAATTAAAAGTGTCTAAAATAATCCATTATTCTGGCATTTAGCAAATCATTTTGGTAATCCTAATCAACCAAAAACAGGAAAAGTTTAATCTGTTTTAATGTTATACAGTGAGAAAGAAACGTTTATATGCTTTCTTATATGGTGTATTTGAACTTCTGGTTTCAACTGTACATACACATACATATGTTCAAAACCAAAAATGAATCCATCATCCTAGTGTTTAGCAGTAGGAAATCTTGAATGTGGATCCCAGTCTCATGATGAACAGCCATCCACACTATACTATGCTGGGTGTATAGGTGAAGGGTGGGAGTTGGGCAGAGAGAAGTAGACTAAAGTAAAAACCAGTCATAGACCTGGCTTCCATCCTGTCTCTGAATATGAATTTAGTAGAAGTAAGCTCCTTGTGATGCAGCATCTCATTTTAAGGACTGTCCTCATGTTTTTATGATTGTGGTGATAGTTTTATTTAAGTATAATCAGTCATAATCAAGAAAAAAGTAATGAATCTGATATTTACATAAACATTTATAATGATATAAGGTAGAGAAGACTGATGTTAAATAACACAACAGCATCAAAATGAGACAAAGGACTGAAAATAAGATTTTATTGTAGTGACAAACTTATGGATGGCCAGACCATAAATCGTCCTTACCATATTTGTCTCTGTTGAGTATATATTAAGTGAAGGTAAGCCTCTTGAGATGTTGCATCTCATTTTCAAGAGGGACCTCACATCAATATGATGCTTAAGAAAGTTATGGATGAATAATCAAGCGTGGACAGGGAAACCATGCTAATGTCTACATTAACAGCTATAATACGTCTGTGTAGATTCTCATTCATCTAGGTAATGGTTATCTTGAAGATTCGAAATTGAGGCAACTGGACTGTGTTCAGTTATGGGAAGACATTTCGCTTCTCATCCGAGAAGCTTTTTTCAGTTTCTAAGAGCTGGACAAGCTCTTTGGAACTGAAGAAGCTATCTGGACAGAAAGATCTTAAAAACTTAAGAGAATCTTTGGCAAACACCACATTCCTGTTCATTTCAAGGCTGGAAACACAATGAGGCAGAAGTTATTCCATTCCGAGGACAAAACGCCTAGACATTAGCAGCGCAGTGTGGTGTATGCAGTCCAGTGCACTGAGGAATGCTCAGACCTGTACATTGGGGAAACTAAACAACCGCTTCACAAACACATGGCTCAACACAGGAGAGCCACCTCCTCAGGTCAGGACTCTGCTGTCCAACTTCACTTAAGGGACACTGGACACTCTTTGAGGACAGCAATGTGCAGGTTTTGACTAGAGAGGAAAGACGGTTTGAAAGAAGACTGGAGAAACATCTCTTAACAGAGGGGGTGGACTCGAACACAGCCCCTCAGCCACTTACAATGCTGTGCTAAACTCTCTACCCAGGAAGTTCTCCAAACATTTACCCTTGGGAGCATGTGACCACCACACCTCACATGACAGGAGAGTTAAAGACCCATTCAGGGTAACGACTCTCGGGGGCTGAAACACCCTGTGAAGACTTTCTATGAGTCCTTTATACAGCTCCTCTTCTGTTGTTGTCTTTGTTCTAGAGCAAGATAAATATCTGCGGCATTGTCCTTGGAACTAAAGAAGCTTCTTGGATGAGCAGCAAAACATCTTCCCTGAACACAGTCCAGTTGCCTCAATTTCAAATCTTGAAGATAACAGCTATAAAGATTATGAACTAGAATGGATTTTAAGAAATTTAGTTATTGAGGCTTTGTGACTCCACAGCAGCAAGCTGTCTACGCAAAGTATCCCAGACCACCTACAAGACAAGAGCCAGAGGACAGGAGCAAACAAAAAGGGGCAAAGGCATAATTCTATAATTCTATATTTTATGGGAATCAAATGCAGAGACGCTAATACAGCAGTAATGTGGTCTCTTCTTCTAGTTGTAGTCAGTATATGCACCGCAGCATTTTGGACCAGCTAAATAGTCTCAAGTGCTGGGACAGCCTGATAGAAGAGAATTCCGATAATCCAGTCTCGAGAACAAAAGCCTGGACTATTTCAGTGTACACAGTGGACTTATTGTTCACCTGTACATACTGGTATATGTCAGATAAATAGGACTTAAACCAGTTCAAAGCTGTCCCTGTAATCTCAAGTTATTCCTCCAATCTCTGTAGAAGAACATTATGATCTTTGGTGTCAAAAGCAGCAAAACAAGTACTGAGAGAAGTCCCTCACCTGGAGCTATGAGTAAATTGTTAGTAACTTTAACTAGAGCAGTGTCTGTGCTGTGATGCTCTAAATAATTAAATCCTGACTGAAAGTTAGGATCTTTGAAGTAAATGGAAGGTGGTATAGGCCTGTAGTTAGCTAATGTGCCTGAATCCAATCGAATTTTTAAGAAGAGGTTTGATAAGAGCTACTTTAAAGGACTGTGGCAAGTAGCCTGTTGATAGAGATATATTTATTGTCTCCAAAAATAATGAACAAACTAAGGGAAAGACATCCTTGAACAGCATAGTTGGGAGTGTGTCTAAAAGGCAGGTTGATGGTTTGGAGCAGAAGACTATAAAATGTAGTTCCTGAAGGCAAATTGTAGAAAAACAGTTTAAGTCAGGTTTAACTACATTTAGTAGTACACCAGGTCTAGGTGAAGGCCGACAGTTGCTTATCTTATCTGTAATTTTTAAGAAGTGTGTCATATCTGCATGCTTCATTTTTTTTTCTATTTTCTCTTCATTTCTTGCCTTCTTTGGATTTCTGTATTTACTTTAATTGTCCCCCACCTTCAATAATCCTCTTGCCTAAACTGGTCCTTCCTCTTCCACTTTATCCCTTTTCCATGACCCTTTCAATCCTCCTCCTCCCTCATTCAATGACACACTCAAAACCTCAGACCATAGACGTAAAATAGAGTTGGTCCGTTACCTTATGAGCGGATATGTGAATGGTAAAGTGCTGGATACGCTGTCTGAACACGCTAACGCGCTGGCCTCCTCTGCTGTGGCCAGTCTGGAAGATGAGGCCAGTCAGCTCTCTCACTTCCCGTTCCTCCCAGTGCTCAGTGACCCCGTGCTAATCGTGCCAAAGCACCATGGTTGGTTTTATAGACTCTGTAGTTACTTACAGAACAGACCCTAGATGTTCAGTTGTTTAGAAAATAGACAAGGTGCTGTGCTTTGCCTCTGTTGTGCTTTGTGACTGCAGACTGTAGCAGCAGAAAGCTCTGCAGTGAGCATGCTGCAGTGCACTGCAGTTTTATTTATTCCAGCTAGCTTCATCCAAACCTCCCCTGTTGCTTACAAAGTGGCCTGCACTGACACCTCCAGGTAAAGCTGCCGCTTGTGCTAAATCCTGAGCCAAATGATAAAATGAGCATTTATCATAATCACAGGAGATCACTGACATTTCATTCAAAGCTTTAGTCTGAATCCATAGGCTTAAGCTTTTAATGGTTTAGCTCCCGTCAAATTACATTACATTTCATATGGAATCATGTTCATTTCAAACATATTGAATACAGATGAATGTAGCTGTGGGGCTCAGAGATTAGCTAATTTCGGCAGAACATAATCCTGATGTGTCAGACACCAGGAGGCTGTCTCTTGTGCATTAATCTGTGATTTAGCACCCATAGCGTCTCAGTATGTATGCTGCTGGGGTTTGGATTTGATGTCTTAAATTTCTGGTTTTCTTTGTCCAGATTTTTTGATGGACAGAATATTCAACATATAATTGGATTATTAACATTACAAGATAAATAGATGATAGCTTTTAGTTCTGAATCCTGATCCAAATCCCAAATCCATTAACCAATCAAATCCATTTAGTTAATACCTTTTCTCTGATATGTGTTATTTTTGTCATGTATTTATTAATCTGTGTTTTTGTGTGTGTCAGTTCCTGCCACCAAGTTGAACACCATCAACAAGTCCAACCTGGGACAGTGTGTTAGCAAGTACGACCTGCTGGTGTGGTTTGAGATCAGCGAACTGGAGCCCACCGGAGAGTAAGTGTCTATCCACAAAGCTTCAATTCACAAGGGCCAAGGGCTGTAGGGTTTAGGAACTCCTGAATTACAGTCAGATTAACAAAATGTATTAAGCAATGAAAGAGAAAGTTGGAAATGTACTGTATAATAGGGAACACTGTGATGTGTAAAGAGTTGTAAATCGTCTGTCACAGTTCAATCTGATTCAGATCCTGGTGTGTCAAAATTTGATTCATCACAAGTTGAATGAATATATTTTTGTCTACTTAGAGCCAAGACTTTTGCAACAACTTTATACAGCCACACATTTTTGCTTTGAGTTCTGCTCCACAATTTGAGAAGTGTATAAAAACAGATTCTTATTGGGTGGTTTAATTCAGTAAAATTGTAATTAGTCTCACATACAAAACCTCACTTGACAGTTGAGTTTGTGAACTTGAGGGCGTAGCTCTCAGAACTAAACAAACAAAAAGACATTAAGAAATGGAAACTTCTTAAAACTTTTGATTTTAGAACAAATTGATCTTTGCTATTTCTATGAAATAATCATATATCAAAGCATGAAATTAGTTGGTTGATGTACTGAGCTGAATATAATTCCTCTTCCTCTTCAGGTACATCCCAGCTGTGGTGGATCATAGTGGAGGACTGCCCTGCCATGGCACCTACCTTCTGCATCAGGTAAACAAGAGCTATGCAAATATCCACTGATCATACAGGTTTTTTCCTTTGACTTTTTAAGTCAAGTGGTAAGTTTACATGGCATATTTATAGACATTGACCCTATTTACTGCGTTTTCTCTCTAATCACGACATATTAAGCCCTAAAAAGAAAAATAATGAAAAGAATATTTGAATGCAGGTGGAATCACACTTAAACAGATTCTGTAAAAATAAAGCAATATATTCCAAGCTTACACATTATAAATAAAAATAGTTAATAAATACCATTGAGGGGCTTAATTTTGTTCTGGCTTTAAGTGCTCTGATCCTAAGCTCCTGTCATCTCTGCTGCAGGGGATCCAGCGTAGGATCACTGTAACTCTCATCCACGAGAAGGGGAGTGAGCTCCACTGGAAGGATGTCCGAGAGCTGGTAGTGGGTGAGTAGTCCTCCCTCCGCAAGGATTAAAGACGTACAAACCACTGCAGATTCACAGGGGAGGAGAAGATTAAGTTGCGATAGATTTTTTTCCTTTTGAACACCGCAGAGCCAGTGGACACAGTGAGAAATTTTTATTTCTCAGAGGAGACTTTTATAGGCAACACTGTCAATATTTCCAGCACAACTTGGGGGTCACAATGTGTCTGTTTCCCCTCTTCTTTAGAGAAAAAAAACCCTGAAACTACAAACTTGTACACAGATATCTGGTAACATTTAGACAGGTTTATGAGAAAGTGGACCAAGCATCATTTTATAGATTATTTTCAGCAGTCAAGTTCGACAGTGTTCTTGACTACAGTGTTATGTTTAGATTTTTATAAAAGAAGGTATTTAGTCAGGTCATACTATATTTATTTAGCACATTTCATAAACAAGGCAGGGTGGCACAGTGGTGCTGTGGGTAGCAGGTGTGCACAGCACACCTGCACAGCACCTGCACAGCACAGCAAGAAGTTTGCTGATTTGGTTCCTGTGTTGGACAGGGCCTTTCAAACCAAATTCAGAATTACTTAAAAAAACTGTTTTTTATAGAGCCATCCAACAATGGAATTTATTACCTGAAAATATTAAAAGAATCAAAAGCAAATACTTATTCAAACAATCTATCAAACAAATATTAATGACAGAAACCAGACAATTAGAATAATCAATGTTTTTTGTGTTTGTTTTTAGTTTTGTTTTGCTTGTTATTGATGTTACTTTGATTTACACTGACACGTGTCAGTTTTTGTTTGTATGATTATTGTATGTTGTTTATGTTGTGATGTTTTATGTGGACCCCAGGAAGATTAGCAACCACAACAGTGGAAGCTCATGGGGATCTGAATAAAAATAAAGAATAAAGAATGTGGAGTTTGTATGTTCTCTCCAAACATGTAGGTTCTCTCCGGGCACTCTGACTGCTTCCCACAGACCAAAATCATTGCTTATTAGGTGCCTCTAAGTTGCCCTTAGATATTAGTGTAAGCATGAATGGTTGTCTGCCTCTCTATGTGACCCTGTGATTGGCTGTGATTTGCTCCAGCTCCTGGGGCCCTGGATGTATCACCGGTATGGATAATGGATGTATTTCATCCACAAGACATTACAGTGTGTTTCACAGTCAGTCAGATGAATGCTAAATCCCTATTCGTAACTGTTATTGTTTTTGTTGAAGCAGAGCAAGTTTAAGATTGTTTTTGTCATTTTTGATTGTTATGATAGATTCAAGGAATGGTTTTGATGCATATTCTGTCTCACTAGGTCGTATCAGGAGCAAGGCTGAGGTGGATGACAGCGCTGCAGAAGCCGTCCTTTCCCTGAACATCATTTCTGCCAAAAACATTAAATCATCTCACAACTCCAACAGGTACTTTAGGCGCACACAATCTGAATATCTGGATATCTTTAGTCCAATCCTATTTGATTCCTATTGAATTCTGCTCAGTAGAAACAGCATTTCAAAGTGAAAAAACAAGGATGAACTGGTTAAAAGGATCAATACTAATGCTTGCTTGGATTCTGATCAGTACCACTCATTTGTTTTGATTTTTAATGCAAGGTCAATTCATGTATTTCCACATATTTACGTTTACTGATTTCCTTACCTACGGATCAGATGCAGCATTAGGCTGTATCTGTGTTCGTGGTTTTTGTGCATATTTGCTGAAATCAAAGTGGAATCATTGCATGACCATCTTCATTTTCTCTGTTGTTTTTGATTTGCTTCATTGTGTCTGTTGCCTGACTCTCTGTGCTTCTCTCTTTTTTTTTTGTCTTTGCACTCTCTTTTTCCGCTGCGGCTGGACTCTTGATTGTGCTCAGGCTTTCTATTGATAAGGATATTGATAGGTACCAGTGACCTGGGAACATAAGGCTCCTTCTGTGAAAGACCTTTATGCTTCTCTATTATCTTATAGATCCATAGAAATAAGTTCTGTATTTGTGTTTTTGTTGGCTTGTTGCATTAAGTCTGCTTTTCTGGAAATTAATATTTGAAGTCTGAAAATCAGTCTGATTCTAAATTATCATCATCAACAGTAAAGGTAAACTTCAATGCATCTGCAGCCCCCTTTTATTCATTTGTGTCATGTTCTGTGGCACATAGAGTCAACAAAGTGCTCCCCTCACTGCTGTTATCCACTGTATGAGTCTGCACTCAATCACAATCAAGAAGCCAGTCAAGCCTTCAGCCTGAGTTCAGACAGTCCTACTAACTACAGGGGTGGCAATGTTTTTTGCAGCAAACAACCAGGCTGATTAAGGACACAGTGTTCTGAAATAGAGTAATGAATGTTTGGCTTATACTGTGAATCTAAATATTTTATGTACCTTCATTTTAGGAAGTATATTAGTACTGTTGCTTAAATGAACATAAATACAACTTTTGTATTTTCCCTGCAATCATTTAGGTCTCACAACATGAGCAGAAAACTCATATATGCTCCCCTGTTAAGTACTGCAGTTCCTGATCACATTGGCCCTCATTTATGAAACGTAAATCCAACAGAAACGTCGATATTTGGTCATTTCAAGAAAAATATTATTGATCTAGAAGATAAGTTCAAATCCCACATCAGATCTTAACCAATGTGGACATTCCCCGGGCTGTGTTAGGAATTATCAGGCCCTACTGGTGTAATGCCACTTCAAGCAGACAGAGGTTGAAGGATATTGGTAGTTTCGTAAGGTATGGTATCTAAATGTGTCTTATGTTATACTTTAGTTCTCACTTTCTTTGTAGACTGTTACACTTAGGGTTATGTTGAGCAGCATTAACTTTCAGGTGATGTCTTTTTTGTGTGAGATTTAAATCAGAATGTCTCATTTTTTATATTGTAGTGACTGCTTTTATAAGTTATGCAGCTTATATGTTTATCTTAATAATGGTAGGGAATTTAAGCAGAAAAAATATAGTTGTTTGACAGGACCTTGGGAATTATGTAATAGTCTAGGCCTGTGGTTCTCAACTGGCCGAATTTCAAATCCCACCATTATATCCTCAAGATAAGTACAACCAAAATGTGTTTTCATGTTCTAGCAATCAAGTGATATGCTTTAAAAAAAATAAGAATATTTAAGGATCTCCATGCATCATGGACATTTCATGACCCACTGACAACAGTAAGGTGACCTACATTTGGATCCTAACCCACCTATTGTGAATGCAATTATCAGCTCTACGAGTTTGACATCTTGGAGTTATAAATCAAGAAGCCAGTCAAGCCTTCAGCCTGAGTTCAGACAGTCCTACTAACTACAGGGGTGATCCCCTGGCAGAATCTTAATAAAGAGGTAAATAAGATAATAAGATAAACAAAATATTTTTCTTTTTTTCTAGCCTTCTTTTTCCAGTCCCCAGTTTATCCCTGTTTATATTTAAGAAGAAATGTATCCTCACAAGATTTATCTCTTTTTTTTATCATGCCCAGTGCATACTGTACAAGCCTGTGGGGGCAAAATTTAATGCAACATTGGATGGAAATAAATCTTGTGACATTGTAGAAGCTTGTCAAAACAATGTCACAGTGAATGTGAGGTGTAATCAACGCTAAAGACAGTACAACAAAATAATAGGGTGTCAACTATCTTGGTGGCAACTTTTTTTTTGGCCAGACAGTGTATTTTTTCAGAAGTTTAAGGTCCACATGACTGCAGCCAACCTGCCTGGACGTGGCCACGAGAGGAACATTGGTGACATATTACAGAGATGGATACTACAAATGGTATCCCAAGAGCCCAGAACTACTTCCTCTAATTTCTTTGGAAGTTGTTCTGTGCTGTTTGTTTATCATTCATGTTATTCATCTCTTCAATTTGTCATCAATTTTCCTCTTGCAGCCACGTCAAGGGAGGTTGACTACAGTCCAGTAGGCCTGAAACTTCTAAATGACATGTGCAACTGTAGTCACAGGAACATCAAGCTGCTTGGAGATGGTCTTATAGCCTTTACCTTTTACAATACGTATCTCTAATTTTCTGTTTAATCTCCTTATACAACTCGCTCTTTAACTGTCTGTGGTTCATGTTCAGTGTGGTACACACCATGATACTGAACATGAACCACAGACAGCTTTCACCCTTTAAATATTCAGACTGATTGATGACAAGCTTGAGGACACCTGTGATGCTGATTAAAAGGACACACCTTAGTTTAACATGTTACTGTGATCAAATCATTTTAAATCTTTTCTAGGGGTACCATCATTTTTGATAAGGCCAGTTTAATTACTTTGTTTATAAAAATGATTCTGTTGAACCACAATTAAAAAGCAATGTCTGATTTTCATTAGTTAATTTTCAGTAAACTTTTATTTATTATTTTTGTCAGTTTCAAGTTATTTCAGAGATCATTGTGGGTTTTTATTTCTTTAACATAAGGGTACCAGCACTTTTGCACACGTCTGTATATACAGTTGCATGAAAAAGTATGGGAATCCTTTGGGATTACCTGGATTTCTGCTTAAATTGGTCATAAAATATGTTCTGATCTTCATCAAAGTCACATCACTAGGTAAACACAGTCTGCTTAAACTAATACAGCACAAAAACGTATACATTTTCACGTTTTAATTCGACACAATATGTAATCAGTCACAGTGCAGGGTGGAAAAAGTATATGAACCCCTCAGCTAATTACTTCTCCAAGAGCTAATTAGAGCCGGGAGTCAGCCAACCTGAGGTCCAATCAATGTGATTAGATAGGATATGTTGGTTAAAGCTGCCCTGCCCTATGAAAAACACACACCAGTTGTGAGTTCGCTGTTCTTAAGAGGCATTGCCTGCTGTGAACCATGCCTCGCACAGAAGAGCTCTCAGAAGATCTACGATCAAGAAATGTTGACTTGCATGAAGCTGGAAAGGGTTATAAAAGTACCCCTAAAAGCCCTGATGTCCATGTGTCCACAGTAAGACAGACTGTCTACAAATGGAGAAAGTTCAGCACTGTTGCTCCTCTGCCAAGATGTGGTCGTCCTGTATAGATGACTGTGAGAGCACAGCGCAGAATGCTCAATGAGGTGAAGAAGAATCCTTGAATGTCAGCCGAAGACTTACTTTAATCCCTGGCACATGCTAACATTACTGTTGATAAATCTACAATACGTAAAGCATCACACAAGAATGGAGTTCATGGGAGGACACCATCAAGGAAGCCATTGCTGTTAAAAAAATGTTGCTGCAGGTTTGAAGTTTGCAAAAGAGCACCTGGATGTTCCACAGCACTACTGGCAAAATATTCCTTGGGAAGATGAAACCAAAATTGAGTTGTTTGGAAGGAATGCACAACACTAATTGTGGTGAAAAAAAGGCACAGCCCACCAACATCAAAACCTCATCCCAAATGTGAAAAATGGTGGAGGGGGCATTATGGTTTGGGGCTGCTTTGCTGCCTAAGGGCCTGAACGGATTGCTGTCTTCGACAGAAAAACAAATTCCCAAGTTTATCAAGACAGTTTGCAGGAAAACTTAAGACCATCTGTCCGCCAACTGAAGTGCAACAGAGGATGGGTGATTTAACAGGACAATGACCCAAAGCATAGAAGTAAATCAACAATGGAATAACTTCAACAGAAGAAAATACGGCCTCTGGACTGGCCCAGTCAGAATCCTGACCTCAGCACGATTGAGATGCTGTGGCATGACCTCAAAAGAGCAATTCACATCAGACATCCCAGAAATATTGCTGAACTGAAACAGATTCGTACAGAAGAATGGTCCAAAATTCCTCCTGACTGTTGTGCAGGTCTGATCTACAACTGCAGGAAACATTTGGTTAAGGTTATAGCTGCCAAAAGAGGGTCAACCAGTTATTACATCCAAAGGTTCACTTAATTTTTCCATCCTGCACTGTGACTGTTTACAAATTTTGTCGAATAAAAACATGAAAACGTATACGTTTTTGTGTGGTATTTATTTGAGCAGACTGTGTTTGTCTAGTGATGTGACTTAGATGAAGATCAGAACATATTATGTGACCAATTTAAGCAGAAATCTAAGTAATCCCAAGGGGTTCACATACTTTTTCATGCAACTTTATCTATCTATCTATCTATCTATCTATCTGTCTGTCTGTCTGTCTGTCTGTCTGTCTGTCTGTCTGTCTGTCTGTCTGTCTGTCTGTCTGTCTGTCTGTCTGTCTGTCTATCTATCTATCTATCTATCTATCTATCTATCTATCTATCTATCTATCTATCTATCTATCTATCTATCTATCTATCTATCTATCTATCTATCTATCTACCTACCTACCTACCTACCTACCTACCTACCTACCTACCTACCTACCTACTAGGGCTGGGTATTTCCAGCAACTTCTCGATTCGATACGTATCCCAATACACATAAAATTGTGAACACTGACTATGCTTTCAGCAAAATTCTTGACAAGTTTATTTTTTTCTTATAAGAAGAAAAAGAACAAGGATTAGTTTTAAGTGGTTCTACAACTTGAGAGACATAAATCCAGATCCTCAAAGATGGTAGACCTAAGTTCAAATTTAGAACATATGCTTCATTATGTAGCTCGTCTTCTACCTTGAACTGTGCCACTGTTAACACTACCCAAGGTGTATTTACAACAACTGTCAAAATATTGAGGCCGTATCGATTCTGTAGAATCCGTATCGATACACGTATCCCAAAGGAGTGCGATACGATATTTTGCCGTATTGATATTTTGAGCACAGGCCTACTACCTACCTACCTACCTACCTACCTAAATATAAGTGACCATTGTTGGTTTTTCTTTCTTTAACAGAATGGTACCAACAACCAATAATTTTGTCCATGTGTGTGTACTACTTTCACTCCATCAGATATTTTCACCAAATTCCTTTCTGTTCAAGGTTTAATATCCTGAAAAATCAATTTTATAATTTGATTTGCTTTTAATGTAAGAAGGGACTTGAGGACACATTTTACTAAACTCTGTTCACAGAGGAATGTGCTCTGCCTTTTTAAAGAAAAAACACCTTAAAGCACTCCCTTTTTTACTGACTGGGTTTTATTTGTAATAGCTATACTGCCTCCACCTGCATGTGTGTTTTATGCTCATCACAGGCAGCTGCCACAACTGTTTTGAATGTCTTCTCTGGTGACTGTAAATCCTTCTCCCATCAGACATCGTTTGTGCCACCAATCAGCACAGAGCTCATTATGGTAGCCTCCCAGCCCCTTGGATCCAAATATTTTATTAACATGAACTTTTAAACTAACAAGAGAACATGGGAAGCTCTCACTTTGGAGAGGCTAAGAAGATAATATAAAATAAAAATAAAATGGAAACAAGTCAAACCCAGGATGCGTATAGTTAATAAATATCACACTATATTCTCATCCCTCACTCACTTTAATCATTGGTTTGATAGGTCTGGGTTGATAGGTTAATGTACTCTGCCCATTTGATTAAAATTTGGCAAAATCCTTAAATTGAGACTTTGAGGAAGAACGAGAGCCTTTTCATATGTATATTTTATTATTTATACCTCAGCCATCCAATGCGATATCCCCGGTATAAATTGCAGTTTTTTCCAAAATAATTGTTGACTTGTATCTTCTCTTCTTCATAACAGCAACCGAGTCACTGGCATATATGAGTTGAGCTTGTGCAAAATGTCTGACACTGGAAGCCCAGGTGAGCTGACTCAAGATCAACCACATCCAGAAAATGTTTAAATTCAAGCAGTCAGCTTATCTTGTTTTCACTGGATAATTCCTCCGAACACATTTTTTTTCCTGAGCAGGAATGCAGAGAAGGAGGAGAAAGATCTTGGACACATCAGTGGCTTATGTGCGTGGAGAGGAGAACCTGGCCGGCTGGAGGCCTAGGGGAGACAGTCTCATTCTGGAGCACCAATGGGAGCTGGAGAAGATGGAGCAGCTGCATGAGGTTGGTCTTTTAAGCATATTAGAAACTTTCCACAGCTACTCTGCTCCTCTCAAATCAAATGAAAATGTAGTTGATTGAAAATCCCACTTTTCTTTAGTTGTTGGGGAACTAACCCCCAAATTCCACCACACGCGAAAGCGCCACGTCCTTGAAGCGTACTGCGGAGCACTTCGCTCCTTTGTAGTCTATCAGGCAAATTCCACTGCACACGCTGCGGTACATCAGCGCCACGATGCTGAAGCGCCGGCACGCGCCAAGGCGCAAGAGATACGCTTCAAGTCTATTTTCTGCGTGGCCGCTTCCAAACCTCGTAAATTCACTGTCGTTAAGAAAAGCACCAGACAGGAAGTCACCGTGTGGGGTATCCAGAAGTTTCAAAATAAAACACAATGCATGGTGTCTAAAAAGTAATTTTCCTCAATAGTTTGCCATTACGTTAAAACCGGAGGAACAAGCATCAGGTCAGCAGTCGGTCAGAGGGTCCCAGAGGCAACACGACACCATGGACGAAGAAAAGTGAATCATAGAGGTCCAGAAATGCATAACATTGTATACATGACACCAAACATCTTTTCTACAAGCATATAGACAGGTAGAAGTTGAATAAATCACGAAGCTGTGTGGTTGGGACCAGCAAAGGGGCCTTAGAGAAGCGAACTGAGGTGTTGTTTATTTCTTTTCTCAGTCTATAACACTTTTTATGAGCGTGTGACATCGCTATTCACATTAGAGCCTGTGGCTCTCCAGGGATCAGCCCTCCCCCTCCGGCGCTGTGCATCGCGGCGCTGCTCGGCGCACCGCTTCCAGTGGGGTTTGCCTGTCAGAGCAAGACCACTGCGCTGTGCGTTGCTTTTGCGTGCAGTGGAATTTGGGGGTAACTGAGTTTCAGTTTCATTTTGGCCTCCCAGTGTCTGTTGGTATGTTTTGGCCACAACAGTACCCTGTTGACCTGGAAGAGTTTATTGAATTTGTCCATGATTTATTTATTTATTTTTTTTTTACTAATTATTGTTTTTATATCTTGTCTGGCTGAAGGCATGAAAAAGACCATTTTAAAAATGTAATCTCTTATAAGGACTCAAACTCTGCTTTGTCATTGGTCAGGTTGAGAAGACCCGTCACCTGCTTCTGCTGAGGGAGAAACTGGGCGAGGCAACTCCAGTTGGAACAACTCCCACCACCAAATCTCTGAGCGAGTTGTCCCCAAGCATGAGCTCAGACAGCCTCTCCACCTCCACCTCCATCTCCTCACAGATCTCCAGCACCACCTTTGAAAGTGCCATCACCCCGAGTGAGAGCAGCGGCTACGACTCTGCTGACATCGAGAGCTTGGTAGATCGTGAGAAGGAGTTGGCTACTAAGGTGAAAGAATAACTAGTACTACTGGATTGTCACAGAAAATGTTCTCACGCTGCTGCTTCTCCTCTGTGAACATAACAGACTCATATTTGCTCTATTGCAGTGCTTGCGCCTCATGACACACACATTCAACAGTGAATATAACCAGATGGTAAACAGTATCAGTGACTGCAAGGTGAGTCATGACACTTAAAATCCTAAAATCAAGTTTTACTTCAAGATTATTTTTGATTACTGTGCTTTTTTTTGCCAGTAGTGTGTACTTTGTTGTCAGTGCCGTTCTCCATGTCTGTTGTAATGATTTAACAAGTAGATAGTCATACACTTCTTGCCCCCAATATCATTCACTTGACTTAATACTCTCATAACTCAATTATAAATGCACTGTTGCCTTTGATAAGAATGCAAAAGTTTATTTTTCTTTCACAGCTGTCAGATATCTCACCGATGGGTCGTGACCCATCAGTGACCAGCTTTAGCAGTGCCACCCTAACCCCATCCTCAACCTGTCCCTCTTTGGCTGACTCTCGCTGTGGATCGATGGACCAGAAGTAAAACTTATTAATATTATTACGCTTTAGTCTTTTTTCCCTTAGTCTCATCAAAATATTTAAAATGTTGTTTTTCACAAACAGGGTACAAATGTTACATGGACAACACAGATATAGAAAGCCGTAATTCAACAAAACAGAAAAAAAACAGTAGACATCTGATAGTATAAACAAAGGGAAAATGTAGTAAACACAGGAGTAGACATACAAAGCAACTCTGTTTTCGTGTGTTAAGAGGTTTGTTATGTCCTCACAGGATATGTCCATGTACATAAAACATAACACAATCTGATTCTCGAATCATCTCGATGCATTAATCGTCTTGTTTAGAGATTTCATAATGACAAAAGTGGATCAGGAGAGTACCTCGCACATCTAATTTAGGAGACAGCTGTGTCCGAGAAAAAAGTCGAGTTAAACACGAAGATGGACTCCCGCACACTGTCTAACTTGCAAGAAAATCATTTATTTGCAACATTTCAGTCTCAGACCTTCATCAGGCAGTGTTTGCCTGATGAAGGTCTGAGACTGAAACGTTGCAAATAAATGATTTTGTTGCAAGTTAGACAGTGTGCAGGAGTCCATCTTCGTGTTTATAATGACGAACGTGAAATTGTATTTGTAGATAACATGTATTTATACACAAAATGTGTTTAAGGAGTTACTGTACAACACGCAGTAGCTTCATCTGCCCTTTTAAGAGCTTTTGATAATATTAAAACATCTTAATAGACAACGAGCTCTGCAGTTCACCAAACAAAATCTGCACCCTTTTTAAAATTGTTTTTCTGACAAATTAAGAATATTTATCCGACCAGAATGACAGCTTTGCACGCTTTGTCTTTGAGGCAATCCTGGGAGAGTGCTACAAAAACAAAAAAACACAACAAAAAAAACCCACTCTTCTAAGAAGTGTCATCTTCATCTGAAGTTTAGACTCAAAACTTAAGTTCTTATAACTGCCTTTAAAATTTTATTGGATGTGGCTGAAAAAGTAAACTAACGTCAGCTGAGGTTAGTCTATAACACCCACAGTGAAGCATTATTGTATATTTTAACATTTCTGCCAAAATGGGGGAATATAAAAGCACAGGTTTAATATCTGCTGATACATTTTATTAACTTTGAAAGCTATTATCTCCCAACATGGATGCTATGCTGATAGTATTGTGCTGCCCAGTTTCATACAAACAACAAAACATCCTGATATTGTTTGATAAATTCTGAATTATTTTTCATCTTGTTAAGGACCATGCACATCGCCATGACAGAAACAAAATGAAAAGAACATTAATCATTATGAAAATGATTTGGCACCTTTAATTACAGTTGAACTTGTGCTTTATACAGAACCTAAAAGTATAGAAGTAAAATAATAAATTATGACTTTCATAGTCACAAGATGCACCCAACACACATCAGACATACCACATGCACCAACACTGCACACACACCCAACCACACATGATTTGATACTAGGGATGTCACGGTTACCGGTAAAATGGTAAACCGCGATAAAATTTCCCACGATAATCGTTACCGTGTCCAATTAAAATTACCGTTATATCGTGCTTGATCACCACTCTGCCTCAGTAACGCACGGTGATTTGCCTGGAAAAACCGGAACTATGTATCTGTCCTCGATTAAGGAGCCTCACGCGAGGTGCACATGCGCAGTTTGCATTGTTTGGCCTCTGAGTCTGACACATTTATTGACAAAAAAGACAAAAGAACTGTTATGAATATAATAATAAAGGGGTTAAATGATTTCAATTCTGTGTAAAAGTACTTTTTCAACATTTTGAGCACACTGCAACAATACCGCGATAATAATGATAATAATAATTTTGGTTACAATAACCGTGATACAAAATTTTCATATCGTTACATCCCTATTTGATACAGTACACTTACCATAGATAAACAGAGTACCTGTTGTTAAGCCAGAAGTTATTTTTGTTACATCTATTTTTTTATTTTTATTTTTTGGGGACAAGCCATCACCCTGATGCTAACTCCCTTTACTCCTCTTTTAAGGACTCCAGAGAACAGTTCCCGTGCCTCCAGTCCATCCTGCTCAGACTATGAAAACTTCCCCATGGTTCCCACTCTGGAGACATCCTACCTTGCGAGAGCTGGAAAGAATGAATTCCTCAACTTGGTGCCTGATATTGAAGAAATGAGACCAGGGTTAGCACTGACATGTTTGACCCTAATGCTCTTTTCGTCTGTAGCTTTTAATATACAGTCAGGAAAGAAATGTCAATACAGCTCGGAAGAAAACCAAGTCCAATGTTTATATCCCAGTGGAAATTGCTTGAATTGATCTATTTTGTAAATATGAGTGCTGTCGTCTGTCATTCTGTACTAAAACAAGTTTGAGATTTGTTTGTGATTTTTTGTGTTTTTTTTTTCATTATTTTCAGATCGGTTGTGTCTAAGAAAGGTTTCTTGAGCTTCATGGAGCCACGCTCCAACTCATGGGTGAAGCATTTTGTGGTTGTGCGTCGGCCCTACGTTTTCATCTATAACAGTGACAAGGACCCAGTGGAGCGGGGTGTCCTCAACCTCTCCACAGCACAGGTGGAATACAGTGAAGACCAGCAGGCCATGCTTAAGGTAAAGTATGAACAAGCTTTAAAACTCTGGGGGACTTCAGACCATATGCAAGCACGTTCTGTGTGTTTACACATCCACATATTCAAAGAACTGGGAATTCACAGGCTATGGTGATAATCTGATTTATCTCAATATCTGAAATTTTGGAAAAAAAAAAAAAAAAGGAGTCTATAACATGTTCTGTTGAAAGTGTGACCAAACCCTTTTTTCTGCTTGCTTTGTTTGATTTTGATCCTGCTTCTGCTCCTATAGTATACTTATTCATGTGTATATCTCATTGAACAGAAAAAAATTCAGATTAAGCTATGTACATGCATTGAGTAACCAGTTTATAACACAATGCTTATCAGATTTCACATAATCAGATAATGCCCTTTTTCTGATGAAGGTTTCCAGGTTAGGTCATTTACATGGTCACTTTAATCAGCCTACTCCAGGAATCATAACAATCAGACTGCTTGTGGGTGCAAAAAGGCTCATTGTTTAATTTCAGTTTACCCTTTGGGCTTATATCGGAACTGTAACATTTTCCTTTTAGACTCCTAACACGTTTGCTGTGTGTACAAAACATCGAGGAATCCTCCTGCAGGCGAATAATGAGAAAGATATGAACGACTGGCTGTACGCCTTTAACCCCCTGCTTGCAGGAACAATAAGGTACACTCTTGAATTTCTTTTACACGTCATATGAAGTGCTTCTTTTATTCCTCAAAATCCACCACCTTATATCCTCCTAACATAAAATCCTGTTCACACAGATCCAAGCTGGCTAGAAGGCGCAGTGGCCTGTTGAAGAACTGAGTCGTGCAGCACACTGGAGAAAAAAGATACAGCTTCCGTTGTTTCTGGAAAGCTTTGACCATACCAAGTGTTAACACTTATTAATCATTGTGATTCTTGACGGTTTCCTCTTGTTAGTAGACTTGTGGCTTAAGTCTCCTTTCATGCAACTAAAAGTTTTAGTTTCAGAGGAATTTGCCTCCTTCTCTTCTCCCTCCTACAATCCTCTGATAACTAAGCTTTTCTCTCTCTCCCTCCTTCCTGTTCCTCCTCCCTCTCCTCCTCTTTAGCTTTTAGTTTTTGTTTGGGTCTGATTTTGTTTGGCTTTGTTGTCATTCCCTAACTCCCCTGACTAGTAGCATGTTGTAATAGTCTACTTGTGTGTGCACGATTCTTCACAAACCATGCTTTCAGGCCACTAATTTCAGTTTGCCAATCAACTGTAAAAGAACTTGTCTTTATCAGTGTTATTTTTGTCCAGAGAAGACTTTATTTTACTGTTCTCTTTTCTTATATATATATTTTTTATTTTATGCCCGCACGATAACTGCAGCAGTCCTCAGGAGTAGAACAGGTTTCATACTCTAAAAATTCAAAGAAATTACTGGAAGCAATGAAGGGATGACAGATATCTCCAATTGACATCTCAGTTTGCATTCTAAAGGCAAAGCTACTTCAAGCTCTAGTGCTGCGTACAATTCCATAGGCGACACTTCATTAGAATATCATTAGGCTGCTGCCTATAGCTCCCCTTATCTGTTTCTTATGGATCTTATCAGCACTAGATTTTCACTTTCATCCATGTTGAATAGAGATCCCACCCCTCAGTCCATGTAAATACACCAACTCCCACCCCCAATCGTACTGTCAGTCATTGAGTGATACTTTTCAAAAAAGAAACACACATGCTTTCTGAACAAGCATGCAAAAACAGAGATATAATGTCATTTCTCAGACAACATGATGAGCGATTGTTCCTGCAGGAGAAGATATTTGTCCCTGTCTTTTATCTATTTCATAAATTTAAAAATATGGTTATAAGGAGAGAAAGAGGAGAAGGGAGAGGGGAATACCTTGTGTATTCTGGGATCAGTGTGGTAGTTATCGCTCATTGAAAACATTCCTCTCAGCTCCTCTTGTTCTTTGCAATCTATTTCATAAACTCTCAATTTGGGCTTTGGAGCTCAGCTGCATTTGTTACTAGTAAGTTTAAGCTTCATGTACTTGGGATACAGGCAAAAAACAAAAGTAGATTCAGGAGGATGAAGTCAGATTGCGAATGAAGTTTTCTAGATGATGCCAGTAGTTATACACTGATGCTGCTAGCTTGTAGCCACCAGGATATACAGTGACATTCTGACCCATAGCTCACTCAGTGAAGTACTAATTGCAGGTTACCATGTGTCTTTTTATTTAACACTCATTGAATTGAATTTTCTGTTTACTATTATTGGTATTATTACTAACAAGGTTGATTTTTTATTATGTTTTACCATGCCATCTTAAAGTTTTATATGAAATGTATCAGAGGACATTTATTATGACTTAATTTGTAACCAACTATTTTGATGTTAAACATTATTTTGCACATTAACATATATCTATCGCAACACAAGGGCAGATCATCACGTGTTGAATCCAAGATTATTCTTTAGTATCAGGATTAGAGCACATATCAGGGCTACATTGGATAGCTGTGGAGAAGGTTTCCTAAAATAAAAGAAGATATATTAAAGGGATGACATATACTCAAAGATTTTATTTTTGACATTGTTTATGAAAATATTTGCTCTGTACATGGTGTTAACACTGCTACATTTGGCTCCCAGTTCATGGTGGAAATGTTGGTGCCTCTGTTTTAACAAATGATTCAAGTGGGATGAGATTAGACAGGTGCTAAAAACTCTGGCCAACAAACCAGCAGTATGCTCACTGTGTTAGTGAAGGGTTACAGAAATGATTTAAAACAGAGGAAGCCATGTCTTTTACAAGTAAAAGAGGTTCATTGAGGCATTTCTTTATTGTTGACCTCAAAGGACTTTAATATGACTGAATTTCAATTGTAGTATTTATGACCTCAAGTCAAACAGCCTGCTGGTCATAGATAGAAAAAATTGGGATGCACAGTGTTGAATTTTTCTCTCCCATAATTGAGTCAATGTTTTACTCATGCAGCAGTTTCAGTTGGTGTGTTGCTGCACAATGACCAAGCCCATGCCTGTTTTCATTTTGGTTATCATATTAATAAGTCAACACTATCAGCCTGCCAGTGTGAGTGCTACATCTTGAACAAAGATCCTGGAGAACTAAGGTTTCTATTTTTATCACAAGCTGCATACATATCTGGGCCAAAATATACAAAAAATGAAAACTAGAGAGCCATATTTCCCTGTTTTAATACAGATGTTTATCCACATCAGGAGGTAAGTCCAGTGGTGGGAATTTTACCAAAAAATATTCTGAATTTCTTACTACTCATTACTCATTCAAAATTATTGTCTTAGTTACTTTAAAGTAACATGTTACTTTTCCCTCTTTGAAAAATGGTCTGCCAGAAGTTTCAAATTAATTTTACAATCAAAAACAATGCTCTGAACATCTTGGCAGACACAAACTCAAAATAAATAAACGGCTTTGAATAATTCAGAACACTGTTCAGTCTTTCCTTCTCATCTTCCATGCTGCGTTGAACTTTTTTGCGATTCACGTTGTCATGATAGAGGTCCACCTAGGATTGGTGACTGTAACATTATTGCTTTTTTGAATTGATAACCCTAACTTAGTATCTCCAAGTATGTGCAGAATGCAGAACGCAGTAAACTTCCTGAACTTTCGATTTCCTTATTTACTTTTGAACACACAACTTTTTGCCCTTTCCTGTATACAATCTTTGACATTCAAAGTCAAAAAAGCAAAACTATGTTTGTCTTTAAAGGGCTATAATGAGGGGATTGTATGAAGAGACACAGGCCTGTGGCAGCAGGAGTGCACTGACAGCATGTAACCAGACAAGCGCGTGCCTGGTCTGGACACAATTGAGTCACAAGACATGACATGAACACCAGGTGTCAGGCGTCCAGTGTGTCCAAAGTATTATTGACACAGTACAGTAGTTTTTAAAGCGAGCAACATTTTACTCTAAGTATATTCTTGTAAAACTTACCTTTAGTAATGTTAAACAAAATAAAGTTGCTGTAGTTTGTACCTGCAAGTTTGGTGCTTAAAACACACTTTAAGTTCAAGGAATAAGGAAACAAGAAAAATCTGCAGCTGAGTTTGGTCTGTTGGTGTATCGTAAAACTCCACAAAGTTTTTCATACATCTCTCCAGTATGAATGATCAATATATTGCCTGTAAACACTGACAACTTTGGCTTTCTTCTGCTCATACATACATTATGCTGATAATGTCATGCAACCCTGTTTAAACAGTAAAACTATTTCTGAGAAGACAACTATGGCATTCAAAATAAGAAAACATAAACAAACTATGCACTGTTTGAGTCTTAAAGTGCATTGTACCTCATGAGAAGCTCAGCATGCTTCACATGGGAGATATCGTGACAATGCCTGTCAGAGCAAACATTTTCACTCCCGTGACTAATTTTTGCAGAGGTCTATCATTATTTTGAATTGTGTGTATTTATTGTTTGCAATGTATATATTAGTTTGCAGCTCTTTGCACATGTCAATAAAAGGTTCAACTAACTGATCAAATACAGTCTGTGCAGTTTAGTTGTTCTACTCAAAATGAACCAAATGACAGAGTGGCAGCCTTTGCCAGTCTGAGCTGAAGGAGTGTGGAATGTAACATGAAGATTTGTGTTTTTCCATCATTAAAGCATGGTTCAAAAGAGAATTAAATGCAACATGCAGCATCTTGTCAAGGCAGGTGAGTTACATTGGTGTTTCCTCTTTTTAAGAAAATGGTTTGGCTGAAAGTCTTGTTTTGATTTGAATATATTTACTCACGGCTCATGTTGGTTAAAACAGAATAAAATTGGTTTCACTATTATTTTTAATATCAGGTAATAGAATATGGAGAGGCTCGTGACATCTACAGTGGCAGTAAACTATTGTTACTGCTGTCTTTCTTCACCTCAACACCTTTTTTTCCATTGATGCCTTTCAAACATCTGAATAGAGATCCCACTCCTCATCTGATTTAAATATCAGCTCCCTTTGGATTGGTCCATCCACAGAAAAAGACAGACCATGACATTAAACACTGTACATTATGTGTCCGACTGGTTTCATTTTCATACTTATTTTGTAAATATCTGTGTTGTATGGAGCTTGGATTAAACTGTAAATATGTTTACTGTATTTGTAATAATTATAATCCATTCGCTGTATAGTATAGGTGTGTCATGCGGATATCCTAACTCTGTGTATGGTAATCTTGCACCATTGAACTGTTAAGTGAATGAGGCAACAATAAAAGTGCAAACCGTGCATTAGCAGAACAAGTACTGCCTGTTTGTCTGCTCCTTTGGGCACAGTCTACTTCCTGACATCTCAGTCTGAAACTAAAAAAATTAATCATAATGCACTCATTTAATGGGTTCAGTTATCTCATAGTTGGTCATAATTAACACCAGGAGTTCTCATATTTTTGACTCTCTTAGTCCTAATTATTTATAAGTGAAGGTTAACATTCACAAGTACTGTTTTTAAGTTATTCCAGATTTTTGGTATCTCTTTAGGATTATAGCTTTTGCATATAATATTTTTGTCTTTTTCAGTCCAATACTGCTTAAAATTTACTCACTTTTGGTGAAAAATGGATTAAAAACTGTGTTGGGATAATTATCCACTGAGCAGGACACATTTTAAGTGATTTACTTTCCACTAGCAAACCTCTTTATATTAGTACTGGTTTTCTTAAGGTGGAAATAAAGCAATGCTGTGTGCCAAAGTACTAACAAAACCAAGAGGCGTGCTTTTGGAAGATCAAGCTTTGTAAATGTATTCAGCACAGTGAACAATCCTTTCAGTTAATTTTTTTTTCAAATTTTGCTCTCTTTTGAAATTCACTTAATTGCTGTTGAAGGACCTCTTGGCCCCATTGACAGCAAAGTGAAGCCTAACTTCTGTAGTGGTTCTTACCTTTACTGGAAGAGCTAATCATAATCACTGTGGCTACTTTATTTACTATTGAAATGGACCTTATGAAACCCAGCTTCAAAAATACTGATCTGTCCCTTTAATAACTTATTACTATGATTATTAAACTAATTATTTAAACCTCATATCCTTTTTTTAAGAAAACTGTGTTTGCGGGATTGATGTTTTCTGTAATCATAGATTTAAAAAAAGTGAATTTTGTTCCTCAAAAGTGCAATTAAGGACATGTTTGGAGAGACATTTTTCCACACTAGAGTAAAAAATTACAAAAAATACATTTGAAAAAGCCTTCATAACTTGAAACCAAAAAAAAGAGGTATTACACACTGGAATTATTTTCCTTTAAAGTAAAATTGTTGTTTCATTTTGTTTAACTGAAGACCTGAAGGTACAGATTATAAACTTTTGATTGTGGTACTCAATAATTAACATTTCACACCCCTAACGAGTTTCTGTCTTTATTTTGGGAATAAAAACAATTGACGACAAATTCATCACATTTCAGACATTTTATTCAAAACTTGAATTGAGTGGAGATTATCTTTTAAATGTGTTTACATTTGAAACAATATTTTGTCCATTCATTTAATGAAAAATGTTGTGGATTGGCCTCGTGAACTGCCTTTGAATTTTGGCGGGACATACAGATTTGTGCAAAATTGTTGGTACCCTTCTGGTAAAGAAAGGTAACCAAAAATGGTCACTTAAATAAATTGAATCTGACAAAAATAAAAACAAATAATTTACTGTAAATTTACTAATGGAATCCGGACATTGCTTATTAATTGTGGTTCAACAGAATTATTTAAAATGAAAAGAAGAAAATAATTAAACTGGTCTGATCAAAAATGACGGTACCCCTAACTTCAAATTTTGTTGCACAACCTTTTTGAGGCACTGCAATCAGGCAAGTTCTGTACCTGTCAATGAGACTTCTGCACCTGTCAACAGATATTTTGGTCCACTCCTTGTGAGCAAACTGCTCCAGCTGTCTCAGGTTTGAGGGGTGTCTTCTACAGATTACATGTTTCAGCTCCTTCCACCAATTTTTAATATGATTTAGATCAGAAATCACAGAAGGCCACTTCATAATAGTCATTGTTTTTGTTCTGAGCCATTCTTGGATGTTTTGGGTTATTATCCTGTTTGAAGACCCATAACCTGTGGCTGAGACCAAGCTTTCTTACACTTGGCAGCACATTTTGCTCCAGAATGCTTTCATAGTCTTAAGATTACATTGTACCCTGCACAGATTCAAGGCACCCTGTGCCAGATGCAGCAAAGCAGCCCCAGAACATACCTGAGCCTCCTCCATGTTTCATAGAAGGTACAGTGTCCTTTTCTTTGTATGCTTCCTTTTTGTGTCTGTGAACAGAAAGCTGATGTGACTCCAGTCTATTTTTTTTATGATTTACTTTCAACAGTGATGTCCTCTATTAAGTCTATTTTGGATGGTGTAATCTGATACTGATATACCTTGACCTTGGAGATCACTTCTAATCTCTTTGGAAGTTATTCTGGGCTCTTTGGTTACTGATCGTATTATCCGTCTCTTTAATTTGTCATCAATTTTCCTCTTGCAGCCAGTCCTGTGGACCTTAAACTTTTGAATAACATGCGAAACTGTTGTCACAGGAACATCAAGCTGTCATTGTGTCTTTCCACATGGTTGTTTAAGAAATGAGAAGTTACTCATTGCATCAGCTGGGGTTAAATAACTTGCCAGCTGAAATATGATAGTCCATGCAATAATTATCCAATAGGAAGCTCAAACCTATTTGCTTGGTGAAATCCCTGTGGTGACTTTTTTTTGGCCAGGCAGTGTATGTGCAACTGTTGTCACAGGAACATCAAGCTGCTTGGCCTTTGCCTTTAACATGCTTGTCTAGAATTTTCTGTCAAATCTCCTAAGACGGCTCTTGTTAACTTTCTGTGGTCCATGTTCAGTGTGGCACACACCATGATACCAAACAGCACAGTGACCACATTTCACCCTTTAAATATTCAGACTGATTGATTACAAGCTTTAAGATACCTGTGATGCTAATTACAGGACACACCTTAGTTAAACATGTCCCTGTGGTCATCATCATCATCATTCTTGATGAGGCCAGTTTCATTATTTTGTTTTTTAAAAATGATTCTGTTGAACCACAATTCAACAGCAATGTCTGATTTTCATTAGTTAACTTTGTCATTTTTATTCATTTTTACTTTTGTCAAGTTTCAAGTTATTTATGAGACCATTGTGGGTTTTATTCCTTTAACAGAAGGGCACCAACAATTTTGCATGCGTCTGTACCTGTGTCACAAAGAAAATCTCTCAGTAGTACTACATGAAGACCTGGATCACTGCCCTTGCTCTACTTCCTTCTTCCTGCATACCATGCACACTGATTTTCTGTGGAGTAACTTTTCACTGATAAGAATGGGGTGTGGTTTATCAACTACGGAAAGTCTTAGTATGGATGGGAAGAATCTTAAAGGCAAACAAAACCACTGGGGGTGGATGGGCAGGAACACTAAGTTCTATGTATTTTATAAAACTCCTTAAAAACTGTCAAAAGTCGTTTTTATATTTCTGAGGATACGTTATCAGAAAGCCATAATCCACATGGTTGCACATGATCTAAGATAAAAGCTGATGTACTGATTAACCCCCTGATTTTCCCACTCCTAGTTCCAGGTTTTAGGGACCAAAGTATGCAGGAACTTGGCACTTTAGGCAGATTTCACACAAGGACCTCTTCAATGCTGAACTTCTGAATCAGCTGAGGGTGCAACACATGGTCCAGGAGTTTTCAACTGACCAGTCCAGATATACAGGGATAGAAAGTTACTAATTACATTTATGTAAGTAACTGCAGCCAAATATTTTTGTGTACTTGTTTTCTTTTTAAACCAGTGCTTTTCTTTTTACCTGAATATGTTTTCTTGGATGGGCCAAGATACATTTTTTATAGCATTAGAGCACTGAATAGAAAAAATAAATCAGATTAAACTTTCCATCAACCATTTGCTGTTTCATTCCAATATTTTAACCACAATACTAATAACAAGTTTGATAACCACAATATTGAATACTGAAACAAAACCCAAAACTGAAATAATACTGGCTCAGTTGGGTGTTGTGAAATACATTCACAACTAAGTTGTAGTAATGTATACCCAACAAGGTACACTTTGTTTCCACTTTCACATTGGATGCTTTATATTTTTTTGAGTCCAATACAGTTTCGTTTTTATATTTTCACAGATATTTTGGATGTCCAATTTAATGTATGTCAGAGAAAATCGTCTCTATGTAGTTGTATTACATTATTTAAGTTAAACTTTATGTGTGATGTGCTTTTACTATTTTAAACTGAAACAAATAACTGTCTGACCCAACACACTCCAGATGCTGTCTTTTTAACATGAGTACATTTTTTAAAAAGTTTTTTTATTTACTTGGTTAGATTCATAGATTCATACTTTTACATTTACCCAAGTAAGTCCATTTGTTATCTTTTAACTTCTGCAAATATCTAAAAACAGTTACATCACTCAAATTAATTCAGTGATAAATTTTGTGATTTAAAACCTTATTTAACAAAATAATAATTCAAACATGAGAAGAACTAAAAAATTATTGAAGGGCTTATCTGAAGCCACGAGAGGATACAAAATTTTTATTTTACACTGATTCCCATTATAGGATGTGATTTATTCTTTTATTTATGTATCATTTTATTGGAAAGACTATATCGTGGAAAAACTTGCTTGACGGCTCAAGATAACGAGACTACTGAAAACTAAACCCACAAACATAGTCCATTTTTGAGCCCATATTCACCTGAGAACTGCTGATTAAAATCACTTTTAAAAACCCATCCACCTGTTACTTTAGACCACTCATCCCTCTGCCTTGAGATTTTGTCTTGATCTCTGGTGTTCCTTTAAAAACAAATTTGTCAGTGTGTCGTGTTTAATCAATTTGCTTGTTTTTGTTAGAGTATTCTCAACATTTACAGATGATCTATTTATTTAACTGTGACTGCAAAACGAAAGATCCAAGTTGCAGTGTAGTGATATAGAAAATATCACTTGAAAACCTTTCTGTTATTACACCGGTGAGAAATCTGCTCTCCTGAGTCTACTCTTCTCTGTCGTGCTCGTCCTGTGAGCTGCACCCTCTCCTTGACGGTTTGCACTTACGTAAAATGACTGACGGCCTTGTGTGCAATCAGTGACCAGCTTTCTCTGCTCAGCATTTTAGACCAATTAAAATTCGCGAGTTCCATCGCTCGAATCTGCTGAACGGCGCCTGATTGGCCACAAATACGTGGACGTTTGTCTCGTATTGCAGAGAACAAGGAAGTAGAAAAGCAGGCAAAGAGGAAAGTGGATTGTAGCCCCAGCCCGACTGTCACTTCAACATTGTTACTTCACGGATACCTTTCTGGCTGAGCACCATGGCTGAGTAAGTTTTCCAGTGGATTTACATTTACTAAACCAGCTCTCTAAAGGAAAATGTTCCTTCTAACACGCGTTAGTTTATCATTTTATTTATGCAGTTGAGACGTTTTTATAATTTCTCCGTCTTGATTTGTTCAGGTGCTAGCTCGTAAGCTAACCCGGTTAAGTGTGAGGAAAGTACATGCGACATAAAAGTTTAGCTTCAGAAATGTAACTCGGTAACTCGCCTATAGTTTCGTTATCCGTGTGAATAAGAAGATTTATTAGCTCTGAAAAAACGAGTAGTGTCATGTTTATGTGGCTTTATATCTGTGTTTCACTTCCTCAAACACCAAGATTCTCTGTTGAAACTGTCTGATGTTTCAAATGTGATCAAAATATGGATGTACTGTTTGATCCCTGTTGATCAGGGTGAGGAAGAGTAAAATGTGCTCAACAATACATTTACGTTGATAAAGTCTTTGTCATATTCACTACTCCATACATTTACTTAAATAGAAATAAAACTCAAGTTCTAAGTATTTGAGTATACTTTGTGTGACATATGAAAAGGACAGCAGCTGGTGGGGTCATCTAGTTGTTTCTTATAGATTTTCGTAGTGTAGGATATGGCAATATTTGACTCAAGAAGTATAAGGTAACCACAAATCAGCTATTTGGCCTGATATGGTTCAACAAAAAAAATCAGTGAAAATGATCTCTTTACTCACTGTGAGCCATAGTTTTGTATACGTGCCATATAGTCAAAATTAATATAGGACAACAATTATAGTTTTATCGGCTGTCAATTTAAAGTATTAAAGTATTTTCAACAAAGTTTCCTTCTCAAGTATAGTTTGAATGTGTTTGAATGTATGTGTTATCATTTTCTCGTAATCAGTGCACAAGCTGAAATTGAGGTACCATGACACAACAATAGTTGATTGAAAGCTTTCAGCTGAATTAGTTTTGCATTCAACATTTTATGAGGTAAGAAATTATTGATACACCAATGCATCTCAATATCTTAGTGTGCAATTCTTTTCTTATAAGTCAGTAATAGTGAGAAATAATTAACTTTTATGTTATATTGTAAGTCACCCTCCAGTCACTACTTGCAGACATTCAGCCATCTGACTCCATTTCTTAGCTATATTTATTATTATTTCTATTGCTGGGAAAGACAACTAAGTTTCTCCATGTTGCAGAGACTTTTTTGTAAATAGCACAGATCAGAAACTGTATTTTCAGTGTTAAATATTGTGTTCTTATACCATATTAAGAAAAAATACATAAGTAAAAAATTCTGAAATAGCACCCTGCTTACAGTACAGCAGTACACTGTTATAGTGTGATATCATTTCTTGTCAGCACACCTCCTGTTTTTTCTGAAAATATGTCATGTAAAATGTAGGGATGGGTATTGATAAGATTTTATCAATACCAATGCTGTTAATGATCCTGCTAATCGATCCAATTCGTAAACGATTTCCTTATTGATTCCTGTAGATTTTCCATGTGGGCAAATGTTGCTCTGATTTTCAGTGGCAACAATGTCAAACACGTCACAGCATAGATAACTGCTTCTGCAAATTGCTGGTGTGTCCACTCATTTAAGGTTGTGTAGTAGGTGCAATTAAAATAAAGTCACAATGCTGACGCTTCTGAACCCTGTCAGTGGATGGAATTGATAAGGGAATTGATAAGCAAAAAAATTAATGATACCGATTCTTTGATGCAGCTGTTAACGATTCTCAAAAGGAATTGGTTTTCAATTCCCATCCCTAGTAAAATGTTTAAAAGTATTACAGTTTTCATACAAATGAAGTGAAAGTAATGATCAAACTAATTAAAAAGAACAAGTAATATTAAGGTAAGTGAATGAAATTAGTTACTTTCAGTCCTGTTGATGCTCAGTTGTGACCAAATGTTTGTCAGAGTCTCAGTAAATATAATTTATTCTCTCTTCTCACAGAGCAGACATCGCACTGATTGGTTTGGCCGTCATGGGCCAAAACCTCATCATGAACATGAATGACCATGGCTTTGTGGTAAGATGATCACACTCACTAATTTTTATTTCCTTCTAGTAGTATAAAATGCGCTTCCTTTTCTTTAAGCCAGTCTACATTTGTTAAGCGCTACTGTATATCCAAAAAGATCTACATTATTTTAGACACTTCAATAAGAGAGCAGATCCATATTCTTTGTTATTTTATCCACAAAGTCCCAACATTAACCTGCCAGGAGCACAGCATTAAGCAGCATGTAGTAAATTTACAGTGGCAGTTAAAATCTATTTTTAAAAGACAAAATTCTGAAGTAGTAACGGACTTATGCTTAACAACTGTCTGCAGTATGGGGTACGATGAGATAGAAGGAGAGCAGAAAGACAGACAGAGCAATGCGCAGCGTCAAATAAATAGAGCAAGGGTATGAGAAAATAAATATATTCAGTAGTTGTGGCTACAATGCCTGTAATAATGGTAAAATGATCATTAGTATTATCATGACCAACACTACATGATCATAAACTGATCACTTGTCATGTTACAATGAAAGATAATGAAATTAAGAGACGAGTTATTGGTAGTTACAGCAGTTGAAGCTGAGCAGCTTTTAGTTATACTTATCCCAATAATATTCAGTGTACATGGCTGTTGCAGTTGGAATCAATTTTATTGCACCTAGTAATCTCCAAACTCCTCCAACAGGTCTGTGCCTACAACCGAACTGTGTCCAAGGTGCATGACTTCCTGAAAAATGAGGCCAAAGGCTCCAAGGTAATCGGAGCCGAGTCTCTAGAGGACATGGTGTCTAAGCTGAAGAAGCCCAGGAGAATCATCCTGCTGGTCAAGGCAGGACAGGCTGTGGATGACTTCATTGACAAACTGGTGGGTGGTTTGTGCTGAACTTCAGTGAAGATCCCTTTTCATAAAAAAACAACAAAAAAGAGGTAGAGAGTAAAGATCTCTGTTGTGGTGCAACTGATCTTTTTCAGGTTCCTCTTCTTGAAAGTGGGGACATCATCATTGATGGTGGGAACTCTGAATACAGAGACACAACAGTGAGTCTCCAGGCTTCACTCTTTGGTAGAAAATGCTTGTTTCTGATGGAAGAAATTCTTAGAGTTTGTTTGCTTTTCTTTGATTTAGCGACGGTGTAAGAGCCTTAAAGAGAAGGGCTTGTTGTTTGTCGGTAGTGGAGTCAGTGGTGGGGAGGAGGGGGCTCGATATGGACCCTCACTTATGCCGGGAGGACACAAGGAGGCCTGGTGAGTCCTCACTGTCCCGTCATAACTCCTAAAACACTCGCCTGTGTATAAGATGTTGAGCATGGTGATCAGGATTTCTAAATCATAATAAGAATCTGATTTTTTTTTCCAAGCATTTTACTCGTATTAGGCTTCAGGCGCAGAATAGAAGAATTATAAAAATATATTTACAATGTTAATAATGATTTTACAGATAAAGTTACCACTTACAAAAACCTGCCCACTATTAGGATCAATCAATGTGTTTAAATCAAGCCAAACTCTGTTTTATGCTTGATTTCTAAGGCCACATATAAAAGATATCTTCCAGAGCATTGCTGCCAAGGTTGGAACAGGAGAGCCCTGCTGTGACTGGGTGAGTGTTTTGTTATTTTTTTATTTGTGTAGTGACTGTCATATTTACAAAACTGAGCGGATGTCATTTTTATACTAATCCCATTCCATGTCTGCAGGTTGGTGATGAAGGTGCAGGACATTTTGTGAAAATGGTTCATAATGGCATTGAGTATGGTGATATGCAGCTGATTTGTGAGGCCTATCACCTGATGAAAGATGTTCTGGGTATGGATCATGACGAGATGGCTCAGGTGAGCTGTAACTTGAAATCTAATAAGTATGTTTGTGTAATTGCAACTCTTCCTGAAACTTAAATGCACTAAATATCAACAGAGGTTGAGAGGTTTTTCTTGCTGCCATGATGGATTCATGTTGGGTTTTGGATGTGTGAATGAGAGTACGTGTATTTTATATGTTTATATGTAGCTATGCATATATGTGTATCCTATCCATTAACTGTAGAGATTGTCTTCAGCCTGCTCTCAAATAAAGATTGACTGATTGAACATTGTAGAGGCTAAAGGAAGACGGACATGATTATTTTACAAAATTCAAGTTATCCTGGCAGTTTTGAGTTAACAACCCAAAAATTACAGGTTTGATGAAAATGATCAGGAAATTATTCATGTGTATCTCTTTAATGCCAAAAGACCCATTGAACTGTTTTGAAAAATGAACAGACAGAATGTCACACACTGAGTTACACAAAAGCTTATCACACTTCCTTGAGAGTAAATTCCATCCACTAGAAAAGAAAAGACAAGATTAGTGTAAAAAGATTTGGGTACAGGTTATCCGTCAAAGCTGTCAAAGGGCCCAAACTTTTTATTCTGTGACCCTGAAAATCACAATGCCAGAGAATGGGGACCCTCACTATGTGCTTATGCAAAGTAACAGGAACCTTTATTTTGCTGTTGTGCAAATTTGAATTTGAAAGTCTTTTTCTATCCTACCCTAGTTTTATACCCAAATCTTGCTAAACAAATGGTTTTTATGTTTTTCTTAAATCAAGTTAAACTAATCTTATGTGTGTTTATGCATTGAGTTTAACAGCCTTTTGGTCAAATCAAGCATTTTCAAGTCATTTTCAAGTATTGCTTTCAAAAAGCATCTAGTGACTCCCCTCAGTGTCTCACAATCCTTAGAGGGGTCACAACCTCTTATAATGGCAGCCACCAGTGTAGCCGAGGGGGGAGTTTTTTTTATGTTTAAGATGTTAAACATGCTTCTATTGAGATTAAACTTGATGAATTATTTTTTGTGTCATTAAATCTGCTCTCAAAGCAGTTTGTTGAATTTTCAATGACAGGTGCCTTTGTGAAGTGGCACACTTCTACTTTGCTGCTGTTTTATGTCTATAAAATGTATAAAACTAATGAATGTATAAGCCAGAATAAGTCACAGAGTATGTTTTAAAAATGCAGGCTTTCTGCAACTGGAACAAGACAGAGCTGGACTCATTCCTGATCGAAATCACAGCAAACATCCTGAAATTCAGGGACTCAGACGGCACGCATCTGCTACCCAAGATCCGAGACAGCGCTGGACAAAAAGGCACAGGGAAATGGACAGCCATCTCTGCTCTGGAATATGGCACACCTGTCACTTTGATCGGTACGAGGAAGAGGGGAAGGTTCAAGATGAGGAAGTGTTTGGTTTTCCTCTGTCTGCCTTCAGTAAACTGTGTTTGTCATGATGACATAGCAAAAGCTCATATGCCACACCTGTTAGTGTTTCGCCAGCATGGCTTTAACAAATTAAAAGGTTGTTTGCCACATGATTATTTTAGTGTGAGTAATGTTTAGTGGTGCTAGCTGAGACACATGCTTGCTGATGGAGTAGTTTCTAAGGAACATGATCGATATGTGCTGCCACTAAGGAGATTGAAGGATTTTCTAGGGGGCTGCTCATCTCGAGTGACATAAGGTGGATTTGTGATCCCCCTCGGCTTTGGTCTTTGCTCTTATCTATGTCAGACTGTTTCATAAACAGAAAAAAAACCAATATTGGGGTCAGATAGCATGGTCAATAATCCAAAATGTGATGTAATGTGAGCTGAGCAGAGTGCACTCCCTGTTCTGCAGACACTTTTTAAAGTGTTCTGTATGTGTTTAAAATGAAAAGTTCAACCGGTGGATGTCACCAAATCCTTGCTACAGCTTTTTTTTAAGATTAGATGTCTTTTGAATAACATGTATGTGTTTTCTAATTCCAGATCAGTATAGCAGAGCCTCTTTTTATAGGCAGAGATAAAGGCAGCACAAAAGGCTTCATTGTGTGAGAGCTGCTGAGCCAGTCTGTAGAGCAGGCTGACAACCTCGTCTAGTGTTGAGTGCTGGATTTCTGCCCCCAAAAGGGATCACATTCCTCTTCAGGATAGTTCAATCATCACACATTTTTACTCAGTCCCTCTGAGTCTAGTGTCTCTGCCTGTTTATTGCATCACTGAGCTTTTAAGTTTTTAGCAAGTCATGCTTACCCAGCAGTTTTCCATGTGTCTGTATAAGAAGGCGAGTGGTTCCAAAATCACTATTACTGTAGCAGATAGCAAACCTGGCTCTTTTTTAATGGATGAGTACAGCAGGGACAATCCAAGTTTTCACTGCTGAGTAATTACAACCCTCGGTTATTGTCTTTAAGTCGGTGTGCTCTTTCTGCAGTTTAACACCACATATGTGATCTCCTGAGAGGATACAGAAAATCTCAGTGACCTTTTTGTGCTCCTCTGTACGAGTAGACAGAGCTCTGTGTTTTTTCTGACATGTTCAGAGAACCAACCTTGCTTTCGCTCTCTCTTTTACTCCCTCCTTCTGTGTTTCAGGGGAGGCTGTCTTTGCCAGATGCCTGTCCTCTCTTAAGGATGAGAGAGTGGAGGCCAGCCGCAGCCTATCAGGACCTCAGGGGGTCAAATTCAGCGGTGACAAGGCTGCTTTCCTGGAAGATATCAGAAAGGTAGAACACACGAGGAAAGATCCCCAGTTTTTAGTTTGTAGGGCACACCTACTTAAATCACATGTTTTTAATGAAGATGTTCAGCAATATATCTTTACTTTTTAAATGTTTATTTCAAACACACAGTGAGCTCACAGTCCAGGGTTCTCTGGGGATCCTTGAAAAGTCTCTTAAATTCTTAAAGAGGAATTTTTACAGTTGTGTTTTTTCATTATTTCTTCTGCCTTTCTTCAGGCCCTCTATGCCTCCAAGATCATTTCCTATGCACAGGGTTTCATGTTGCTGCGGCAGGCAGCCAAAGAGTTTGGCTGGTCCCTCAACTATGGTGCCATTGCTCTGATGTGGAGAGGAGGCTGCATCATCCGAAGGTACATTCAGGTTCAAGTGTTCTTTCTTGCAAGATTGCCTTGTGCAACTTTTTGTCAGCAGGTGTTTTTCACACTGATGGTGAAAACTGGTGGTTTACACTGCAACACAAACAGGTCTGAAGGAAGCAAGAATCATATAGAGAAGTTTTCTGATGCTTTCTTTTGGGCATTTTGGAACAGTGAAAGATTTTATAAAAGAAGTTCCCAGCTACAGGGTGTTCATTGTTGTGTTTTTTCATAATGAACACTCCGGACTGAGGAAACATGGCCTTTTCTGTAAAGTCAGACTGAAAGAGGAATGAGGAAAGTGTGATTGTGACACTGGTTGACTTTGTGCAATGTGGCAAAGACATTTCATAAACAGATGTCAAACACAGCCCCCAACATGGCACTCAGTGTGTATTAGCTACTCAACCAAAGCATTTTGGACAGAAACAGGATCATGGTGTTTCACAGTAAACAGATTATTTCCTTGTTTTTCACCTCTTCTCTCCACAACAGTGTCTTCCTGGGCAAAATCAAAGATGCCTTCGACCGAGATGCTGAGCTTCAAAACTTGCTTCTGGACAATTTCTTCAGTACTGCTGTGCAGGAGTGTCAGGTATGAGGAAAGAGGAAGTGGCAAAATAACAATCTGCCATACAACACACTGACAAAGACCCAGCAAAGTTTTTTCCTCTTTCACAAGAACCGGTTGTGCAGTACTTCACGTTTCCTTAATAGTAAGCTGAATGATGAGTTGATTTTGGCACTTATTTAACAAACTGAATAGATTTTTTATTGCTATACATAATAAAGGGGTATTTCTGAGATCTTTGAACGGTATTGATTGAAGCACATACAGTATGTTGATTTTTTAGTAGGTACTAAAATAAGGCTGAAATGAACACTGATACCTCCAAATGACCCCTAACCACAAACCAAACTTTTCAGAGGACTGATTATGCATGTGCAGTTTTTCTGTATGCCTTTTACTTTTGACACAGAATGACCGATGGAGCTTGCTACATTTTCTCAAAATTTCTCCACGTAATATGTATGTCATACCAGACTGTTCAAAGAAAGATGGATTGGGTATGAGGAACAGCAGTTGAGCGTTTAGAATTTAAGATTAAATTATGGAAGGTTCCTCAGAATCGATTCAACTCTAAAAGCTCCTCAGAAGGCCACAAAGTCTACCATTTAGAATTCAACAGATCTCAGTGTTGCACAAATTAAACACAAACTTTATCTGTGATTTATAACAGGATAACTAAGTTTCAGGATACTAAAGACAGAAAATGACTCTGCAGACCAACGTGAACAGATTTAGATGTTATCTTTCTACTTCTTTACTTAAAAACATTCTCTCTATGACTTCATTCTCAAAGCAAACAACCATGATTATTTACTGTGCCGGCCAATTTCTCAATGTTGTCCATTTTGGTTAGCAGTCCTCTTTGTTTTAAAGCTACTTTGGCACACTGCACAGACCTCATATTCTTCCACCTTCAGTAAAGCTGTACCCAAACAAAATGACTTGTTACTCGAAGGGTACATGTAATCCATATGTCAATTTGTATAAATTAATACAGACCAAGATACATGTAGATGGATAGGTAGTTACTTAATCGATACAACTGGAAGTCCAAGCTCATGTGCTCCTTAAACACATGTTAATTGTACAAGAGTATAATCAACCCAACGATTTTTGTGTTTCATTTTCAAGTTTCCATTCAAATTCACTGCATGGCTCTGAGCTCTTGGCCCCATCAGCAATGTACAGCCTAACTTTAATCCCCATTCTCTCTTCACAGAGCCAAAGCTGCAGCTCATGTATTGTTAGATGAAACCTTGTACAGCCACACTCAAAGACACTAAACTGTCCCTTGAAGACTTTTGGTATGAATGAGGCCCTGATGTGACGTACGTCCCCCAGTAGTCTTACACAAGTCACATTTAAAAAAACAACAAAAACACGTTATTGTTTTTTTTTTTTTTATAAAAATGTAACATAAACAGACAAACTTCCAAAAGTATTTGAGTATCTAGGCTTGTAGTGTTAATGCAGCCATGACTCTAAAGGTGGTATTACGTTTTCTGTCCATATGCATGTGCCACCCTATAATATCTGCATCACTTTCCCTTTCTATTGAGAGATGCATTCATCTATTATCTATTCTAGACACAGAGGTTGCTGTCTATGCCACCTGACCCCGGGCGAGGCACCGGACCATTTGTCAGACAATCACAGGGCCAAATAGACAATAACAGACAGCCATTCGGACTGTCACCCACACCTAAGGGCAATTTACAGTCACCAGATATCCCAACAAGCATGTCTTTTTTAGTCTGTGGGAGAAAGACGGAGAGAACCCATGCATGCACTGGGAGAACACACAAACTCCACATAGAAAGGCTCCAGACAACATCTAGATTGAACCAAAAACCTTCGTTCTGTGGGGCACCACCTGCTGTGCCTCCATACCGGCCTCTGTGATCAAAATGCTGTTACTGAAATAAATATTTATCACCCTGACTGGTTATGGTTTAGCAAAAATAACAGTTTCACCACAGTGACCCTTCCTTTTAGCTTGAGGTGGAAAAAAAATGTCAATATCAGTGTTTACTGCTTTTTGTTCTGCAGTTAGGAAATGTTTACATTAAAGAAGGTCTTGAATTAAATCTGTGTGGGTTTTGGAACATTTTTGGTTCTCTCCTTCCTTGAAACTCTTCCTAACATGGTTTACTTTTACCCCATCAGTAAACCTTCTGCTAAAATGTTTGATCTCTGTGTTCAGGAGTCATGGCGCAGGACAGTGAGTACTGGAGTCCAGCACGGCATCCCCATGCCCTGTTTCACCACAGCCCTGTCATTCTATGACGGCTACAGGCATGGTATGCTGCCAGCTAACCTTCTCCAGGTAAGACAATAGTAGCTGCAACCGAAGCTTATGGAGCACATGGTCAGTGTGGAGGTGTATCAGATTAAAAACATCACGTGTGGCTGTTGTGTGAGTGTTTGTGTGAGGATCTTGGGCCTTAAGATCCTGGAAGCAAACAATGTCTTACTACTGTTCTCATCTCTCTGAGAATACTTTCTGATTCTATGTAGACTTAGTCAGGTTGTCTCTTATGTCTCAAGAGTGCAAGTCAATGAAGCAAAATAAATGACTGAAACGTTTAGTAGTAAAATTACTGGGCATTACATTTTAAATGGTTTTATTGCTGCTAAGTACATTACCCATGGAAGTATTTACCACATTTTCACATTAGTGTGTTTCCATTTGTGGTTTCTGCTTATCTCTGCTTGACTACACAATTTGTTTACAACCCGCTTAGTTTCCCATCACAGTATAGACTTAGGTCAGTACCTCTTTAATGTACAGTAGGTGAGGTCGTCATAGCATTGCTGTGCGGAACTATCATGGCATCTTCACAACAAAGGAGGAAACAAAGGCAATAAATCTGCCAACTGGAAGACATACATTAGTTCCAAAGACAATTGTGAAAAGCAAAACAACATACTAGTCAGAGCAGGGTAGAGTTTGGGAGGTCAAACAGCATCCCAGAGCCGTACAGAATCATTTTTACATGAAATTTACCCTGGATTTGTGGCAATGCTTTGACATTCAGAGGTCATTTGGTCTCAGCTCAGCTCACTTGGAGTAAAACTGTGCCAGGTATGTGGTAAGTGGTATATAGTAGGATTCCTAATGGAAAACCAAAACAGCCGATTACAAGTAAGCCAATACCACATAGTGGGAAAGCCCCATTACTTATCAACATGTAAGTTGCAAAAGATCATTGGAAATATTAATTTTCAAATTCATATGGGTCCTCTAATATTTGTAGGATCAAGACTCCTATTTTTTGTTTATTTGGATGCTGGTTTCTGAAGGACTTCTTGTCTGAATAACCCTTGCATTTGGTCATTTACTCAAATCATTCTTCTTTTGTTCCACTCAAAAATATAACTTGCAGTTGCAGTGCCATGAAAACTCCATATGTGCTAACTTTCAATTAAATCACTCAATAGCCAAAACTCCCATGTTACTAGAGAACTAGAGCTTGTCACGATTTTGAGATTTTAAAAACATCTCCATTTTTAAGTTTCATTTGTAAAACAGAGTGTAGAAATTCTACATAATTACTGAATAGGAATACCACAGATTTGCTTCTCTTATTTTTTGTATTCGCAAATGAACAGTTTTTTAATAAATCTGAAGTTTTCTCTTTCAAGTTTGAGAAGTTCCCAATGTTATTATCTTTTTTTGTAGGCTCAGAGGGACTACTTTGGAGCCCACACATATGAACTTCTTTCAAACCCTGGCCATTACATCCACACCAACTGGACAGGCCATGGTGGAAATGTCTCCTCTTCATCCTATAACGCATAAAGGACCATCATCACGCTTCAGGCAAACACACAAACAAGATGAAGAGCAGGAGGGAAGAGGACATGCTACACATTCCACACGCCCCTGACCATCACCTTAATCCAGCTTTGTACTCCTCTCAGAGAGAATCTGCAGATTTATTTATCAAGAGGTGGAATTATAGATTATGTGTGCTGTGAATGCTGTAGCCTGTGTTTTGTGTGTGTGTTGTGCTACCACTTTCATAAATAAAACAAACATCTAGGTGCTTTGTTAATATTGCTGGCAATCAGTTCACCATTCATCACAGGCCTGGGATTCAGGGTGTTAACACTGGATTAGGGTGAACTGTTGCCCTGAACTGTATTAGGCTAAATAAAGATTTCAATCCCTTTATAAATAGCTTGTATGGTTCTTACTCTCAAGGTGCTGTAAACAGGATTTAGCTTTGTTTGTGTGTAGAACTAACAATAGCAGCAGGCAGGAGAAGTGACTGTGTACAAACAGGGTGTTTGGTGTGAACGCCTATCTGCTGATGGATGAAAACTTGGAGAAACACTGCATCAGGACATCAACTCATGATGATTAATTAGAACAGTGAGAGTGTAGTTCTTGTGTCATTCATGACTTGTACCAATCAGGTCCAGAGTTTCCCTTTTGTTGTCTCATTTAGAAAGAGCCAACATTTATCAACCATGAGCAGAACACTAGTCATGTAAAAATAATGTAGCTCAGAGGGCTTTATATTAAATAAGTATAACTCAAAACAAACAAATGAAAGGAAAGAACACACCCACAAAATGTGTTTTAATTAACAGACTTTAAAGAGAGGAAATGACAAACTCAAAGGCTGTTATTCATTCACAACAAGGAAACAGAAGACACTCTAAATTTTTAATTCTAATAACCTTATAAAGTCAGCCATACATTTATGGATAGAATGGGCTGGCATTCTCATGAATAAATGAGTGATTAATTTCTTACATACATAATTTAAGGAGGTGCATCTTGTTTTAAAAAGACAGTCTGAGACATGGCAATAATTAAGAGGAAAATAATTTAGGTACATTTTTATTTCTGTTCTCTGTCAGCTTAAAGGAATATTACCCATTGTTAAAGATACCATGATTACAGGGAGACGGAATGTTTGGTGGGGGTATTAAAAATGAGGACAGGGTCATCTGCTGGAAAATGTGAAAACTACAAACTCATTTATATTCTTATGTATATATACTTTCACAGATAACATTTTTGGGGGCAGAAGGAAGGGGTGGGAAGGACAAGCACAAGAGGGTATATTGGACATTAAAGAACCCATATCATGCTTTTTTTAATTTTATATGCTTTTAAGTCCTTGCACGTAGAGACAAAAGAAAAAATCCTGTTGAGAATTGATAACTGAAGAAAACAATGTCATCTATCTTTTTGCTCAAATACTCCCTTATCAGGATGGCACCGTTGGCACAGCGGGTATTGTGTGTGCCTCACGGCAAGAAGTTTGATGGTTCAATGCCCAGGCTAGGCATGGCCTTTCTGCAGTGAAATTACACACAGACTGATACATTTATCCAAAACCCAACATAAAGAGTTCATTGAGTTACAGAATTAGCAGCCATATATGGAGATCCATGCACCCCAATTATTGACAAAACTCTTTCGCTCATTGTGCAGTTGTAATAACTTACATTGAATCGAACACCCTGGCACACTGGGTGCCCCAGTAGAGAAATTTGGGAAGTGAAACCACTGCTGTTAGAGAGTGGTGGGACCCCTTGGTGGTTGGGAGACAGAGGTTGTGGGATGCCCAAAAATCCAATGAGAATTTTAACTGATTTTTATGGTGTTTTACTCAGTGTCTAAATCTATAAATACATTGATTTTGATTCATAATAAAACCAAAGTCATAGATGGATAACGTCAGCTCTGACATGAGGGTCAGTATGTCAAAAACACCCTTAAACCAAAGTGAAATAGGGGTCTGATGCTTTCTAAATATGTACACAGTGATGTTGATATTCAAGGAGTGAGAACGTGTTTGGATCACTGGTTCTCATCTGGCCAAGTTAAAGGGTCTACGCTGCTTCTATGCCACAAAAAAATTGAAAACTGGTGGTTAGATATGTATAAAATACATATGTATAAAAAAAGCAAGTAAGAAACACACAAGCATACATTTCACTTTAAATTGATAGCTATTTATGATCATTTCTGGAGATTCCAAACAAATAAAGACATGATCATGAAAAAACTGTTTTGTCATCCCAAATTCATTAGTTTAAATTGGGAAAACAAAACACACTTGTTATCCAAGCCAAAGACAGTAAAATGAAACTTCTGGCAGTTTTTTCAGCTTCCTACACCACACAGACTTTATGCCTCCATTTCTTTTTTCTTTTGCAAAGGGTAAATATTCATGGTCCATTTTTATATAACTGTTTTTACTATTTTCCAAAGATTTAACAGGGATCTCAGTAAATTCCAGCTTGGAATCATGACAGGATGCACCCTGAGCAAGAAGTCAAGTTGTGAAATTTTCTCCCTACTATGAAGGTCCACAGTCAACTGTGTGTGGTGTTATAACCAAGTGGAAGCTGTTGGGAACGACAGCAACTCAGCCATGAAGTAGTAGGCCACATGAGATCACAGAGCAGGGTCAGCGGATGCTGCATAGTGTGAAGAGGTCACCAATGTTCTGCAGGGTCAATCGCTACAGACCTCCAAACTTCATGTGGCCTTCAGATTAGCTCAAGAACAGTGCTCAGAGAGCTTCATTGATGGGTTTCCATGACCGAGCAGCTGCATCCAAGCCTCACATCACCAAGTGCAATGCAAAGCGTTGGATGACGTGGTGGAAAGCACGACGCCACTGGACTCTTGAGCAAATCATGCTTCTGTCTGAAAATCCACTGAATGAGTCTGAGTTTGGCAATTGCCATAAGAAAGGTACTTTTCTGACTGCATTGTGCCAAGTGTAAAGTTTGGTAGAGGGGGGATTATGCTGTGTGGCTCTTTTTCAGGAGCGGGGCTCAGTCCTTTTGTTCCAGTGAAATGAACTCTAAATGCTTCAGCATACTGAGACATTTTGGGATATTTCATGCTCCCATCTTTGTGGGAACAGTTTGGGGATGGACTCTTCCTGTTCCAACATGACAGTGCACCAGTGCGAAAAGCAGGTCCATAAAGACATGGATGACAGAGTTTCATGTGGAGGACTTTACTAGCCTGCATAGAGTCCTGACCTCAACCTGACAGAACACCTATGGGATGAATTAAAGCAGAGACTGAGAGCCAGGCCTTCTTGTCCAACATCACTGTCTGACCTTACAAATGTGCTTCTGGAAGAATGGTCAGAAATTCTAATAAACACTCCTAAACTTTAGGGAAAGCCTTTTCAGAAGATTTGAAGCTGTTGTAGCTGCAAAGGTTGGGTCAACATAATTTTAAACTTTATGGATTATAAATGGGATGTCACTATGTGTTCCTATGAGTGAGAAGGCAGATGAGCAAATACTTTTGGCAATACAGTGCATATCAATAGGGTCGCAAATTTCTGGCAGTGGCCCAGAACCACACACGTAACCTGATGCTACTGACAGTTTGCACCTACTGAATGTCGCTTTATCAAAGTTGTTGCTTTGCAAACAAAATGTGCAGAAAAATAAAGCTAGCAACGGCAAATGCCACTATTCAGAGGCATGAGCTACATGTTAGGACATAATCCTACATTTAAATAAAAAAAATTGTATATCATGAAATAATGGCGGGTATCTAACACTGAATTGTTTGAAAAAAAAAACTCAGTTGAAGACAAGAACTGGAGATAGAGCACATCTCTCACAACCCACACTTCTCATCCCAGCTAGCAGAGCTCAACTACCATAATAAACCTTTATTCACTCAAAGAAATACCTAAAAACTGACTGCAGCTTTTACTCCTCTACAATTAATATTCCAGATTTTACAGTATTTCATTTACAGACTAAATTTTTCTTCCTGCTTACTTACAGAAAGCATACCAACAGTTTGTGTTACCACAGTGCAACTCTGTTGTACTGCAATTGCCCTCTTCATACCCACACATAATGGACTGCCGGTGTAATGTAATAAGAAAGTTTTATTGCTCATTGGCCTGATTTGTATAATTATTCAAGGACCAAAGAGAACACTGACAATGATTGATCACTTGGTAATTTGAAGTCTAACGACAAGAAATAAAAGTTCCTGTTACTTTAGGTGTTAAAGATGCTGAACTTTGTCACAGAAATGAACAATACAGGTGACAGAATCATTATCACATGCTCCTTGACAAGAATAGACACTTTGACTCAGCTATGCCATTTTTTCAACATTTTCATATCCTTTTTCTTAAATTCTTCAATTTTACTTAAGAGCATGACACTTTTGTAACTTTAATAAGGTCCTGAGCCAAACAGAGGCAGCATTAGAGCGAAGAGTTTATGAGAGCACAATAAATGAAATTCAGGTGGATGAGGAGAGACTGCTGAGCCATCATCAGATTAAACAGACAAGACCACATCAGACTGAGTGATGATGAGGATGATGACCAGACATCAACCCAAATCCATTTTACTCTGATTAAATGGCTCAGTATTCCTGAACTTCTGTGATGAACATTATCAACCAAAAGACAATGAGCCGGAGACCAACAGATACTATGTTTGCACAGTCACTTTTCATCCTTGAGATGAGAATTATTCAACAATGTTGTAAGTCTATACATCATTTTTTCACAAAGCTTAATATTGATGTTATCAGCATAGCAGTGGTACTGGTGAATTAAACGTACAAATTCCCAGATTTGCATGAGTAGATGTGATCCACCTTGCGTAACAGACAAATGAACAAATAATGCCGATTTATTGTTTCAGGTAGAATCATGAGACTACATGGCTGTTTTTTTCCTTTCATTTCTAACTTAAGGGCTATGGTCTGAGGTTAAGTTTAGCACTACAGAATACATTTTTGATATAAAGCACTCTGAGGATAGCTTTTAGGAAAGAGTGTCTAAGTTGGGCATTGAGGGCCACACACAGTAAAACATGAGGATAACTGAGCCAAATAGCAATAAAAAGAAATCTCATTTTGTGTACTGGGGTTAAGGATTTGGAGTAGAAATGCTAAACTTAGGCCATCAATAAGGCTGCCTTTTGCTGAAGATGAGACCACCACAACATGAAGTGAAAGGGGACGTGCTGGCAGCATGTCAGTTACATTTCTAAACTCAGCAGCTCCGTTAATCAGACCTTGAGACAGTGCTGGTTACACAAAAAGCCAAGTTTGTTTCCCATCTTTAATGAGGCATGTTTCAAGTTCTGTATTCGATGTAACCTATTTGACTTTGCTGGGATTTTCCTTAAAACTGCACTTTGGCAGCATTTGGCCTTGGTTTTGACACCCCATTTACAGAGCATTATTTTGCAAATCTATTGTTTGCCAGTAAAATGCTTTAATTTAATACTAAGCACCATAAGATGGTGTCCCAATTTATCCAAGTTAGTGCTCTATTAACTGGCAGTGCTGTCTGTATCCCTAAAAAAAAGCCAGACGAAGTTCGATTTAAAAATAATTTAAAAAAATATATAGCCTATATATATATTTATAAATACGTAAATTTATTTATAAAATTATTTGGCTACAAAGGCTTAAGTACTTTATTGCATCACTTCAGCCAATCTTCATTTGTTGCAGCATCAATTATTGTTTTATGTATGTTTCTACATCAAATGGACCTTTACATTAATGGTACCATGTAAAGTCTACTTGAAACTTGGTGTTCTTTACAAAGGAAAAAAAATGGCTTTATAATTTTATGTAAAATGAGTCCTAACAATATGGCATGTCAGCAAAATAAAAAAAAACAAAAAACCCAGTATGGCCCCTACCGGCTTATCAGAGACTAACTCCAAAATGATGTCCTGACTGTTGAAAGATGGTGCAATAGTGCCCTCTGTAGGTGACGCTTGACTACATCTCGAAACCAGCCAGTATCTCTACAAAAACCACATTCATTACTTAACCTGTACCTGATCTGAGCCTCTATGTGAGATATTTAAACTGTGAAACACTAAAACCCAACCTGGGGAGACAAGGAACTCAAGCTATTTACATTGACAAACGACAGGCAATAATAACTCATCACCTTTATTTTAACACCACAATACTAAATTATTCGAACATTGAAGTGTGAATTTCTGCTGGCACGTTCAGTCTGTTCATTATGTCGCTTTGGATCTCACTTGTCTCATACATTCAGTCCATGAACAGTTTAGGCATACAATACAATGGGACACTTAGCTGCCTTTGTGACGCTTTTGATCAAAGTAATATGAAGCCGTCGGGTTAGTTCCGTGAATTTTCTCTGACTGCTTTGGAGACAAAATTGACCTCTAATTGACAGAATGATGGTTCATATTTAAGGCAGGCCTTGTGTTTTACATGGTTAGACAATCATGATCACCATCAAACAATCGGAGTGATACCAGCCCTTAAGAGTTTGTGGGTGACAAACAAGTACCTCAGCCCAATAATTACAGTCAGTTTTAAATGTCATAATAGGGTGGTCCAAGTGGTCTCATTAGTGAGGGTGAAGATGAACCTTTTAAGGATTAAGGCAGATCCATTGCCGTTTGTGTCAGCCCACCAAATCGTCTCCAGCTCGTCCAAGACTGACTCCAACCTGGACTCAGACGAAAACCTTGGCTGGCCATGTCCGAGGTCCCTACACGTGAATTAAAGTTTTGGCAGTTCAATTACTGAAAAAAATAGGTCACTGTCAAGAGTTTTATTATACCTATTAAAATTCTGTTTATTCATACATCCCCTAGATTCACAAAACATAGAAAATGCATTCGTAACCACTTCAAACACAAACCTTCAATAGTAACTCTTCAAACATTCACCACATCAACCTCTGAGCTGACTCGCAAACTTCAACACACTTTCAGTGTTTGCCCCCCTTTCCCATACAGACTTCACAGAGTCACAAAGTCACATTTTCACACACAGAGGGTGATAACAAGGAGAAAAAAAGCACACAACCAGACACGGCATTCACATCAACTTGGACAGCAAAAAAGATAATGAAATACAAATACTCTTAGCACTTAAGAATATAAGTCGATAGAAAACAATGAGGAAGCAGAGACCACAGGGATCTAGAGATGTGGTAAAATGTCCTTGTGATGGTCAGTAGGGACACACACGTACTTTCTTCTTCCTCTCACACTCGCACAAGCCACAGGTTCTTCAACGCTCGCAGGATTTTTTCTTGAAGAAATAAGAGATGCACAAACAGTCCTTCTCACACTTGCTTTCATTTTGTTCTTACGTTCGCTCACTCACTCAGTCCAACACCAATTCCGCTTATTGATCTCGAAAAAAGCGACAAGAGCAGACACAATTTTTATACCCATTAAAAAAAATAAAAAGTGGAGAGGAAAAAAAAGACAACACCCACCGTCTAAAACAGTAAATGCAGAGTGAAGCTGTGCTCTTTGATGAGAAAGCATTTACACATGGGAGGAGGGGAACTGATACTGAGATCTGGCGAACATTGCAGCCAATGAGGCGCTTCCTCCCGGGAAATTGGGAAAGAGTTGGTGAACTGCAGAAGAGATTTCATGAAGGCCTTTCAAAAGATGTCAAACAAAAACAAACAAAAGATGCAAACAACTGCATAAACACATCATTTTTAGCCCTTTTTACAGAGGGCTGAGGGGCTCTGAAGATGCTCGTGCATGTTATAAATATGTATCCTGCATGCACAGTCATCTGTGTAATGTTTCTCAAAAACAAACGAGGGTGGCATTTTCCACTAAAAAACTAAACTTCTCATCCATTCAATGCATGACCACATAATCTATCACTCAAGTATAAATTTGCTTTAACAAAATAAAAGGCAGTGTTTTTCTTAAATTAAAGGAACAGAAGATATGAGCAGTTCCCCTGCAAGAATACTTACCAGATTAACTAATAGCAATCGAAAAGGTCAATGTGCAGCTAACTACATTCCCCAGCTAGAAGACTTTGACTCCATGGAGTTTCCAAAGCTGGAGCTGAAGCCACCGCTGGAGGCCGTGTTAGTGCCTGCAGCCCAGCCCAGGCTAGCTGAGCTGGGGCTGCTGTAACTGGTGCTGGAGGAGCTATACGTCTGGTCTCGAGTTGTAGTGGCTGTGCCTGTCGCTGTGGTCAGACCCTGTTGGTTAGCTAGCATGCCCATCATTCCCCAACTGCTCTGCAGCGCTGCCTGAGCTGCAGCTACCATTGCAGGGTTAAGACCGAGAGCCCCAAAGTTAACCCCACCACTGCCGCTGCCCAGCCCACCACGGTTACCACCATAGCCCTGACTGAACCCACCAGCCCCAAACCGCCCTCGATCCAACATTTGCCTACTATTATTATGTTTGGGCTCAGCGTTGGAGATGTGCACGCTGACACCCTTGATGATCAAGTCCTCTCCACACAGAGCCTGGGCCACCTACAAGGAGACAATCATCCTTAGATTCTCATGTCTAATGTATCAACTTTTCATATTCAGAAAATTAAAGTGAGTCTCACCTGGTCATCTGCAAATGTGACAAATGCAAAAGCTCTGAAAGGTTTAGGGATGAAGACATCTGTTACTTCACCATACTGCATGAAGTACTGCCTCAGTTCATCAGTTGTCATGTCCTCTGTGCAACGGCCAACGAAGATTTTACGACTCCGCATGGGCTCATCTGGACACGCCTGAGGAAGAAGACACACAGCAAAATGATATTAGCTCCAGAAAATGTCTTGAAGGTGAATGCTTTTGGCCAATACAGAATTCGTCCTCCAAAATCAGCCCATATTATGCCTCAGCTCTGGTTCACGTGCCATGTTGACAACACATTTTCACATAACGAGCCTCTGATCCACATGTACTCTCTCTGCCTGACATGTTCTTTTTAGAGCTCCTGCCTCTCAAAGACTTCCTTCCCCAAGTATGCCCAGTCTGCTGTAATAGGTTAACTTAATGCTCGATGGTAATTGGTCAATTCAGCACTGCTTGGTGCAATATTGCCAACAACTCTGAATTCATTCTACCATCTCTGATCTGAACTGGGCTTGCTACTCAGAGCCAGTGGGCTTAAACTGGCAACTCAGTCACGGGACATTACATGGGCAGGTTTATCAGAGGAGCGGGAAAATGTGGCACCAAGAAGAGGGAACAGGTGAGAAGTCCTGATGCTGCCGACTTTTACTGTAGCTTTGTCCATAGAAGTGCTCTATCACATACACGGGAGACAGATTAAACACAATAGATTGCATATAAAACTAAAAAAAACAAAAACAAACAGCAAACAACATGACAGGAAGAGCTGCTGACTGCTTCACAGCAGCTGCGTACTGACAGCCTGAGACCCACAGGTCAGTCACAGGGTGTGGGAGCTACCTGTGCAGCAGGTTGGCTTGCTTCATGATTTCCTTCCAATGCAGCGTGTGCCTTAATTTTTAGGTTGACAACACATTTTACTAACATTTACAAATAGATTTGCAAACTGTGGACATGATTTTATAAGCTGTGTGATATCAGGCCTAAGAAAATGGCTCCTATAAATAATTATCAAGTGGTTCTTAATAGAAATATTACCAATCTTTCTATGCAGATTTGCAATCAGGGTCCATATTAGTGTCCTTATTAGCAGAAAAGGTGATAAGAGTATTTTAAATGTCTACAAATATGACTTTTACAAACTCTTACTAATAATCAGGGGTTAAATCAGCCAAAGACCATCCATGGCTTCACACTGCCACTGAGGGTGTGGAAACATTCTGAATCATTGTGCACTCTCTGCTCATAAAAAGGATGAGAGTGATTTTTCTTTAGTCAGCTTCGCTTTATCCACCCAGGGAAGAAGCTTTGTTCTAAACATTAAATATGTTCTTCGTTAGGCGTTTTGCCTGAGTACACAAAGTTGTCATTCACTTAATTAAATGCTGCGTTTATCTAAAAGTTCAACTTGAATTATAGATCATGTTCAGGCAGAGGAGGAGTTTTAAGAAAACACTCCCTTGCGGTACTCCTTAGCTTTACTTCTAAAAAAGCATTTAACTGGTCAGGCTTAAACATACTAGGCTATGCCCTAAAGATTCCTGCAAACCAAAAGCGACTTGAGCGTCCTTGGTGATTACTCTCCATGCAAAGTCAAAGTACAGCAGTGGTGGGGCGGGGTTAACCCTCTCGCAATGTGATTGCTGCATACAAGGTGATCACTTCACTCGTTGTGTGATGTCAAAGTTTTAAAAAAAAAAGGTGATCTTTTCAGGCGATGTTTTGTGTGGCTGTGCGGCAACAGCCAATCAGCGGTGTGTGCACGAGTGACGGTACCCGTGACAGACAGTTTTTATCTGGACTACAGAGGAACAATTTATGTCATTATGTCATTAGTTCCGCCCAGATGGACCACAGAAAACTCACAGACGATGCTGCTGTAGGGCATCAGCTGCAGTGTTTTGTTTTTGATAAGTGAAAAGGATACAGTTGGAATAATGTCAGCTTATACATTCTATTATATGATATATATGATAGCGGTGAAACTCGAGTGGATGTGACGTCACCGAGCAACGGCTGATGGCAACGGTGACCAAAATTACGCATTTATGGACACGCAATGAGACTTCATTGGGCAACGCTATTTTGATCGCAAAGTCGGTTTTGGTGTGAACGCAACTTTAGGCTGTCAATAGTTTTTATACAGTAAATGATAAAATTTATATTTGCACAGATCAACCTGCTTGTTTGAAGACACCAATGTGCTCTGCCATCAGTGCAAAAATGTCATTAAAAAAATACTCAGTCTGTTCGTGTTTAACTCTGACACTGCTCTTAACATGAGACATTACTGGGGATTAAGTTGTTTAATGATGTGACTGTTGTTATTTAGACTGCTCATTATCAAGACAAACTAAAAATGCTGACTCACAAAATAGCATGACAGAAACTTTTCCACCTTGTGCATCAATATGATTTACAGCAAAAATGTCTAACGCAGCTTTTGTTGCAAACTGAGCCCAAGACTATTTTTCAGTAGATGCCTTGTTAGTTTAGAGCCATTTTAGAGAGAAAGTGCAAATTTTAGTTTAAAGTACGCATATGAGAAAGTAACACTACACCAATATACCACAATAAATATATTAAAATTTATCACATAATATTCTACTGACAGGGCAACACAGTGGCAGAACAGGTAGTGAAAGGTCAGTGGTTTGATTTCCAACCCAATGAACACCAAAATTGGTTGTTTCTTATTTTGTAGTGTGTATTAGAGATTGCCAGCAAAAGCACAGCCTTGGACTCCTTACAACTCTATGACAGAAAGTCAAGCATGTTGGATTTTTGTCCTGCTGCCTATGATACGTTCTGTCACATCAGGGACATTGACCACTAAGAGCACAGGTAATCTGCATGCAGGGTGATCACATTTGCAACAAACCAAAGTTGCTGTCTGTGATGGAACAAAGAGACGATGGGAAATTCTGTCAAGCTCTGAAAACGTCTCTGTATTGGCCCTTCTCTACTCTACTCGCCTTGTGCTACTTTTTCATTAGCCCCAGTCGCCTGTTCAACGGGGTGCAGTGTTGCTGTAAACAGCTTAGCGGCACTGCGGTGATGTCATTTTGAGCGTGACACAACAATCTGTGGCTTTTTGTCACAAACCGAGTAATAAAGGAAAGCAGAAGAAGGCTGCAGGTGGCAGGGAAAAATACCCCTTGAGAAGCACAGGAGAGTTTTGGAAGCTATACAACAGAATGAAGCCGAGGACAAGAGCAATCGAGCTGCAAAGAAAAGACGTATGAGGGTAAGCTAATGGTAGCTACCGCTAGCATGCTTGGTTGTCGCTCTCATGACTCATCAATGACGACATTGTCTGACCAATCAGTGGCTGGCATTCAGTGACGTCATCTTTTAGTATCGACTAAGCTCGCTTGGAACCAGAGCGGAGTAGGTACTAAAGCTAGCTTGTTTTAGGAGGTACCAGGCTAGTGGAAACACGCTACAAATCGAGTAGGGCCGAGTAGGGAAGGACCAAGGCGTACTAGTGGAAAAGGGCCATATTAGTTGTAGATAGAAGACCACCACAGTCTGATTAAGTGAAAAGCTAAAGAGAGGTATTGGACGGATCTCAGCACCTCAGTTAGTACCTGCTGCTGTTCAGCATCAAGCCAATACATCATTATTCATACAGTTTGATGAAGAACTCTTTCATCATCATCACATCGCCCATTTGTGTTGTTGGGTGTAAACAGTTTGTCATGCTTGGCAGCCAAGTCAGAGAAGGTTTCATTTGAGTATGGATTCCTAATCTGACATATTTACCATGGAAACACACAGTTTAAGAATCATAAAGTCTAAACTTGGCATTGAACATATTTCCTTCGAGTCAGGACCTGACACTTCACCAATACTTCAGTGTCAGCACTTTTATTAGAACCATTATTTCACCTCATTATCTGGACTTCCACTTTGGGTAAAAAGTTGTATTCTGCCATTATGACTAATAATTTTCCCTTTGAGGAGGAGACTGTAGTACCTTTGAGTTGGGAAGTTTGCAATCACACCATCGTCCATCAATCATGTGTCTCTGGGCAATCACTTTAGTTTGTGTCTCATAGTCAGTGAATCGGACAAACCCAAATCCTTTTGAGTTTCCAGTCTTAGCATCTCTTTTGACCTGGAGAGAACAAACAAGATAAGAATAAAATCACAACCTGATTTAACAACAGAAACTCTTTACAATACCCGTAGTATACTTTAATTCTTAATACTGAAATTAAATGAGTAAAATGAGAACCAAATAAGGTGTTACTACCTGCACCATGATGACTTCTCCAAAAGTGCTAAAATAATCCTTAAGATCTTGCTCTGATGTTTTCCAAGGTAGCCCGAGAACAATGAGATCTGATGTCTTCTGAAAGCCTCTTTTGATTTTCACAGCTGAAGCAGCATCTATTTCTTCCATCTTTCTTTTGTTATCTGTAGAGAATGAATAGATTTGTTATAAATGGTCAAAGACCCTGCACTGTGACTGTTTACATATTGTGTCAAATCAAAACATGTAAACTTGTTTTTTTTGGTGCCGTATTAGTTTAAGCAGGCTGTTTGTCTAGCGATGTGACTTTGATGAAGATTAGAACATATCTTATGACCAATTTATGTAGAAATCCAAGTAATCCCAAAGGTTTCGCATACATTTTCTTGCAACTGTATCTGAGGTCTTTAAACAGAGATGGAGAAGTCAGCCAATGGGAAAAAAAGCAGATAGTCTAGGGAGCCAGTAGTCTATGAAATCAGACAGGTCAAGTACATCAACTTGTTTGATAAATTATCATAATCATCATCTTCTTCTTCTTCAGCAAAGTGAAATAAGACTCTGTATTGTCCTTTGTCAAACTGGAGTTAAAATGCTAGTAAAGCTTCTTTTCAGGGATAAAAGTGTGCAAAACATTCCTTTATTTATTTATTTATTTTTGTTATCTTTGATAAATAGGTTTAACTCACTTATTTACAAAAATGTAAACCATCTGATTCTGGATTTGAAACATTTGCTTGAAAGCCTGCTGCATAATTATCAAAAATGGATGACATATGGAAATCTATGACCTTGACAGGCAATGAACACTGGGAAATACAGTGAATGAAAATAAATGGCATGCTTGAAAAAATATATATTTGTCACACATATACACAGAAAGTACACAGGTTGCCAGCAAATTTGACATTTAAAAAACAAAAAAATTACCCATCACTGAATGTCAATGACTTAACACACCGTCAGGAGGGTTGTGTTTTTGCAAAATCTGGTAATACAATGTGGATCATTAAAATATATTACAATGAATTTCAATGCTATAAACAGCGTAAATGCTTCACAGAATTTTTCCAATAAAATGTCCTTTTTTAAAATGTACAGTATTAAGAGCAGTCCCTGAAGGGACAGGAGAGGAAACACTACAGAAAGCAGGTACATTTTGGGATAAACTCTGCAACAAAAATGCTGTGTGCTTTCATAAATACAGCTCAACCAGGTAAACTCAGGATGATTTATAGGTTTTCTGCAAGTGTTGATGGGGGTTTTGATCAACTATTCTAAATCTAATCAAGGTTAAAAGACCATGCTGTCTTCATAACTTCACGAGTTATCGGGCAACTCGAAAAGCCAGAGACTAACAAGACCAGTAGTGTGCATGTAAACAGGCTTAACCTCAGAGTGTACATGAAATGATGACTTTCCATTCAGCTATTACTTCTCGTCATGTCAACAGTACTTTTCTGGCACACATACTCCCACCACTGAGGATATGCACATACTACTAACTTTGCAAACTATGGTTTTATTCAATAATTCTATTTTTGTACCTTTTGCTGCCTCTCTTTATTGTTCCTCTGAATGTGTTATACCGTTTTCACATTAAAATTAGCGGGTCAACAAGCGTTTTTTGAACGCAGGTTAATCCGCTAACAAACGGCAAGTGACTCTCTTCTCACTGCGAGCAGACCGGGGTCTAATCAGCAGCAGACGAGCTGCATGGCTTTGTTCATTCCTTTGGCGCATCTGGCTGATGTCATCACGCTTTACTTTGTACTTTTGTTCCTCTTTAAAAATGTACAAACTCACCACTGATGATTCAAAGGCAAATGGAATTTGTTGCTGAGATGGCAAAGAGTCGCATTAGTTACAGACGGAGGAGGCGGGCGTGATGTTATGCCGTGGGGATGTTACGCAGATGTCATCCGCAAATTAGCAGGTCGAACCGGGTGTTATGTTCTCACTGAAGCTGATCGGAGGCGGGCCATTCAAAACCTGTGTTACTTGCAGGGTCAAACAGCGCAGCTCAAAATGCTGATTAAACCCTTTCAAACTGCTGTCACGAGCCGATTGTTACCGGGTTTAAACGTGTTTTTTGGTCAGTCTGAAAGGGACATTAGTGGAACAACTGAATTTCCTCCACAAATAATACAGTATCGCAATTGGTATTTTAATTTGATTTATTTTGTGACCTTTAGGCATTTTACGATTGTTTTTTTTAATCAAGTAAAAAAAAAAAACTATTCAAAAGCATAGATCTTACCATCTTCCTGTAACCTCAATTTATAAATTACATCATTCACCAATGACCAGAAAAACTCAAGGGAAACATATTTACATGCAGGATAAACAAGAACTTTATGCATACATTTCTATTTCTTTCCATCTTGTTTGAAAGCATTGACTATTGATCTATCTAAAACCAAAAATATTAGTTACTGATTTGAAAGGGGACCACTATACAGTATTTTTATTATACATTTTACCAGAACCTTAATGTTTTATATGTTTTTTTCTGGCCTTGATAACTGCTTGCACTCTCTTTAAATTTTTTCTTCCTTATGTACTTTGACCATGTCTTTTGTTAGCAAGTTTCAAATAGTTCCCAGCTGTTCCAATAGAGCTGATAAAGATGAATCATTTGTATATCATTCTTTGAATCCACCAAATCCCAAATTTGCTCAGTAGGATTCAAATCCATAGGTTGACTTGGACAGTTTATGAATACCAGAACCCCAGATTCCTTTTCTCTGTCAAATAATTTAAGTCCAGAGGGGACTCCATGATGAACCAAGATGTTGCAGTAGAAGTTCTTATTCATTATAACTTTGTTTTCACTTATTTGCCAACATAATTTACCCATAACATAAAGGAATCCCCATCTTGTTTAACCGCAATGCACTCTGGACTTGTCTGTTCAGAGTAACTTCTTCCAGTCACCAACAGTTCAGTGTTTGTGCTCCCTGACAAATCTGTTTTGCAGGCCTCAATAGTGGCTTCTTTAAAGTAGCTATTTCTCTTGTCTCTAATCTTAAATATGTTGAGGTATCTGACTTCTGCTTTAGCTTCCTTTCTTTTCCATAGTAAGTGCCAGTCCCAGTCTCTAACACTTGAGCGCAGTGTGAGAACACCTCAACATGTGTTTCAGAGACAATCCAGCATCATGAAGTGCTTAGGTGCTGATACTTTCATTTTCTATTAGCCACCCAAATGTGAGCCCCAAACTTTCTTGAGAAGTCAGAAATCAGTCAAGCCCAACATTCAATCTTTAAAACTATTTTTTTCTGTTCAGGAGTGCTGGTAAATAACTATAATTTGACATTTAGACTAGATACAATAATGTGCTTTACTGTTTTCCTTGTCCTATGTTAGTGTTAAAAGTATAATTTCCACATACTGGTGTACTAACCATTGCAGAAACATTAAGTTATTTTGGTAATTACTCAAACTGTTAATTTATGGCAGCTTAGACATAAGCTTTACATTGGGTGGTGGTATCATAAATTTGTTTAGCAGTTATACATATAATTAAAAAGTTGTTTTTTTTTAATTAAATAGTGTTGAAAGATAATAGTGTTGAGTTTAGCTAAATTTTATGAATAAATGGTACATAACTCTACATACTATGCAGAAGTTTTTGAAAATTGGACCACTTTAAGTGTTTAGAACACTTTTTATGCTATAAATCAGTCTGCATGAAGATCTGGTGTTTTAACCCTGTAAAAATAGCTGGTTATATAAAAATCTTTTTCTACAACATGATCTGTAATAAGAACCATAGTTTAAATAGGCCATTTGGTACAGCATAATCTATGTATCCTCTCTAAGTATTTGAAAACAGATGACTTTTTTTGTTTATGTTATTTATCAGGAGTTGGTCAATATAAAATATGCCACGTTATTTTTTCCAATCTAAAACAAAACAATCTTAGTATTATAGCATATGAGGAGAGGAGACAGCTTCAAAGACAGATTTTCAAATGCTAGTAATTCAATATTTTAAAATACTGGTGATATGACATTTTTAGGAGTGTCAGTAAAGGGCCCTGAGAATCTTCCTACCCCCTAAGGAGTCCCCTGTTGCCCAGGCCTTCAGAGTTAGGTAAGGGGTACCTTACAGATGGTAGTACATTTGACATAATGGCAATTATTACTGACAATATTACTGCTTTTGAATACGGCTAAACAATAAGGCAGCGTTTCCCTACCTCACCTTTTGGATAATTGACGACATAAACCAGACTTCCCCAGTCATTCTCGGGTGCATGAAGAACCCCCTCCACCAGTCTGACCCCCCTCATGCACTGGGACTCAGGGTTCCTGTAGCGCAGACCGCACGCCCCTGGAAACTGAGCCGCTACCGATGATAGCAGAACAGTCCCGTCGTCCTCAGAGGGGATCTCCATGGGCTCTTCGTTTTCATCGTCAGCCACACGGATGTACAACTCTGCCATGGTGTCGGACTGGCTGAGCACTGGTCCAAGAGGATCCGCGGGTGGATCTCAAGTTACCAGTAAACACCAGAGTGATGCACACAAGTTTATAGCGACGATCCTCCTCAACTTTGACTGGGTGACGCAACTGAAATGCAACAGCAGCCAAGCGCAAACAGACGAGCCTTGTCAAACGCTTACACTTACTCTGCAAACTCTTGTCACATTTAAAAGGCTGATGTCATAGTCCTTGGCTACCCTCCTTTCGCCTAAACACCACGCGTGAACAACTTAGCACGCAGGCTAACGAGCTAGCAAACTCCGACAGCTTGAAAAATGAATGACGATACAGTTTGGCGCTATGTTTACTGTCAACAGATTTACGATAACTCCTCTGGTACAGAAGCGACAGGCCGCAAACTGAACCTAAGTAACGACTGCGACAAGTCTTCCTCAACTGAGAAATTTAAATTGCGATACAGTCAGACTCGGTGTATAAATGCAGCTGCAAAACTGTAGCTAACCTCTCTAACCTTAAGCTAGCTAACAAAATGGCTGCGTAATTTTCTATGACATCACCTAGTTGGGAGAGTTCATTGTGAGTATCTGTGGGGGGGTGTGCAGTTCAAAATCAAAACTTTCAGAGAATAGTTAGCCCTCAGACGTTTAGGTCTTAAATCAGTTTACAACAAAAATAAACTTTTAGAGAGTATCTTTCTTTCTTTTAGCTTTTCTGTTTTTTATAAGTGGTGACATGCTTGGTTTTCAGCTTCCGTTTTCCCCCTCGAAGACGACCTGAAGACCCACACAAACGGTGCGTATGAAAAATGTCACTGAAGGCTTTTAAAACGTACAGGGGCGCTTTTTTTGAAACATTATTTCAGAGTGAAAGTTGCTATTTTTGGTCCAGGATATAGTACACTTAATTTGTAATTAATTATGTTATTAAAGATGATCAGGCCTTAAATCGGTGTGATCTGTCAAAAGAAAAATCAATAAAATAAATCTAAGACAATGGCCATTTCTAAATACTGTTAAGGTATTCGGCTACTGCATCACCCTTTATCCGAGCGAGCAATGTAATTACAGTACCCAATACTGCAAGGCTCTGAGATTTCAGAAATAGAGATTTAGAATATACTTAGTATGCCATTAAGCCTATACCTTACAATTAGTCATAACATAAATTATATCACTTTTTTTGACACTATTTACTTTTCAAGGGTAAGAGGAGATACCAATGTGGCCCTGGGCAACAGCATTATGTTTGACAAAACATTTTGGAAATGATGCTTTATAAAATTCATCATAAGATAGGAAATTATTAAGTGTATTTTTTCTTGAACAAATAAGAAAAATGTGATGCAGTTTATCTAATCTAGTCCATGCTTTTGTTACCTTTAGACTGGAATAGTGCTAGTTTACTTTTATCAGGCTGTCCCAGCAAGATGCTTAAGACGACTAAGAATGCTGCAGCCCAGTACTAGAACTAGGAGAAGTTGTCACATTACTGCTGTATTAGGTTCTCTGCATTCACAGGCACCAGTTTATCTGAAAGAGCTTGCAAGTGCTGTACAACCCCTTCAGAACATTATGCCCCCAAAATGCTGGCCTACCATCAGTCTGTAGTATGAGAGGCAGCGCCTTCAGTTATCAAGCTCCCCTTCTTTGTAACCATGTACCATTTCAGGTAGTTACAGATCCATGAACCAATCATAAATCTGTCCACATATAAGCTGATGGCTAATAATTGTAGGTATTTTTTCTTTTCCTTTCTGTAGGAATTTATTATTTTGAATAAATGAAAAAACTCTCTTGTTATTGTTAGTGTCCATAAACGTAACTATCTTTTCTTTTTAATGCCTGCTGTCTGTTACTTGCATTTTTAAAAAATAAACTTTACTTGAAACAATTGTACAATCAGAAAGTTTAAAATGCTGGGTGCTTGATACACACATAGCTGCAATAGCAGAAAGTCTTTCCACCAGAAGCCAAATCAATGGGGATTATCACCACAGATGTGACATTTTGGGTCCCAGGCTTTGTCAAGACATGAACAAGTGAGGAGATGCACCTCCCATTTTTAAAACTCAGGGGTCACCTGACAAGTTATTTCATACTTAGCTTCACATACATTTGTAAGAATGTACAGTGTGGAATGGTAAGAATATACAGCACTGAATATCTCAACAAAATATATCATAAATACAACAATGTTTAAAAGTGTGCAATGTTTAAACTTTACAAAACATAAAAAATATCTAAAAACTTGAAAAGACTGCAGTACCTAAAGAATAGAACATCTTGAATCACATAATTAAACATCAACAAGTACTGTTACCATAACATGCAAAATAAGGCAAAAAAAAAAATGCATATTTAAGCAACATAACAGAAGCAGCTTTATCATTAGAAAGAGGTGATGAATATCAGTTATTGATAAATTTCCATAACAGCAGTTGTGCTTCATCTACAGTAGATTATAGAAGGGATTGATTTTTTGGTAAATGCCAGTTGTGCACGAGTTATCTCCCAATAGTTTTTTTTTTCAATTAAAGTTCAATATTATTCTTCAGTCTTAGAAATACTGCTGTTTATCACCATTTTACATTTTTTTTTTAGTTTTCATAAGCAACCTCTAATGTTTTGGAGGTTAAGAGAGACCTCAAAATTGTCAGTTTAAAGTACTGATCATAAACTAAGAATGAGGATAGTTAACCAGACCTTCTTAAAGTTGACACAACCAACAGAGTAGAATAAACATAGTGCTGCACAAGCACTTTAGACAGTGCATGGGAAAATGTCCTTGCTTCTTCAACATTTTTGTCCTGCATAGGAAACTCAATTTTCTGCAGGCAACAAGATAAAAACAAAATCAGTACAGCAGAGCAGAATCAATGGAGATATACAGAAACCCCTAAGGCAAAAAATAGAATTCTAAGAATTAAGCTTAGTAAAAAAAGAATAGTTTCAGAAAAAATGATATGAATGACCAGTAATCTTTATATGAGTTAAACTTTTAAGCATAAAAAGGTGCTTAACAATAGTTTTACCGCCAAAAAGAGGTTTTCCATTTGCAGCTGGGTTAAAAAGAAAAACTCTGGTGTGTCTTTTTTTTTTAAATTCAGGTTTTGGATTTTTTTGGATTTAAGTTGTAACGGCTAAAAGGATACTACGATGATTCCCGTGTGCATTTTGCAATTTTTGTGCACTGCGCAGTCTGGCTCAGTGAGGCACACCCAAGCCTACATCCCTCCTATTGGTGCAAGTGGCAGAAAGGGAGGAGTAAAGGCGGGTTAGGGTTAACACAGCCAAGTATAATCTTCACCAATCAAATGAATGCCTCTCTTTGCCTCTAAATGCTTTGCAGGCGAGGTGCAGTCCCAATTTCATCTCATCATGGATGAAGACAGCAGCAGCTCCATGCGACCAAACATCCCCCGGGAGGAAACTGATGTGCTGGTCCAAGAGGTCCAAGCTCGGAGTACCAGAATATGGTAATGCAAACAGACCTCCACGGGCTGATGATGCAAAAACAGCCTGGTGGAAGTTACTAATATTGTCAATCAAGTTTGTCAAGCGAAGGCTTTCAGATCAAAGAAGGCACACGGTGGCCACGGTGTGCTGGAAAGACCCGGTGGCAAGGAAGGTCAGAGCCGGTGTAACTTTTACAGCAACTGGAAGAGTGCAGGGTCTATCAGGATGCGCATCAGAGGCCATGATGCGTGTCCCCGTGTGGACCACCTGTACAGATGTAATCTGTTCCTGTGTCAAGAATAGTAGTACAAAATTAAGTGACAATGTCACAGCCTCAGTCTCAGCCTCAGCCTAATCAGCTCAACTCCTGTCACCTGCGCTCCTGCTCACACCTGCACCTCATCTGCTGCAATCAAGCCACCTATTTAAACCCCAGCTTCACACTCACTCTGTGTCAGACTGTCTTTGCTCTCATGCCAAGAATTACAGACTGATCACCCGTTGCCGATCTGTTCTGTTCCTGTTTCCGCCTGTATCATCTGATCCTCGGCTTGATTACAAGGTACCGACCCGTTTCTGTCCTGCACCTACCTGCCTGCCTGATCCCCGGTTGCCGACCTTGCCTTATGTTCCTGACACCGAGTACCTATTCGCAAATTCTGATCTGTGGTGGCCATCTGTTTCCCTTCTATCTGACCCTTCTGCCTGTGTGACGCCGAGTACCCGCCTGTGTGTCCGAATCAGTGGTGGCAGCCTGATCTCGGACAATCTGAACCGTCTCCTGTGATTAAAGACAAAGTGAGTCCAAGCCTGCTCTCACTCAAAGACTTTGAGTTGCCGTTTGCGTGTGTGGCTTCTGTTTGGCCAAGCAGACAGCGACATGGCTCCGTGTTCCAAGGATCGCGGGTTCGATCTCTGCTCATCTGTTCCTGTGTCTGTTAAATAAAGCTGGTTACTGTGAACTGCAAAATCTGTCTCGCGTCTGGGTCCTAACTGCCTCCGTGTCAGACAATTACATTTAAACATAGCAGCAGGCTAATCCATTCATAATACTTGTGATCCACCTGCATTCCTGGTCTGTCATTACCGAATAGCAGAACCTTTGGTGATATATCCTCTCACCAGGCACGTGCAGAGGGTGGGGCAGAGGGTGCTGGAGCACCTGCCCCTTTGCCCCTTGATGCCTAAAGTGCCCGTTTGTCAAATCGATATTTAGATTTTTTTTTATTTTTTCCCAGTAACAGGTAATCTAATTAATGTTTTTAGACATTATAATGCTGTTTCTCTTACTGTTCCTGTTTCAGACAGTGAAATGTGGCGTGTTACTTTACTCCGATGTGAAGCAGCTATTATCCAACCTGCCTTGCTAGCAGACAGTCTGGCATTAAGTCAGAATTCTGGCATTAAGTCAAAACTTAATGCTAGAGTTGCCAGATCCGCTTATTATAAGCGACTTTCTGCTTCTTTTTCTGACTTGCATGTATATATTGGGAGCTTTGGGTTGCAGTTTTTGCGGTTTGTTCCAATAATGCAGTTGCTCATTTGGAGTTGTGACTGTTGTGCCACCAAAAATTAATCCTTAAAGCCAGAATTAAATTTCTTTCAAATGTCTACTACTGTTTTCACCATAAAGCTGTAGAGGATTAAGATAAATTTTAGTTAAAAACCTGAAATGCCTTTTGGTTACAAAAATTAAGGTTAGGCAGACTGTTTAGCAGTTAATACTTACAAATAACAGTTGTCTCTCCCTTCACTTCTGTATAAAGAAAAGGATGTTTCACCTCCAAAAAACAGGATGTTGAATAAGTATATTAAGAGACAAAAAGGAAGAAATATCACTTTGAAACTGAAATGTAATGTGGATAAAAATTAAAAGATGTCTCATCTAGGCTTCTCTCTCTTTATAAAATGCCTATTTCAATCGCAAAATCTGGCAACGTGGCTAGCTGCAGCAGCGGTGAGTCCGGAGTGGTCTGTGGAGTTAACTGTTTTCAGGATGGAAGCAAAAGAAGTAAAAAGTAAACAAAACACACGTGAAGTGTCCATTTTGGCCTAAAGTAAAGAGTTTGTCTGTTGTATGTAAATCTAAAATCTAGTGACCAAAAACACAGAGAATTTCGTTGATGATGTCAGAGCTGCTGGAGCAGGTAACAACAAGGAAGGAGAATGAGGTGGGGCCACACCGCTCAAGCAGTAAATGCTCTATCAAAAAAGTAATGCATCAGTTACTCTTCCTGGTAACTAATTACATTTATGAAGTAGTAATTCTATTAGTAATTCAGTTACTTTTTGGGGGGAAAGTAACTAGTAACTATAGCGAATTACTTTTTTAAAGCAATTTGCCCAACAATGATTAAAACGGAAAGCAAGGTCCCTATCAATAGTATCGCAGGTCAGTCACAGGGTGTCATTTATCTTTGCATCTTGTCATGATCACAGAACTGTTAAATCAGCTACTATTTCTCCCGTGGTCTTTTTAGTTTCTACCTTCAGATGAATACATCCCACCTTCAACAATATCAACACTAGCACCCTCCTCACCAACCCCTCAACAGAAGCTGATCTGTGTCCTCAGGCCATCAGGTAAAACATATACTACTTTTGCTTTACACTGGCTTCTAACAATACATGAGATGTTGGACAATGACATGGTATGTTGTGATTCTGTTACATTCGTTATGAATTTGGGTTGCTACAATTCAACCAGTTATATTGTAAAGGTATGCAGTTTCTGTATGGCATTTCAAATTTGTGCTCCATGTGCTCCTTTTTTTTTTTTTTTTTTTTTTTTTCAAATGTATTTTTTGGTAGGAGAGAGACAGTGGATAGGCTTGTGAAAGGGGGTGAGAGAGTAGGGGAAGACACTCTGCAAACTGGTCACAGGTGGGATTCGAACCTGGACCGGCAGAAGCAAGTACATGGGGTGCCAACCACTCCGCCAAACCAGCACCCCATGTGCTCCTTTTTTTAACTCTGTGCACCTGCCCCTCCTAATGTATTTGCCTCTGCAATAATGTACTCCGTCTTTTTAGATCACTTTAAGAATAAAGATCAAAAAAGAGAAATACGGGCAATCACAGGTAAATACTTAAGACACAGTGTGAATTACATTTAATGAGCAAGAATCTCTTTTTCTATTCTTTTGAATCTGTCAACACCTTCCCATGGTGCGCCACCACACCCATCTTGGCACAGCCGGTCTACCAAATTGCCAAATTGGCTGCATACAATGGTGCACCAGACAAAATTACCACTGCATGGGGTGTGCCACGCTCTTCCACCCTGCACTTTGCCAGGAAATTGGAACCCATAGTCCCTAATACCATATTGCTAGTTGTGCTTGTATACAGTGGCACTCATATTAGAATAGCTATGTGAAAGCTATTTATTGATCAAACAGGAATTGATTTGAACTTGCAGACCGTCCAACATGTGGAACATAGATCTGTCATCAGTGGGACCTGGCTGTGCTTGTAAAAAGAATGTTCAGTCAACAACCCAAAGCGAAGGGTGGTAATGTTAATTTTTCAGTTTTTTTTAAGTATTGATCTACTTTTCTTGGAACAACAGAGTTGGCTTCCCCATTAGGAGAAGTGTCTGAATGATTACCATGGTTAATATGTTACAATGAGGAAAAAAGAGCACAATAAAATTTGCATGTCCTCTTAGGACTTATGTAATAAGTTGTTGATGAAATGTTTTGATCACTTTTTACTTTACTTAGCCCACTTTACAATTTGGGCAAAAGCTCTGCAATTAGGTTCTGTCATCTTACTGTGGCAAGAATAATAAGTTACAATATCTTTGGTATAAGAAACCATCAATGCCACCTGGGGGCTTGCACCCTAAGATATAATTAGCTAAATATTCAATAAACTTTGAATATTTTTCCTTCAAAAAAGGTACACAGAGGCAGAGACATGATTTTGAAATACAGTTTTAATTATTCAAGGAGACAGTACTATTAAAACCTAGAACTGGTGAGAAAAAATCATTTCATTACAAGTTGTATTCTAAAACAGGACTATGACAAAATCTTTATTAGGCCTTATTGATATTAAAATACTTAACCCCCGGGTAACAAAACTAGCTACACAAAACATATGAACTCAACCTAAATGAAGGTATGACCTCTAATGAAGAGACTACACAAGGAAAATGTGAGAGGGGCAACCAAATTACTTACCACAGGTGAAACACAGCAAACGCCTCCGCAATATAAATCTATCTATCTATCTATCTATCTATCTATCTATCTATCTATCTATCTATCTATCTATCTATCTATCTATCTATCTATCTATATATATATATATATATAGATATATATATATATATATATATATATATATATATATATGTGTGTGTGTGTGTGTATATATATCTATATATATACATATATATATATATATATATGTATGTACAAACGTGGACAAAATTGTTGGTACCCTTCATTTAATGGCCAAGAGGTCAGCAACAAACGTCATGGTAAATACATTACCAAAATTTAAATACATTAAATTTTGGTTCAGCAGAAATATTTAAAAAAACAAAATAATGAAACTGGCTTGGACAAAAATGATGGTACCCCTACAAAGGATTGAAAATGGTGTGACCATAGGGACATGTTAAACTAAGGTGTGCCCTGTAATTATCATCACAGGTGTCTCCAAGCTTGTAATCAGTCAGTCTGCCTATTTAAAGGCTGAAAAGTGGTCACTGTGCTGTTTGGTATCATGGTGTGTACCACACTGAACATGGACCACAGAAAGCTAAGGAGAGAGCTGTCACAGGAGATGAGGAGGAAAATTATAGACAAGCATGTTAAAGCTAAAGGCTATAAGACCATCTCCAAGCAGCTTGATGTTCCTGTGACTACAGCTGCACAGATCATTCAGAAGTTTAAGGTCCACAGGACTGTAGCCAACATCCCTGGACATGGCTGCAGGAGGAAAACTGATGACAAACTGAAGAGACGGATAATACGAATGGAAACCAAAGAGCCCAGAACAACTCCAAAGAGATTAGAGGTGAACTCCCAGGTCAAGGTACCTTCAAAATCAGATCACACCATCCATCACTGTTTGAGCCAAAGTAGACTGAGTGGAGGACATCACTGTTGAAAGCAAATCATAAAAAAGAAAGACTGGAATTTGCCAAAATGTATATTGACAAGCCACAAAGCTTCTGTGAGAATGTCCTTTGGACAGATGAGGCAAAACTGGAGCTTTTTGGTAAGTCACATCAGCTCTATGTTCACAGACACAAAACTGCAGCATACAAAGAAAAGAGCATTGTACCTGGAGGAGGCCCAGTTCTGGGGCTGCTTTGCTTCATCTGACACAGGGTTTCTTGAATCTGTGCAGGTACAATGAAATCTCAAGACTATCAAGACATTCTGGAGTGAAATGTGCTGCCCAGTGTCAGAAAGCTTGGTCTCAGTCACAGGTCATGGGTCCTCCAACAGGATAATGAGCCAAAACACACGGCTAAAAACACCCAAGAATGGCTCAGAACAGAACACTGGACTATTCTGACGTGGCCTTCTATGATCCCTGATCTAAATCCTGTTGAACATTTGAGGAAGGAGCTGAAACATGCAGTCTGGGGAAGACAGCCTTCAAACCTGAGGCAGCTGGAGCAGTTTGCTCATGAGGAGTGGGCCAACATACCTGTGGACAGGTGCAGAAGTCTCAGTGAGAGTTACAGAAATCACCTGATCACAGTGATTGACTCAAAAGCTTGTGCAACAACACATTAAGTTAAAGTTACCATCATTTTTGTCCAGGCCATTTTCACAACAGTAGGTAAAACACTATGTGAGGGAAGCGAAGGACAGCTACAGGAGAAAAATGGAACCCAAAAGAGAACAATATGAGGGAGGTCTGAGAAGGTGTGAAAACCATCACAGGCCACGACACAAAGACCAGAGTCATAGGTGGGAGAAGGCAAATGAACTGAACAACTTCCCTATCTGCAGCTATTCCTCCTTCTTCCCTCAGCACACCTCCTCTCAGACATAGCAGTAACATCCTAAGTTCGCTGAATGACACAGCCATTGTTGGGTGCATCAACGATGACAGAGAGGAGGAGTACAAGACCCTAGTTAGGTAATTTTCTGTCTGGTGCCACACAAACCATCTACAGCTCAACACCTCAAAGTCTAAGGAGCTGGTCATCATGTTTGGGATGTCCAGACCCAGAACATGACCAGTTCTGATATTGTTGCAGTGATCTCAAAATATTCAAGAGGGTACTCATACACACTCTAGAAATGATTTAATCCCTTTAATGTTATCATTTAAACAGGTCGTTTTGTATTTTTTGTCAATGTATGTGTGAGGGAATATCCAAAAGTACATTTTTTTCCTTTTTCATTAGAAACTAGAAAAGCACTCAGAGAGCGCAGACCTCCGCCAGCACCACAGTCCTCACCCATATTGTGATTTTCACCATAAATATTAGCCCTACCTTAATTTCATGTAAATATTTAGATTCCTTGACCATGAAAGCATGCCATTAGCAATTGGATTCATAATGATATCTATTTTAGTTCAGTAGTTATTCACATAAATCACATTTTTTGTCATGGCGGCCAGACGCTGATCCAGATCAACACCAAAATTGAATAAGTTCTTCCTTTTCCCATGCTGAACATTTCCTGAAAATTTTATCCAATCCATCCATAACTTTTTGAGTTATCTTGTTCACAGACAAACAAACTCTCCCGAAAACATAACCTCCTTGGCGGAGGTAATGAAAGTAAGCAATTCTGGCACGTATTTGTCATTATTATGTTATAAATGCTTAAACAGCATGTAATTACACGAAAATAAAAACAGGTTTGAACTTTAAACAGGTTTATCTTCATAAATAATTGTAAATGAACATGTTCAAAGGTTTGAGATGACCAATAATAAACATAACCTATTTTACATACACTCAAACTTTTTTGTTTGCCTCCTGCATTATTGTCCATGCTTGTTATATTAGACCATATCCAGGCATTTTTTTTTTACTGACGATTGTCCCTGAAGCAGTTAGCCCCCTGCCCATGATTTTCTTCTGGTCTACCCTTTCCCTGGCAGATCTCCTTCACATTTCCTCCTCCAATATTTTTTTCAAATTACAATTGATGAAATAAAAAAACATGAACTATGATGGAAAATGATAATTACAAAATACAGCAACACACAGTGAATAAATGACAAAAAAGGCAAGATCACATTCCAGAATTATACTAATGTTTTTATTTCCAACATTTATACATTATTACCACAGAAAATACTGATAAACCACCTATAATTCACTCAGGTATGGCTCACAGAATCTTCTCTCTCTCACTCTCTCTGGGTCAGTCAGCTCACTCGAGGCGTTACAGCAATTTTAATCACGCACATCTTTTTCTTTTGATGCAGCTTCTTGTTTTAGGGCGTTTTCACATTTGGCCCACTTGTTTCGGACCGTGCTGAGGCGCGGTTCGCCCCCCTCCCCCTCCCCCGCTGGCTTGCATTCACACTTGCAACGTCAAACTGTGCCCGGCCCACTTGTGTATTTACTCAGTTTGAAACAGCAGGGGACGATATGCACGTAACTGGTTGCCAAACCTGCTGCGGAGGAGAATGAAGAAGAGGCTACCATGGTAACCATTTCCTACACCAAACAACCAATGTTAACGTTTCGCTCTCTTCTACATTTTCCTTCAAATGTGTTTTTTATCGTGTTTGAGACGGCATCAGCAACCTTCTGGACCCTCGTAAATCATCGTAATCCTCAACCAAAATAAACAAATCGACAAATTGAGTAAGCAAAAGATTCAACAGATTAACAGGAAGTAATGCATCAAAAGTAGATCGGTTCGGACCACTTTGTTTCACACCAGTGAAACCGCACCAAATGTCGGGAGATGGAGCGGAACGAGACCACCCCTTCATGGAGGTCTCAGACAGGCTGATTTGGTGTGCACCAAAGTGCGGTGGTTGCATTCACATTGATACTACCCATCCAAACCCTTGATCAAAACTTCTTTGGTGCGCACTAAATATGGTTGGTGTGAAAACACCCTGAGACAGGGTGACCGTCTTCAATCTGTTTCACCTCAAAATCCTTGTAAATCCAAAGTTTGACCAGACTCCAGACTTTGTCCATTTCGAAGGAAAAAAACTTTGCTTCGGTGTCTGAGCGGGGCTCCAACTGCCATGCTTTTACTTACAGAGGCCAAACATTGCAAACTGCACAAGCGCAGTTACGCCTGTGAGGGACCATAGGGATCCTGTGAAGGATCAAACACGGTTTACTGGTAATTTAATCTGGGGACAGGCCAATCTAGTACCCGCACTCTTTTACTACGAAGCCACACTGTTGTAACACATGCAGAATGTGGCTTGGCATTGTCTTGCTGAAATAAGCAGGGGCGCCCGTGACAAAGACGTTGCTTGGATGGCAACATATATTGCTCCAAAACCTGTATGTACCTTTCAGCATTAATGGTGCCTTCACAGATGTGTAAGTTACCCATGCCTTGGGCACTAATACACCCCATACCATCACAGATGCTGGCTTTTGAACTTTGCGCCTATAACAGTACGGATGGTTCTTTTCCTCTTTGGTCCGGAGGACACGACAACCACAGTTTCCAAAAACAATTTGAAATGTGGACTCGTCAGACCACAGAACACTTTTCCACTTTGCATCAGTCCATCTTAGATGAGCTCGGGCCCAGTGAAGCGGGCGGCATTGCTGGGTGTTGTTGATAAATGGCTTTCACTTTGCATAGTAGAGTTTTAAAGCTAGGGTCTACGATTTGAAACCGCAGCCTGCCCCCCCTTCCCTAACTTCTCCCCTCCGTGTTCCAAGATCCCGCCCCCAGCTCGTGTCGCCTCATAAAGCCCCCTCGGACAGAGCTACGAGCGACTAGCACAATATATCAGCAGCAAACTCAATCAAAAACAGCTCAGCTCAACTGAAAGTATCAAACACGACAGACATCCCCCTTGTAACACACAGCAGTAGCCATTTCAATTGGACCGGCGGCAATGCGGGTCTGGCGCCGCCAGAGCGGAGCCGAGTGTGGGGGAGGATTTATCTTTCTCAGCCTGTCCTCCCCAGCTCAGCTTACAGTGCAAGCGATTAGCGGCTAACAGGCTAACCGCTCCCCTACAAGTTATTAGCCCGTGCAGGCACAAACTAACCAGAGTTATTCAGCAGACATCTCCCACTGTAGTACACCAAGCCATTACCTGATCAACCAGGGGCGAACGTCGATGCTGAAGGTCAGCATCGACCGTTTTAAAGAGCTGGGCCCCCGGGCGCTAGGCTTTTCCAGCTCCATGATAGTTCAGTAGCTAACGCTGCTAGCTGCTCACCGGAGGTAGAGGGGTGGAGGCGGGACCATGGGCATGATGCTGCGTAGCGAGGGAGACGAGGATTGAATGGACTCACAGACCAACTCACGGACCAATTAATAGTCGCAGGTTCTTAGGTTTGATTGGTCAGCTAGTATGCAGCTTTTCAGCGGATATACTGAATGGTTTTTTTTCGTTCTTTTTGGTCTTTATACTGTGTAGATAGGACCATAGGACCATAACAGCCTTATAAACGGTGTTATTAATATGTACAAAGCTTCCAAATCGTAGACCATAGCTTTAACTTGCACTTACAGATGTGGCGACGAACTGTAGTTACTGACAGTGGTTTTCTGAAGTGTTCCTGAGCCCATGTGGTGATATCCTTTACACAGTGGTGCTGGTTTTTGATGCAGTACTGCCGGATCGAAGGTCACAGGCATTCGATGTTGGTTTTCGGCCATGCCGCTTACGTGCAGTAATTTCTCCAGATTCTCTGAACCTTTTGATGACATTACGGACTGTAGATGATGAAATCCCTAAATTCCTTGCAACAGATCATTGAGAAATGTTGTTCTTAAACTGTTGGACAATTTGCTCACGCATTTGTTCACAAAGTGGTGACCCTCGCCCCATCCTTGTTTGTGAATGACTGAGCATTTCAGGGAAGCTGCTTTTATACCCAATCATGGCACCCACCTGCTCCCAATTAGACTGTTCACCTGTGGGATGTTCCAAATAAGTGTTTGATGAGCATTCCTCAACTTTCTCAGTCTTTTTTGCCACTTGTGCCAGCTTTTTTGGAACATGTTGCAGGCATCAAATTCCAAATGAGCTAATATTTGCAAAAAATAACACCGTTTACCAGTTCGAACGTTAAGTATCTTGTCATTGCTGTGTATTCAATTGAATATAGGTTGAAAGGGATTTGCAAATCATTGTATTCTGTTTTTACTTAAGATTTACACAACATGCAAACTTCACCGGTTTTGGGTTTTGTATATGTATATATGTATATATATGTGAATATATGTATATATATAGCCTATGTGAATATATATGCATATATATGTATATACATATATGTATATATGTATATATGTATATATATATATACATACATATATATACATATATATAAATATATATATACATATAGATATATATATAAATATATATATACATACACATATATATATATATACACATCTATCTATCTATCTATCTATCTATCTATCTATCTATCTATCTATCTATCTATCTATCTATCTATCTATCTATCTATCTATATATATATGTATATATATATGTATATATATATATATATATATATATATATATATATATATATATATATATATATATATATATATATATATATATATAATATATATATATAGTTTCCAACAGTCTTAAAGAGTTCCCAGAGATGCTTAGCACTTGTTGGCACTTTTTTCTTTTTTTTTTTTTTCCATAATGTATTTTTTGGGCATTTTGTGCCTTTATTGATAGGAGAGAGACAGTGGATAGGCTTGTGAAAGGGGGTGAGAGAGTAGGGTAAGACACCCTGCAAAGTGGTCACAGACGGGACCCGAACCCGGACCAGCAGAAGCAAGCACATGGGGTGCTTGGTTGCCAACCACTCCGCCAAACCAGCACCCCTTTTGTTGGCCCTTTTGCCTTCACTCTGCGGTCCAGCTCACCCCAAACCATCTCGACTCGGCTCAGGCCCGCTGAAAGTGTGAACTTTTGGCCTGTACTGTCATCTGGTGTGTGCACTCCATCACACTGGTTCAGTATGCCTATCTATCTATCTTTCTATCTATCTATCTACCTATCTATCTAACTTTCTATCTATCACACCATATATCTCCATGCTATCTATCTAATGGGAACCAGGCATCTATCTAAAATCCATCTGCTCACCTTTTCTGCATGGTACAAATACACGGCGGTTGGAACCAAAGATCTCAAATTTGGACTCATCAGACCAAAGCAAAGATTTCCACTGGTCTAATGTCCATTCCTTGTGTTTTATGACCCAAACACATCTCTCATGCTTGTTGCCTCTCCTCAGCAGTGGTTTCCTAGCAACTATTTGACCATGAAGGCCTGATTCAGTCTCCTCTTAACAGTTGTTGTAGAGATGTGTCTACTGCTGGGACTCTGTGTGGTATTCATCTGGTCTCTAATCTGAGCTGCTGTTAACTTGCGATTTCTGAGGCTGGTGACTCAGATGAACTCTTCGTCAGCAGCAGAGGTGACTCTTGGTCTTACTTTCCTCGGCGGTCCTCATGTGAGCCAGTTTCGTTGTAGCCCTTGATCGCTTTTTATATATATATACACATTCAAAGTTTCTGCAATTTTTATATATGGCCCTCATTTCTTAAAGTAATGATGGCCACTTGTTTCTCTTAACTTAGCTGATTGGTTTTTGCCGTAATATTAATTCTAACAGTTGTCTAATAGGGCTGTCGGCTGTGCATCAGCCTGACAACTGCACAACACAACTGATGGTCCCAACCCCATTTATAAAAATATAACAACACAAATACCTACTTCAAAAGTAGTTACACTTGCCAATAGATCTGTCAGCAGAAATTAATGCAGCAATATTTTGTGCCTAAAAATCAAGCACTCCAAATACTAGTAGTTCATGGAGGGCACTTAGGCCAGTTTCGGTCATTCTTTTTCAAAAACTAAAACACTGTTTATCTCTTCCAATAAGTATGCATTGCAGTGTAAAATGTCTAAAGCTGGTTTGTTTTACAGGCGCACTCAGACAGCAAACAACTCCAGCAACCCTTCTATAGGGTGGATGTTGTTCTCACCTTCAAAGAGACAAATCACAAAAATCAGTGGACCGTGTCAAGCACACAGCCCTGTGCAGGTGAGTGTGTGGCTGATGAACACAATAAAACTTAAGTGGTGATTAATTATTGGGTGATATTTTGACCACTAGCCATTGAGATGCTTTTACTGTAGTCACACCAGGCACTTACTTTTGCTTATTGCTCTATCAACCAATGCTTTGGTTTTATGTAGCACTTTTCAGTCATTAAGACACATGTAAAGTGAGATAGAAGTTAAAACAAAAGTGATTTGTGGAGAAAAGCTTAACAACCTTAAAACACATAACAGCAAACAGACATAAACACAAGAAAATGTAAAAGAATAAGAGTAAAGCAAAAAATAATACTGATATATCATTATATTCAGATTAAATGCCTGTACTGATGACAATCTCTGTCATTTGTTTCATCTACTGTGAATTCCCTGATGTGACTGTTTGCTGAATAACTTCATCCATGAAAAAAATAGGAATTTAATGTGTAGTCAATCAGGTGGCACTAAAATAAGAAAAAGACAAAACAAATGCAAGAATAAACAAATATAATTACGTTTACATTAGCTCTCAGGGTTGAAACAGTGTCCACCAGATGTCCCCATTCACCAACGACAGTAAGACATTTCATAAACAAAGAAAAAAACTTAGCTTGCCCTCCACAGACCTAGAGTGACCTGAGACACTGCTGGGAAAGAGGAGTCCTTCCAATTCAGCAGTACATTTTTTAGGAGCAAGAAAAGGAAGATTACACAATATTCTTGAAAACAACCCTTAAGTTCAAGCTCCAAGTAGACAGAGATGTGGAGAGGGTGTGAGACTGACTTTCAGGATCAGTTAGACGATAGAACATATTTTCATCCCAGAAAAAGGCAGCACAACTATAGCCCCACTCTACTTAAAAAGTTAAAAAAAAATACTTCTATGGCTGGATGACTTAGTGAATCAAATTAGACAATTTTTTTACCCTTGAGGCCATGCTATTTTTTTGTAGTCTAAGAAACCATGTTTTCTTCTAGGGGACAACAGATACAAATTAGCTAGAAGCTAACTCTGATGCAACTGCGTTCATTTGTGCGCAGACGCTGTGAAAAAAGAGATAATGCCAGTAAACTTGTACAATTTCAGTCAAATAACAGATGAGGGTATGTCAGAGACTAGTAAGACAGTACATTCATCAACATGCTCACTGGTACTTTGGCACCATCTCGAGGCCCTTTTAACTCACAGGAACCTGTCAAATATGACACAACTGGGCAGGACTTCACTCTTGAGGTCAAAAATGTCTATGTTAGACATTAGCTAGAGGGGTCCATTTATGGGACCTAGCAAGCCTTTCTGTGAGCACGTCTCTATACAAGCTCTGTTATAAATGCAATGTCATTTTTCACTTCATAAAAGAAGAGTATAGACAGTGGAATCTGTAAAAACTTGATTATAAAAGCACAATAGTGAGGGTATTGATACTGATAAAATATAACTAACAGAGAAAGTGCTCCACTAAAAAGGGGTCTTCTATTTAGGGAATGAAGGAGGATATTTTCGTCAGTATGTTTGAATCTGTTAGAGTATTGATAATCCATTGATGGGAATGTAATATAACCATATTTACATATAACTGGGAGGATGAAGTTAATTCAAAAAGAGAAAACATTTCAACTGAAAAGAAATACCGTATTGGTTTTACTAAAACAGCTTTACTAAAACATGTTTGAGCTCTCATTGGCTGAATGTAGAACAGTGTCTTTCGCAGACCTCCCCGATCACTGACCAAGCACACTATCCAACTGTGCCACCGACGCCCCAGAAGTAACATTATTTGAGCATTTATTTCTGTTATATGCAAGCTGATAATATGAACAGAAACACACAAGATGAACTGACTGAGTCAGATGTCCACAATAAAGAAACACCCCTAAATCTAGAAATAGCAGGCAAATGAACACTGGTTCCTCAACTGTTTTCTGTCTTGCATGGTGAATCTGTGGTCAGTCAATGCACTGAAGTTTGATTATATGAGCAGAAACACAGACATACCTCTGCCAGACACTGCCTGAGGGTGAACATTATCCAGACACAGACGCAGCAGGTGTTGAATAAACACGTCTCTGTACGAGCTACACAACGGGCTGACATGAGAGAAAAACTTGCACTTATGATGCCAGCTTCTAAAAGACTTGGTTTTAGCACAGATACATATGTTGAATAAAGAAATAGTTGATGTGGAAAGAGAAGTTCTATTTTCCTACAACGAACCTTTTAACTGATTGGTCTGGATCAGTCTTGGGTTTTTGTAGCAAAGGTAATGATGTGGCAAAATGAAACTACAGACACAAACACTTGCCCAACATGACAAAAAGGCAGAGCATGCAGCGTATTGATTGTTCAATCTTCCTTATTATCTGCAAACCAGATTAATTCCTGAAGTCAAAACTCAGTTAATTTCTCAGCACATACCCACACCATAGTATATTTACACACAATACATGTTCTTATATGCTGTAAAAATGTAAAGCAAAGCAATCTGAAATCAATGCAATCAGGGTGCAGAATTAAAGTACCACTTTGCCTTTTTGATTCTTAAAAGAATATTTATCTGTCAGTAGGCAAGTCAAGGCAAGGCAAGTTCATTTGTAGAGCACAATTCATACACATGGTAATTCAAAGTGCTTTACAGAAAAAGAAAAATGCATTTAAGTCACAATACAAAATATAAACAAAAATAATCATTATGAAATGAAATTTAAAAGAGAAGAGAACAGATAAGATCCTTTCAGTCATATGCACAGTTAAACAGAGCTGTTTTGAGCTGAGATTTGAACATTGTCAGAGTAGAGGCCTGTCTCACATCTTCAGAAGGACTGTTCCAGATTTTAGCTGCATAAAATTGGAACCCTGTTGCAAGGAGGGGAATGCTTACGGCCAAAGGGCACTTTATTATTACTATGGATGCTTTATGTGATAAACAAAACAATTATAAAAACTATCAGTTGAATTTCAGTTACAGTTCTAACGTTGCACACTGCACTGCAGTATATGAGACCAACACAAGAGGGCAGTGTTGAATTTGTTATGACTAAATTCTTGTCATAGGACGGGTAGCCTTACAACACTCTCTCTCTTCATAATTTACCCATTCATCTTATTTTGCATTTCTTTTCACATGTGTATGTACTTTCAGCTTACATATTACATATGAAGCTTGCTAAGAAAAATAATGTAAAATATTATCTGGACTGGCACTCACAACAGATGTAGCAACACATAAGACATGGTACCATACATTTCACAGGTTAATGACAACATTTATCACATTTTTAGACATCATATTGTAGGGTTTTTAATTTTTGTAAAGATATATGGTTGATGTAAATCTATATCTTAATATTACTCTCCACATTTAATTTCTGAGAATGTAAATGCAAATTGCCCCATCTTTGGCATACTTTTTAATACAAGTGATCCTTTGTAATAGTAAGACTTCACGATTTTAATGAAGCAGTGCATTGTTTTAATCACTGAAATCTTAAAAGTGCTGTATTTAACACAATGAGTGGTAAAAAGGTTGCCAGATTTTTTGTCAAATTAATATTTTCTTTATTTTTGATTTCTTGATATTTTAGGACATTTGTATTTCCTACCTTAGAGTCAGTTTTTGACCTTTTTATAAGAAAATATTCACCCTAAATTTCACGAGCCAGTAAAGTACAGCAGCTGCTTTAAATATGACAACAGATTTTTACACGTGCACACATTTTCAAACTAGATTGTTTTGTCTAAAATAAGTGAAGGTATCTCTCTCTCTCTCTGCTTTACATCCTTTTTCACCTTTGTTATTGTGACCTCCATGCTCCAAAGCGTTTGTAAATGACAATAGTGCAGTGTTACGCACTTACATGCATCATATACAATGGGCTGTGGGGCAGAAAATCTAAACTTCCTTGTGCCTTTGGTCCCCATCTGCTCAGTGAACTTGTGAGCAGGAAATGGAATAAGTGGTGCAAAAAGCACGCCAACATCCCCACTTCTTTCATGTGGCCTCTGTTGGCCATTACTCTATCTGTAGTGACTGTTAACTGTCTTTGAAAAGCTAAAAATCCCTTTCATGTTTCACTGTTTTCTTTTTTGTTTTAATTTCAGTCAGAGCATATGGTTTGCACATCTGGGAGATGCTAAGCATGGTGGCACCCAACCCCCCTCACACTGTGCTGCTTCTGTGAAGTGATCCATATATGGTCTTCATTGTTATTACTCATAATCACTCATCATTACTACAAACAAGCCCTGTTCTAAATGGATGCTTTTGATTTTATGTGTTAAGATGCTCAAAATTGTGAACTTTCAGAATATCAAACAGTCTGCCTTTGAAGAAAGTGGCAATTTCTGACTACTTGTTTTAGAACTTTGCAAAACCATACTGACTGATAAATTGTCCAATCCTCATACTGAAGTCATGTACAAGTTACCATTAGATCTTTTGAGACTGCATTTTTGAAACACCAAACACATTTAACAAAAATCTCTTGCGCAGACCATGTGTCTTTCCTAATATTATTACCTCTTAGAACTCATAGCCACAAACCATCAGGACAAAAAATATTCAAAATGACAGTAAAATTATTCAGTCTTTCTTTATATTATGCTAATTAATGACTAATGTTATCGTGAGAAATTTAACAAAAGAACATGTTTAAACATTGTTCTTAAGACTTAAGATATACCACCATGAGCACAGCGACAACCAACATTTTACAAAGTTACAGTGCCATGGAATAGCTTTCAACAAGCAGAAAGGTTGAGCAGAACCAGACACATATTAATCAGCCATGACCTAAAACCGTGGGACTGTGAGGGGGAAAAGTGGAGATGCAGAAAGGTAATGGCAGGCAGCCACAAACAAATAAGTAATGGCATAGGAGAACATACAGTATATATGGTCATAAATTATTCCCAATAATATTTTCTTTAATATGGTTATAGGGTTAGTAACAAAAGTATTTCATTATTTATTTGTGGTTTAAAGCAGCAACAACCATGTAGGACAATTGAATGATTAATTCTGATAATACATTAGTAACCATAATCATCATGAAATGAAGAGGACAGATGTTCATAACTAGTGTTCCTAGTGTGTTCCTAGTACAAACCTCCAACGCATTTCTGAAATGGTAAGCCTTGTTATTAGCAAAATTATGGAAAACAGCCCTATTGAGCAATATTATCAATTCTTGAGAAAATTCCTGAATCGGCATCCATATTCAGATCACCACTAAAATTTAATTACTCAGTTCTTATGCCATGATCAGCATTCCCTGAAATGTTCATAAAAATCTTTTGATAACATTTTGAGTTATCTTGCTCAAAGACAGACAGATGGATAGACAGACAGATGAACAAACTTCCTTGATGGAGGTAATCATAAGAGCTCAAGGTAACCTTTTCTCATATTAACTTGAACCCTTATTGTTACGATTTTTAATGCGTTATAATGCTCAGTTTGACAGACGTAGCAATATAAGTTAACAGGTCCACAGCTGCAGGTCATATATGCTCGTAATAATTGCAACAGAAAATGTTGCTGACCATTTGCAATAGTAGTTTTCTTTTTTCTTCTATCTCAGACATGTGTAAGTTTCATGCACCTAAGAAACTGAAGACAGAAAGAACACCATTCACCTTGTGCAGTAGTAGCCTGATCATTTTAGTTTAACATGAATGATTATAGTGACAGTAATAGAGTAATAAACATGAAATTTAATGTTTGTAGTTAGCTGTTTGAGTCAGGCAGCAGGGAGCCCATGGTGATAGTTGTGAACAGCCATAAATATTATAAACTATTAACATTGTAGGAAAGTTTAAACTGAACAATAGAATCCTAGCTTTTTGAGTCAAGCAGGTTAACAGCAGCAGACTGTCTGTGCTAGCAATGAAGCTACCAGTCAGTTTGAACAACCATGAGCAATAGCAGTGATTGTTCTAACAATAACATCAGTGACCATAATGATAGAGATTAATTAAACTGAATAATAAAGGTAACAGTAACTGTGAACAATTATGTTTCTGTCATTTTGACACAGTTTTGTTTTTTGAAACAAGTGTGAAGCAAGAACACCAATCTACAAATACTAATAAGCCACTTTTAAAGCTATTTTCATCAGATACAAAATTGAACATCCCTAATAACAGCGATAATATGTGCTAGCCTCTCATAACAAGAACAGTGATCATTCAATATTATATTTGAACTGAACATAATGAAATTTAAAGAAGTATAGCAGTTGTAGCTGTTGAAGTTAAGTTAGTCCACAGCAGTACACCATACATGTATATAATGTAAGAGAGTGACAAAATGTAAAGCTACAAAAATAGTTTCAGCTATTTTGGTCAAGTAGGTCACAGCAGTAGGCCATCCACATCAACAACCAGTGCTGCTAGACCACAAGGAAATCTCATCACATCAAGAAATTTTGATAGAATGTACCAAACCAAATCATTTGAGAACAACCACACTTCATCTGACACAACACAGAGAACATCATCAACTGAGCAGTCATTTCTATTGACATCAAAATGAAATCGAAATTACTGTAATACAAACTTTTGGTCATTAGATGCCCCTTTAACATCCCATGCTTTCTGGCCCCACAGACCATGTTTTTTGCCTGGCTTCTGGTTTCATGCCACTACAGAATTGGGGGATGGGGGGTGGGGTGGGGTTGTGTGGCTTTGAGTGGTTTGCTGGGCCTCTTCATCTTGCTCGGCGGGTAATTACAGAATCATGGGTCAACCACGCATGTAACCATGTTGCGTTACACAGTAGCATGTGTGCTCATGACATTATCCAGCAGCAGAGCAAAAGGTAAATAAAAACAGATGCAGCTGGTTGCTACGGACCTTCGCCAAACTTGCGTTTACCCCTAATTGTTCCCATGTGGGCCTGCTGAGTTGGAGTAGTAAAAGGGGCGGGTATGCCTTGTTTGAGAAGTGCCCATGTTTCTCAACAGGAGGAATTTATGAATGGACCGAAACACCTCGTAGTGGCTGTGGTGGTGTGTGTTTATATGTGTGTTAATTTGTGTCTCCAGCCTTAAAATCCAGTTTTTCTGATTTATTTGTTGCTGCTGAGAGAGGATACCACTTCTGTTGGTCCACTGAGCCTTCTGTTCTCTTGCATAAAGCCCCACTGGCCTCAGTGCTTTCTTTGTCACACCATGCTTGCATATGTGTGCGTGACAAACACAATGTCAGGGAGGTCCCTTGTTGGACCTCAGCCAGGACCGTCTGCTGTGGGCCAGATGAAAAATTGAGGGAAGAGGCTCAATTTCAGTGATATCCTGTGTTTAGTTGCATGTGACTGTTGTTCATAGCCTGTGAAAAGCTGAGATATGTTATGTTGTGGTGTGATAGTCTGTGTGTTTGTGAAGATGTATTTGTTTTGGGATGTGTACATGGATACACTTCTTTTTTTTTTTCAGTGATCATATAAATGATACATATGAATTAGATCGTTAGTTAGTTTTTTTCAATAACGAAGTGTCCCAAGAACAAAAACTTCTGCCAAATTATTTTCAACATTGCTGGGTTTGTTAATGTTTAAAATGTGAAAACTGCCCTATCTCGCACTTTTAACAAATACTTGAGAAATATCTAGATCCACATCCATAATAAGATCATCACCAAAATCAAATCAGTGCCAACTTATAACATGACCAATATTATCTAGGAATTTAATCAAAATCTGCTGATAGCCGTTCAAAGTTATCTTGCTAACAGACAGACAAACGGAAGAACAAATGCAGGCCAAAACAAAACCTACTTGGCAGGGATGATAACTTTGGGCTGGGCAATTAATTTAGTTTGACTCAAAGATTAAAGTAAGAATCACAGCTAGTAATATACTTGTAGACCACAACAAAATCAGTATGAGCTATTAAGTCTCAACTGGGGTATTATAATTTCATTTGATAAAATTCATTTAGTATAATTTTTATCAATACTAAAAATCAAGTTTAATTTATACCTGTTTGAAAGACCTAATCAACCAGTATTGGATCATTTCTTATTCTTAGATATCAAAGCAGTTACAGTAAATGTGTTTCCCTCTGTGATGTTGCTCTGTGTTATAATGGTCCCTTTGTCTTTATGTTTATGTGTAAGTATGGTATTTGTATATATGTGTGAATGCATATATGTGTATCTATAAAATAAATACTATGGCTTCAGCTTTCTCAGTTGAAAAGTGATTTAAGATAACTCAAATAATGACCGATTGATTGATTGAAGTATATGAGTTGTACTGCAGTACTTAATAAATCAATCGGTAAATGATGAAGTGGAGAGGAGTTCATGTTAATGCAATCTATAAATCAGTGGAAGTTTATGTTATTAGAATAAAGTGGCTGAGAAATAAAGTAATGTATGCATCAACAGAGGAATATGCCATTAAAATAAAGCAGAAAACGCATAAATGAATAAGCAAACAGGTATCTGTGTTTTTTACTTTAGTAGTGAATAAATGAACAAGGGCATGAGTGGTTTTAAAAGAGTAATAAACAAATCAACAAAAATGTAGTCAATGTGATGGAGTACTAAAGGAGAATGTGGCATGAGCCAAAGTAATGTATAAATGAAAGTACAGCACTGAAAATGTTACTGAACAGGTTAACAGAATGCATGAATACTCAAAAATATTCCAGAAACAACCATATTATATATTTATTGCCTGAAGCTTTAGATAAATACATACATATCAACAAACACAAAAATAAACAAACAGGAGTACATGTTCATGAACCACAGTAGAGTGTAAATGAAAAGAAGTATGCACATGCAGTGCAGGAGTGGATAACAAAAAAGGTGAACAGGAGAATGTGTGCATGGACTTAAATAATGTTGAAATAGATAAATATGGAAAGGAAAAGATAAATACATAACAAATGAACAAACATGAGTATATAAGAGTAAATGAGTACATGTACATGAATTATGAATAAAAAGAAGAATTGTAAAACAGTGAATAACCACTGAACAGGAGTGTGTGCATAGACTAAAACTAAGTAAATAAAATAATTAAACATGTCAAGAAATAAAGAAGTAAACAAAGAGACAGTATACAAAATAAGTGTAAATGAGTATTTCTGCATGAACCAAAGTAAAGCACAAACAAGACAAAATTCATGTGCATAGAATGCATAATGGATCAATGAAGTGAATATTAACTGACTGAAGGAGTACAAGACTTCTTAAATTTATAACTGATACAAGGGCATAGCTGCATGGGCTTGGTTGGTAAACAAGTAAACGACAGACTGGTCAATAAATAAGTTAAATTGATTTATTTGAAATTTTTGACTTAAAAATAAATATCAATGTGTTTTTTTTTTCAAGGGTCAGTTCAAATTGTACCCCTTCACCCTTGTTTTACCCCTTAGCCTGTGGTATTCAGGTATAGTGAAGGGTTATCCCAATTCTCTGTAAGGTTAGGGGAAGGGCTACACAGCCCTTGAAATGAAGAAAAATGGGGTGTCCCTTAAAAGAAAGGGGTATGAGAAATTTTCCATAATATACAGCTATAGCTACAGCTACTGTTGACATAGGGGTAAGATGAAAGGGGAGGCCCAAGGGGTACAATTGGGATTGATTCTAACTCTGTCACTCATTTTCAGAGCTACATAATGACATACATGAAACCTGGCAATTCCAGCTACACTTCTAAGTTAGAGTACTGATTAAATTACACAAATACACAGCTAAAAGTGTTTTAGTCCATGTCCCTGTTAACATGTTTATTTATCCACTATCGTTATCCACTTATAAAAGTTTTCAGACAAAATCTTTTCTTTTCACAGAAAATTGTTGTGGCTGTGGTTGCCAAGGTATATTGTAAACTAGAAAAGCACTCAGAAAGCGCAGACCTCCACCAGCGCCACAGTTGTCACCCATATTGTGATTTTCACCATAAATATTAGTCCTACCTTTATTTAATGTAAATATTTAGATTCCTTGACCAAAAACAGACCATTAGCTATTGGATTCATAATGATATCTATTTTAGTTCAGTAGTTATTTACCATTCAAAATTGAATCAGTTCTTCCTTTTCCCACGCTGAACATTTCCTGAAAACTTCATCCACATCCATCCATTACTTTATGAGTTATTTTGTTCACAGACGGACGGACAGACGGATGGACAAACAAACTCTCCCGAAAACATAACCCCCTTGGCGGAGGTAAAAATATACAGGGGATTTGCAAAACATAGTACAGTTTTAAAAAAAAAAAAGTATGGAAACTAATATATAGTAGGCTTTTTAACTATAATGTGAACATATTAAAAAATTACAATGTAAAAGCGCAGATGTAAACCAATTTAAGTTAAATGTAAGATTTACTAAGAAAATTGGCAGCTGTAGTTGCCAGTATATTTTTTTAGAAAATACATAAAATGTATGCAAAAAAGGAGCAATTTTTGTGTCAACTTTAAGTTTAACTTTTTATTTCAACTTAAACAATGGGGAAATCAGCCTTTTTTTGTTTTACTAAAATGTATTCAGTGTATTTACTAAGTTGTCATTTTATAGTATTTTTCTGTATTTCACGCACTTCTTAATTACACTGAACATAAAGACACAAAAATTTTCTCAGAAAACTTGTTTTCACATTTTAAGAGATGTTTCTCCATCAAGACACAAAAAAGTTTAAATGACACAGACAAGACTTTAAAATATTTTGCCAAACTGTTGTCAGTGTAGGTCTCCAAAGTATTTCCTTAAAAATGAAAGTACATTCGTTTTTTTTTGTTTTTTTTTTTTTCTTAAGAGAAGAAGCAGTACATTCCAGAGTGGTTAAATTGTTGGTTAAATTGTTCTGAAAGAATGACGCGACGACAAACTTCTGGCTGACATTTAATGAAAGTGACAGACAAAACATTCATTCAATCACCCATTCTTTTCTGAAAGGTTCTGCCCTTCACTGTCATTCACTTTAGGATGCTGCCCTGATGTAAAAAATTTATTCGGTGTAAATGTTTAATAGTCCATTTAATGTAGCTGTGCTCTCCCCCTTTTAAAATTTTTGGTCCATATTTGATCAACCTAAATTGAAGTCAAACGTTTTTCTGTGGTGAGACTGTGTGTACGTGCAGGTGATTTTGTTGCAGCAGTAACATACAGGCTACTGCAACAAAAGGTCTCAGGTTGGCTGTGAAATTCCTGATCAAAGAGCCTATTTTAAAAATCTTTGCGTTCCCTCACTCGGGCTGTAAGTGGACTGTTCTATCTTCTTTTAACTCTTACACCTCCACACACAAACACACATAAGCACACATGCACTTCTTACACCATGAAGCTGGATGCCAACAGTCCGCGCCTCCTCTCCCTCTCTCATTAACCGCAACTGTCAGATCCTCCAGATGAGGAGCAATTAAACCAGATAATAAACACTCGCCATCAATTCCTGTTTGTTGATGTTGTTGTTGTTGTTGATGTCGACGAGCTGGGGGCTACACTCCTGCCACCTTAGTGCTAACTAGTACTTGAGTAACACATAAGAGCAGTAAGAGAAGAGTCCTTCATAAACAGTGGAAAGGCCTCTCTCTACCTGCTCCATGAAACTGATGATGAAAAAAAAAACTGCACAGTGAATGTTAACAATTAGATCCTAATCAGACACAGCTCACAGACCCTGCTCTTTTATCCCCAGGCTTCACAGAAAAAGGCAAACAAAGCCAGGCAAACTGTCAAGATAAAACACTAGTTGGGATTGGTCATGTCTTGGGGCTTCTTAAAGGGCAGTAATCTTGCAGTGCGCTGCTTCCGTGAGACAACATTGCTGTAAAGACTCCTGTGTTTGCTCTCGTATCAGAGTGATAAGGTTGCTCCTCATCACGCCTTGCTCCTGACGAGGCTCGTCTTTCCCAAGGGTGAGAAGATTGAGTGGTGCTGGGGTGTACAGAGGGTAGCCATGATGTTTTTTTACAATATACAAAGATTACAATGTGTTAAATTTTACACATTCTCTCATGTTAAGAGTGCAACACGGCATTACAGAAGATCAAAGTCAATGCTACACAAAAGGAGACATATCTTTTTATTTTATATATTGTACTTTTTTTAATCTGCAAAAACTGGCACCTACATTGCCCAGAATACATTGTGACAATAATCAGTCTGAGAATTACACTGTCCCAATAACCACACACTAACACATCACTTAGGGGTACTGTACCCATGCCCAATGAATTAGCCTCTGATGATTTGACTTCATAAGATAAGTACTGAGTTTTGTTGGCTGGACTAGCAACAAGCTTGCCATTGTTTCTCCATAAATTAAATAAAACAATAAACATACAATATTTATAAATCAATAGAGTTGTTTTATTATTCTTTTATTACATTTAAAATATATTACAGTACTTATATTTCTATGCCTTCTGTCAGCTGGCATTATGTCAGGGTTTAATATCGCGGTGAATCATAATTAGTGGGTTGCAGTTTGTATTGCACCGATGAAAAAACAAGGACTTTGCCTTCTGCTTTGCAACACTATCCTTCCTAGGGCTACCAACTCGAAAGGCAGCCTTGTGCCATGACTGAAAACCACAGCCTGTAGGCTGTTGATATCACTTTACACATCAATCTAATGATGCAAAGACAATGTACTCATTTTATCATATGCAAGATCAATGTAAGTAAATTATCATATTTTAAAACTAATAAACAAATATATATATTTTTTAGCTTTATATGTTTAACTTATTACCCATTGCTCATTCTGCTGAGATATCTGATACAAATATTTCTGAAATAAATTACTATAATAATCTGGTCAGTCTCATATAGTCCATCATCTCTATCTCTTCCAATGACAGCATGGCCAGTGCATTCTGCCTGTCGGTTCATGGAGTTTCTCAGGAAAGTTTTGAGTCTTTTTAAGTTTGAGAAGCACCTCAGCTTCTGCAGAGGTCATGCGTGATGAGGATCTTTAGCAGAGCGACAGTCTCAGAAAATACCTGAAAGACTATTTTCCATGAACAACTGGATGAGATCCACAGCACAACAGCAGGCCTTGAACTCCTCCTTGCTTCAGCTTGCTTCTGTTGAGCATTGGGTAGACCAAGGAAATCTTCAGGAAACGTGGCGTGGTACTGTGTGAACCTGTGACCCTGCAGCAAAGTGGCACTGATGAGATGGTCAGTGAAGGACAAATTGTTCCCCCAATATGGTGTTGTAGAGCTACAGAAGAGCAATAAAAAAATCATAGGTTAACATCAGTGTTTACTGAAAAAAATCAATGGAACAGCCAAAGTTTAACCTGCTCCCCGAAAATAAAGCTGTAATTTATGTCACTTTCACCATTTTAAGAACATTTCTTAACTGAACAGTGGCTTTTAAACATGTCTTATGTCTCATGGCTCAAGGATGTAAGCACAAAAGAATCTTATGTATCAATGAAATTTGTAAGTTAAAAGAATTTTTGGATGGGGTTATAAGCTCTGTGAAACACTTAAAATGTGAATAATTTGTTATTTACACTTTTGGGACAAACAATGCAAACACATGCAATCTCACCTCTTCTGTGATCCTCTGATCCACTCTGGCTCGAGTACCCGAATCCTCTTTAGTGCACAGGAGCATTAGTCCACATCAGGAGCCGTAATTGCTGCTGCGATGATGTGATGATATGATTGACAGCGCTCGCTGTCCAGTCACATGAGGAAAAGAAACACCAATACTAATTCGCTGCCAGTCAAAGTGGGAGTGTGGGGGGTGCACTTCTCTGCGCCCTGCAGGCAAAGTTGAAGTGGTCAATGCAAAAGACGCCTCAGACACATGCCGAGCAAAAGAAAAGTTGTGTACATAGACATTCGTTAGAATGGAGCCCTTGCAGTAAGTAAACTATGTATTCACAACATAGTTACGACATAAAAAAATTGAAACAGCTGTTAATGAATTGTGATAGATGCTGCTGACAGACTATTACTGTGTGGTAAAAATACATGCTTTTATTCATATTTTTAAAATAATTTCATGACGAATTATGTTGTGTTAATTAGACTTCCTCTGTCGAATTTAAGAGGGCCCCCCCATTGACAAACTGCCACGGGTATGTAGCACTGCTGCAATGGATGTCAAGTTAAATGGTAGAGTGTGTGTAGACTGACACCATGTGCAAAGATTAGACTAAAACATGCAAGACACTGGAGACAGTGAAAACTGGATCATTGGTCCTTTTCTTATGGGGTTTATGCTGCCTTTTCTTAGTCTTATTAACATAAGGCTCATCCTCATCTGGACCGCCCTATTTTTTTATTTTTTTTTTTAAATGCATTTTTTGGGCATTTTGTGCCTTTATTGATAGGAGAGAGACAGTGGATAGGCTTGTGAAAGGGGTTAAGAGAGTAGGGGAAGACACTCTGCTAACTGGTCACAGGTGGGATTCGAACCTGGACCGGCAGAAGCAAATACATGGGGTGCCTGGTTGCTAACCACTCCGCCAAACCAGCACCCCTGGACTGCCCTATTTAAATGAGGATTTACTGTGTGTCATCATGGAAAGTTTGGGAGAGCAGAGGGGCTGTAAATGAACAATGAAATTTGAAACCATGGAGTTTGAGGCAAATAAACACACTGGTGAACTCCAGCAAAAACTTTTCAATGTTGTCAGAAGACACACGATTTGGGAGACCATCTGTGAAAAGCACACAGCTCAAAACTGGCATTGCTGAATAGATGATATGACTCTAATACTTTTATTTTTTGAGCATTGGCTAAGGTAACCTTTTTTTGCTGTGTATCACCTTATGGGCAAGGTTGTCACTTTTCCCTCATGCCATATTTTTATCCATCATTTTTAATTTTCCATTTATGGTTGTAATTAAACATAATCTAAATGACAGCTTTCACATAGCTGCACAGCTTCAGCAGCAATAACATCTCTCTCTTTTTCTTTTCTTTTAAATTTCATGAGAGAATCCTGATATATACTCAGATCGGATGATGAGGTGGCTTGAGAGATGTGAATTCGTTAGTTTGCATCACGCTTCCAGCTGCAGTCAGGTTGAGTTTCCATTATTTCCATTATGTTTTTTTGAAACGTCAACATTTATCTTTGACATCAGATGTGACAACACAATTAATATAGATACAAATATATATGCTGGTTCAGACAGTTACATTAAATAAGTGGTTGCTGTGATTGTTTATTGCATTAAAATGTGCCTGACATTCTGGATATCTGCCTCTGAGGTTTTTGTGACGTGTGCGCACTGTGCGCTTGTCAGCCAAATTACCACTGCACACGGGTGTGTTTCGCCTGCACTGAGAATAGACCAGGTTGGAGCTGGTAAGCTTTCAGTACACCTTTTGCTAAATGGTTTGGCACAACATTGTCACTGCACCAAGCTAATTCTGTTGATACCTCCCCTGTTGTGCTGCCACACCCATCTTGGTGTAGCCGGTCTACCAAATTAGCAAACTGGCTGCGCACCGCGGTGTGCCGGATGAAATTACCACTGCTTTGCACCCGGAAATTACAGCCCGGTGTGTGTGTAGTCCTCCAGACTGCTGAGCAGACCTGGATGTTTTTGACTAATAAAATGTTTCCCTACAAGGCTCTTTTGTGCAACATTCATTTTGTTCCATCAACTTTTATCTCATTGAAGTTTTTTTTTTTTTTTTTTTTTGACATGTGCAAGTTATGCTTTCTAACAGAGGTATGTAAAGATGGCATCCTGCTTTCTTTTAGCAGGCAAGCAAGTCACTATTTTTGAGTCTTGTTCTCAGAACATGCTCCAAAAAGCTGTTTTTGCTGCATGCTTTTAAAATCTTTGTCTGACACCTACTTGTGCAGCAGCAGTTTCAGGCATAACAAATAACTATAAAGAAACAATTATTCTTCCTCTTATAGTCTTGTTTGCTTTGCTGGCCATAAAGAGGCATCCATATTAATTTCAGCCTGTTTCATAATCAGCTAAAATCTCCTCAAAGGAGCTTTAATGTATTCTTGCTTGATTAGCAAAGTTTATGAGAGCTTTAATCTAGATTTGTCCTCAAGAGATAAACTTTAGTTGACCTCAAAAATAAGGCAAATGCACTCATTCACTCTTGATTGTTCTGCATGGGAAAAAAATGCCTGGGATGGTTTTCCACTTAAATTTGAAGGCTGGACAAACTGTTCGTGGGGGTTTCAAGACAATACCCTTTCTTTCAAAGGCTATAAAAACATGTATACAGCTGTACAAGGAGTTTCCTGACCCAAAGGCAAAATATGGTGTCAGATATTCCTATTACTATCAGGATGGCGTGGTCTGGAAAGAATACGAGATTAAACTTCAGCCTGTTGAGAAAAAGCAGAAAAAACTGATCTGATTTCCCTTTCTCCATGGAAAAATGGATGTGGCCTCTTGTTTTGAAACCATATTTCCCTCAAAAACACTCTGAAAACTAAACAAAATTGACAGTGGTGGATTTATTGTCCTCAGCTCTTTTGTCTTCAGCAGCCACTGTTTGTGCCTTTGCCATGGAAACGGTGTGGTTATTTATCTTTACAGCCTTTTTACAATAACGTCCCTTTCCTGACAAAACAACAGAGGAAATATCAGGTCAAGCCTCTTCCCCCTTCTAATGATCAGGTCAAATCAGATGCTGGGTTTCAGACAGCTCATGCAGACTCACACGTGTGCCCACACGCTGAAATGCTTTTGATGAGAAACATACGGTTTGTGATGAAGATTTCCGCCTTTTCAGAGCATGTATGTTTTTTTAGACTTATTGTTATTCAATGGTCAAGGAAAAGGGAGGCGATGGTTTTCTATTTATGCCCTGGAGGCCCAAAAAAGGCTTCATGTAGAAACACTAGATGGAGACAGAGAAACAGGCTCCAAGGTTGCAATTCAGATATAAGGTCGGGGATTGAGATCTCAGTGTTTTAATCACGACCTACACCTCTAAGGGAAACATGGAACATATTGTCTGTGCATTTACACTCATATACTTTCTGTCAAAAATGTTCGATAGGTTGGTCATGAAGTGACCTCTCTTGTGCAGAAATGGTGAAACAGAATCATTTTCTCACTCTAAGTGCTGTATTTTTCCTCTTCACAGGATAAATCTAATAATATACTTTTCCCGGATAAAATGTGCCGTGTGCAGTCATCTGTGCATTTCTTGCAAATCCTTGTGACTTGTGTAGACTCCAGTATACTCGAGCTGTCGGAGAGTAAATGCAGTCTACTTCCCTCAATCCACACTAACAGTGCGGATAATAGAGGAAAGTGACAATTTAGATGAGGAGGAATAGGCATAAAAGCATGAGGTGCGTAGAAAGTGCATGTCACAATTAAATTACTTAATGGGTGAAAGTCCCACAATAGATCACATGTAATTTACATCAAGAGTCACTGTAATAAAGACTTTGTAAAAACTTACATTGAAATTCAATTAGAGTGTTGAATACATAACCAAAGCCGTGAAAAATGAACTCATTGGGGGTCCCGTTTCATTACTGCCCCGAGGCAAAAGAGACCATTAATTTAATACATTCCATGTTTTTTCACATGAGCATTTTTAAGTTAGTGCACATTTCCACCCTAATGTATCTAATACAAAGAGAGAGCTTGCCAAAGACTGCATTATACAAGGAGTAAAGACCCCCCCCCCCTTACCTTGAGTAGTCAGACCACTTTCAATCAGTCAAGCTTGAAAAATCACCCGGCCTTAAAAAAACAAAACAACAAAAGAAGAATTTGTGATATTGTTTTATGGATTCATGTTGTTGTGAATATTGCTGCACTGCAGGTACCGCCCCTGGCTCAGAGGTGCACCCATCTTTACAGAGGATCTGACTATAGGCTGTAAACAGTTAAACGGCTCGTCTTAATTAAGATACCTCTGTTTTATCTTAGAACAGTGGATCTGCACTCTTCAGTCAACCACAAAGCCCAAACAAAGCAGGGACCCCTTCAGATGTTCCACCCTTAAGAGGAGTGCTAATTAAAAGACTATTTCATTAACTGTTCCAGCTTGGTAAATATAAGTTTACTAGGGGTCAATAGACTTTACAACACATAATGATTTGGAATATAATTACTGTGTAAAGGGAGCCATGAAAATGCCTTGAAAATAAAGCAAAGTTGTTTGTTGGTCCGACAATGACCCTCTGTGTCAGTATTGGTTAACAGAGTTCATAGAGCAGGTCGTGTTAGCGGCTGTCAGCGTGATGATGCTTCAACAGTTTATCAGACCGTTCTGTGCCTTTAGACAACACGCATGGCTGCTGTTTGCTGAGCACCCAGGAAGACACAATAAACCACACAGCAACAGTACTAAATTGTTGCAAACGTGATGTAATTGTGCAGTTATGAATATTATCATTGCTATTGTTTGTCTTCTTCTTTTATTTGTTGTAATAGAATATTTAACTGCAGAGGTTGGATTTTGCTTTTTGACAACTTGATTATTTTTTTAAATATTATGTCATAGATGTATCTATGTATGCATAACACAGGTACACCTAGGTGCGCAGGTGTTGCAGAAATCTTGCAATTGTTTTATTTTAAATCATATGAATATTGGTCCTGTATATTAGCCTTTATGCAACAGTGGAAGTTATTATTGTTCTGCACATGAGAAACATGTTCTCTTAAATAAAACTGAAAAAATGTAGTTCCAGCTTGTGAAAAAGAGATAATTAATTAATTCAATGAGCTAATAATTAAAAACAAAATGTTTTTTCACTTAACTTACCGATGCAGATACATTGATTTCATCCTCACGACCAAAAGGCCAAATTATTGCAAATTCACAGAATAATCTAAATTTACCAACAATTTACTTTTTTTTTTTTTTAGCAATGAAACAAAAAAAAAGCTACTCATAGATTTCACTGTAGTAGCATTCCTTATCATTACCTGTGTTTGATGTTCTTCCATCTGTGTAATTTGTTTCTCTTTCAGATTTACCTCAGTCATTTATTCTTCAACTGAAGTACAAGTGTTTATCCCGCTATTACTGAGTATCATGAAGTTTGTTATTTCAAATTTCAGTTATTATTCAAGATTAGATAAGATCAGATATTTTTCAATCCTTTGTTAAACACATTCTCCTTAAGATAAGGCATTATAATTCTAAATTACATTTAAGTAGTTTTGATGCATTAACAAAAAGCTCCTTGTACATTTTAAAGTTTTAGCCAGAGGATTGCTTTATACCGTTATTTGAACAAATTGTTCTTGTTTTCTTTGTTGCTTGCTGTTTAATGTTTGTGGAAAGAAACATAATTTAACTGGTTTAAGCAGAAATCCAGCCAAACGTACTTTCCAAATCCTGCTTACTGGTTATCAAATCTGTTTTTCTTTGTGTCTGTAATAGAAGATATCCCTGCCAAGTGGTTCATATTTTCTATGATTAAAATAAAAAATCAAAACACTATTTTGCCCTAATTGGCAGTGTTTTTGATACTTCAATTGATAGAGGTAGATTGGGGCAAGAAGAAAAGTTTTTTTTAAGTAATCTTAAAACATAGATTCAAAGAATTTGCCTGACACTGGTAATATCCTAGGTATCTCTCAAATTAGTCAGTTTCAGTAACTTTGCCTTAAGGCCCAAATGTTTACGACCCACTCTTTCGTAATGTTCTCTATGTTGTACGTTCAGGATTTACCATCTAATATTCTCCTCATCTAACGCAGTTGTTTTTCAACAACATGCTTTGAAGTGATGGGTTAAAAATAAAAGACTGGTACATGTGGTTAATGTGTCTTGAAATTGCATTGATGTTTTCCCATGATAAAAATCTATTTGAAGAGTTTGATTAATAAATAAGGAGAAACTTGTACGAAAGTAACCTAAAAAAATAAAAGATTTTTATTAAAAGTTATGCTTAAGAATTCTGCTCTAATAAAGATTTAGTAATTTTCAGGTAGTTGCGATTGTATTTTGGGTTGCTATAATTAGTTTTTTTTCTCAAACTATATAAAAAGGATCAAGTAATTTGTTGTGACTTTAGGTTGATTCTGTTGAGTGTTCCTTTATTTATCAATCTCTGCAGAGCACTGTTATGAAACACAATAAGATGCAATACTCTATTATGTTTTTTTTGTGGAATGATGATTTTAAGGATGCTTGTGCATCACAGCAAGAATGTTGCTGGTTCAACTGCTGTTGCTGGTTTGGCAGGTCCTTTCTGTGTAGAATTAGCTTGTCCTCCCTGTGCATGTGTGAGTTTTAATGGTATTTTTAACTTAAATTTTGTTTTTTAAACGGCACGGTTTGGCTCAGGTCGGATCGGCAAAGCCTGATCCTGTTTGTGTTCCCACAGCCAACCGAACCCTACTTGGTAGGCAGCGTCTAAGCTGGATGCCGATAGCCTGACATCATAGCAGCACGACACAATGTACCCGGTTACTAAATACAACAAAGAAGAAAACGCAGTAAACGAAGAGCAACGATGGAAGACATCCAGCAATAATTACCTCCGCCAAGGAGGTTATGTTTTCGGGAGAGTTTGTCCGTCCGTCCGTCCGTCCGTGAACAAAATAACACAAAAAGTGATGGATGGATTCGGATGAAATTTTCAGGGAATGTTTAGCATGGGAAAAGGAAGAACTGATTCGATTTTGGTGTTGATTGGGATCAGCGTCTGGCCGCCATGATGAAAAATGTGATTTCTGGGAATAACTACTAAACTAAAACAGATATCATTATGAATCCAGTTGCAAATGGTATGTTTTCATGGTCAAGGAATCTAAATATTTAGATGAAATAAAGGTAGGACTAATATTTATGGTCAAAATGACAATATGGCTGAGGACTGTGGTGCTGGCGGAGGTCTGCGCTTTCCAGTTCTTTTTTGTGATCAGCATGCGCTTCATTGTTATGAAGAGCAACCAAGCTTTGTTTCAGAGAAGGCTGTGTGCCACGAGAGTTATCTTCATGAAGACGAGTGGAGATTTAAACATGGCAGGGTTATGTGTTGTTCCGCTGTCTCATGGGAAGTGACGTCTCCTTCAACCAATCAACGGACTGCAGTGTTTTTAGCTCCACCTTCTGGGGTCGGATTGGTATGCTTGGCACCCCAGCAGAAGGGTCCCAAAAAGGTACGGTAGGTACGGTTCGCTTATAAGGGGTCCTGTCCCGGTTTTAGGTTATGGAAACGCCACAGACAGCAAGCTGTACCGAGACGTACCAAACAGAAAGCTCTGGTGGAAATGAAGCTAAATTATTTTTAAGTTGGGCCATTCCCAACATCTCCTTAAATTTCTGCAGAATTCGTTCAGTAGTTTTTGCGTAATGTTGCTGATGAACAAACAGACAAACATGCACTGGCAGAAACATAATTTCCTTGGAAGATAAATATAATTTTGTGACTCTAAAACTGTCCCTCTACATAAGCCCTATGAATGGCTAGCAACCAATCCAGGTTGCCTCTCTCCCAGCAGTAGCTGGTATAGACTTTAGCCTTTCCATGGCCCAAAAGTGTTTTGTGTTATAGTAGGTTGGGCAGGTTTATACAACAACTAACCCACCACAGTGATAAGGGTGCAGGAAGAACTTGGAAACACACATTCAAACATCTTTTGATTTGATCTTTGAAAAAGTGAGCCAACCCATAAAAAGCAACTAGTCAGGTAATTGTATCAGACTTTTTAAAGGTTGTTCCCCAAGTCTACCTTCTTCATGGCTCCACACCCCTGGTTTATACTGTCCTTGTACATAGAAAGTGGGTTATTTTGTGCTTTGCTTATTACTCATGCAATTTTCAGTCTATGATCTTTTCTAATGTGATATGGGCTACATATCAGTGTGAAAGATGCTATAAATTACGAAGAGTTGGGATAAGAGAGAAGAAAACTGGAAAAGCTTGGATATGTCTTGATTTATGACATGTATATTTTTCTTAATTTCTACCAGTTTCCAATTTTTCAAAATAATGTCACAGACCAATGTCTTGTGTAGTCAAAGTTCTTGTCCTGAGTAGATACAAACAGCAGTGCTACATGTAAAAAGCCATAAACTCATATTTTTAGAAGGTAAAGATGAAAGTGACACTGTACCCAGCCTAGTGTCTGAGTCCTGGTGAAGCAGAAGAAAAAAACATGTATTATTCATTGAAAAACTGTGAATGTTAGTGCTTCTTTTTCTTGTTTCAGCACGCATTTTTCCATTTGTCTTGTGATGCTAAATTTTTAACGTTTTCCCCACATCGCATTGATGTTGCATATAATTAGCGACTTTGCTGCAAAATCACTTCTGACACCACTGTGTTTGCAAATTAGAATACTTCAGATAGGGGAAATTCAGCAGGGAGAACAGGGCTGAGAGAAGTATGAGAGTGGTCTAAATATTAAATGCACTGCCCCAGAAAAGTGACAAAATCATTTGAATTAACAGAAAAGATGAGAAAACTAATTGAAAACTCTTGGTTTATTTATATACGTTTAGAAAGCTCATCATGTTCTCCAGAACAGGATGTGCCCTCCGCAAACACAACACCATATCCTAGGCAGAAAAAGGCAGGAAACGCTGAAGTGCATATTTGATTTATTTATTTTCACCCAGACGGATACTCAGAGCTTTATACAGATTTTGCCATTTGGAGGCTGAAATAATGGATGGGGTGCTCATCCATTTTTAATTCCTCCATGTTGTGTGAAGGGTAAACATGCTGTTTGAGATGTCTTTTCTCTGCTGTACTGTGTTTTCTCATTATGAGACTGTGTATAGGGAGCAAAAACTAGTCACGAAAGTGCTTGAAGTGTATTGCAACAAGTCATCAAGGCCGCTTTTTCCAATAATGTGTATTCCCGGATGAATTAAAAAATGAAGGTGCTTCTTTGTGACTATAATAGTATAAATTCAATGATGATCTTGATTTTTCTTTAATTAATTTGTAGCTCTCAATGATCTAAGGACACAGATCTTTGTTGACAGAGCCTCCACCCATGGGAGGCTATTCTGCAAGTAATACAGAACAACAGCTCTCAGTTTGGACCCAGACAGCAGCCCACAGATCCACTGATAATTTGGAATCATTTTTAATAAGTCATAATTACACAGAGGGTCTGATTGTGCTCTGCAGCCCTTGAAAATGAAATATGTTACATCGGGGCCTGATGGTAAAGGATATTGCTTGCCGTTCATACATAATTGAGCGATCTTGAATGTCAAACCAGTGGGAGAAAATGCAACAGAAGCAACAGAACACCTCACCACAAAACTACACAGCATTCCCTCCAGTGTGAGCCAGCCAACACACAGGAACATGTGTTATGTGGTGTACCAAAGTGCCCAAGGAGGTGTACATTGACAGGGTTTGTATTTGAGACTGCTGTCCTAAACTGTTACTACCATCACTTCAAATCTCCAGTTTTTTATTTATTTATTTATTTTTAGGGATGCCCATCAGTTGGTTTTTGGCAAAATCTAGCATGTTAGTGTTTCCATAAACAGCTAAGCTGACACTAAATACATGTGCTGTTTTTAACCGCTAAGAAAAAAGTCTTTCTTTTAACCTCCATTGTGAAAGAAAAACAAGACAAGAATTTTTTTTCACTAGAATAATAAAGGTATTCTCTACCTATATACAATAATTAAGAGCAAAAAGGGCATCATCAAGCTGCATTAGACTGGAGTACACTCCTCTGCACCTTAAAGGAGACATATCATGCTGATGCATGATTTAATACTTACATATAATATAATAAATTTGAAAACAAGACCTTACACCCCCTTAATTTTCAAAAAATGAGATATTGTATTTTTTCTGATAGCTTAGAACGAGATTTGATGCCTCTGAAAATAGGTCATTGCGAGATGTCCGCGAGATTTAAATCGTCGAGACATCACGAGGTACCTTTCTTTTTATTGGAGTAATCTGATAAAACACTTCCTCCTCTGTGATGTCCGTCAGCCACAAAACCGTCACCGAGGAACACATCCACCAGCAGCGGTATAAAGCTCCCTAGCTCACACTCACTCATTACCAGCTCTGGCCTGTAGGGGGACTCAATACGCGGGTGCTGCATTGAGCCTGCCGGAAAATACAGTAGAAGAAGAAGGACAGGCTGGCTCAACCCTCTCGGCAGCTCTGACAGAACTGACCAATCAGAGCGCAAAGGGCTGTGACGTTGCAAGTTAACTGTAGGTCATCCTGAGATCAGAGCGTTTCAACGAGAGCTTGATAATGGCCTAAAATGAGGATTTTGAGAACGCAGTTGTGGGGCAATGAAGGAACTAAAAGCATTTTACTGAGGGCAGAAATGCTTTACAGGCATCCTAGTCTGGCATAGTGAAAAGGAGAAACAAGCATGATATGTCTCCTTTAATTTGGGGGGGATTAATGATAATTTTTAAAATGTATTTCAGTAGCTTATACCTATTAAGTAGATTTGTAGGCAAAAAACCTTAAAATTGTGTTGTGGGCACATCTTGACCAATGCATATTTTTGATAATAATAAAAATCTGTACAAGAAATGGGGATGCAAGCAAACTTTGGCTAAGGAAATCTGAAATGTTCCATTTGAAACTGCAAAAACATAAATATGGTTCTTTAGATTCTGCCCATGGTAGGATTATAAATCTCTCTCTTAAGAAGGGTGCCGACTTGATCCTTGCGTTGGGCAGAGCCTTTCTGTATAAAGTCTGCCTGTTCTTCCTGTGAGTTCTTCTCTGGGCTCTCCGGCTCTTCCCACAGACCTAAACCATGGTTGATTAGTGACTCCAAATTGCTCTTAGGTATGAGTATGAGCGTGACTGGTTGTCCATCTCTCCATGCGGCCCTGTGATTGGTTCAGGGTGACAGCTGGGATAGGCTCCAGCTCCCCTGTGACCCCCAAAGGGATAAGTGGCATAGAAAATGACTTAATAAACAATAATTTCAGTAATGTTATTTTTCTGTAAAAACCCATATTTTGCTTATAAAACCACAAATCCCTAGCTTGTAATAAAAGAAATACATTTTTAGGTAAAAAACCTTGTCAAAATAATGTGTTGTCAGTATTAGATTACAGAGAAAGGAGTCTTTTTAAAGAGTTAAATGAAACAGCTTGTGATTATGAGTGATGTAAACAGCTGTCTGTTTCTTCCTCTCTGATGGAGGGTGGAGGTCTGGCAGCAGGAAGAGAGTTGCCTGTATAAGCAGATAACCTGACTTTGTTAGTAAATGAAATACACCGGAGCTCGGGATGGAAGCTCTTTATTTCCTCCTCCTCTTTATAGATAAATGACCCGCTGTCTCCTGAGCAAAGAGCAATCTTTATATTTTTGACGTTTTCCTCGCTAATGTGTTGTATATCTTACAGGAGCCATCTTTACGCTCTGCCTTTTTGCATTTTCTTTTAAAGCTCAAATGCCGTTATTGATGCCCTGCCTCGAGTACACCATGCATTATTTGTTAGTAAGTACCATTTTTGCATATTGACGGTAACAAGAAAATGCACATATGGAAATTCTAATATGAATTGACTTATATGTATAGGCTCAGAGACTGCTCACTAAGCTCTTCTGCATATAATATATAGTCCTCCATACTACCAATCCTGGGGAGAAGCCTTAAAGACCACAGAAAGCTAAGGGGAAAAACACAAGCTGCACCTTTAGCTTTTAAAGACTTTTATCTTATATTACAGGAATGACAGATTGAGCCTCTTTCTCAGGCTTTTATGCTTTGTTTCAAAGATGCATGAGAAGACAGAGGGCCATATTGATACGAATGGAAGGTGCAGAGGAGTGTACTCCAGTCTAATGCAGCTTTATGATGCCCTTTTTCATTTAGCATGAATGCTTTTTATGATTCCATTTCTTGGGTGAACATGGATAAAGGGAACTGTGGGGTTGAAACAGAGAGTGGAGACATCAGGGAAGATATAACCCTCTAAACACCAACACAATAAAAATCCCTCTACTTCAAATGTCCCAACTTTAAAGAGACCATAAGTAAAATAACAGCAGTTAAATGTCTGAGAAAATAACTAATTCGAGAAATGTTAAGCACTTAATTTAGCTCAATCCATCAATTAATCAATCCATTAATCTTTGTGTATGGTACCAAATCATGACAAATGTTATCTGCAAGACACTTCATTAACCAAAAGGGTTGGTCAACACCATACTCTTTTGTGTTTATTTATTTATTTATTTATTCATTATAATTTCATAAATCCAGGCCCAACATGAATCTGCTATGAGTACAGCTCTTTGCAACATTTAGTAAAAGATACAACAGGAAGAAAAAACCTGTCATGCAGGAAGAAATCTTGAGCAGAACCAGACTCATGTTGAACAGCCATGTCAATCAATCAATCAATCAATCAATCAATCAATCAATCAATCAATCAATCAATCAATCAATCAATCAATCAATCAATCAGTCAATCAATCAATCAATCAATCAATCAATCTTTATCTGTATACCGCCAATTAATAAGTGTTATCTCAAGACACTTTACAATAGAGCATAAAGCTCTTCATTTTATGGATACACATATATGCATAGATACATATATACATATATAAAATACACATATACATATATATACAAATATATACATCCAACGCCCAACATGGATCCATAAAGCCAATCATGAATCCCTCCATATCGGCTGAAGCCGTGTTGGGAATGTGACTGGATAGAGAGATATGCAGAAAACGGGCAGGGACAAAGTATCAAAAATCTAAATATTGTAACAATAAAGTGGGTCCTCCTCTCTTTATGGTTATAAAGATAGTAATTATGGGAGTTTTTACTATAACAACTGTGGATTAAAATATTGTTGTTTATGTGCTTCAGCAGTTTGACATTTTTATCATGCAGAGCCTCCCTAATGTAATCAGTATTTTTGCATGAATAGACGGGGTTCACAGTTTTGTGATTTAAAGGGAAAACCAGTGGAGTTGAATGAAAGTGTACCTCCATTTATGTGTGAGTGAATGGGAGGGTAAATGGGTGTGAATGGGCAGATGTGACCTGTGGAGTAAAGCTGCTTTTAGGGGTCAAAAGAGTAGAAAAGCGAAATGTAAGCTCAAGTCCACTTACCATTTATCTTCAAAGGATTCATTTATTTGGCGTACATCGATTGTTTGTTTTGTCGAGAGCACAGGTATTAATGATAAATTTACCTGATGAAAAACACTGAGTTCGTTGTTGGGACATTAAACTGAGATAGAATTGCACTCTTTACCACTAACATTGTTGTACTCTGCTACATTGAAGTCAGACTATATTTTGATCTGTACATTGCTAAGAATTTGTAAATGTTTTGAATGTAGCATGTAATAATGTGCTGTCTCTGTGGCTTGTTTGTATTCCACATTCTTTAAATTACGTGGTGTTGCTGGTACTATCTGCAGCACTATATAGCCTTGCCATTGTGTGGACTACTCTTATACAACCCCACCTTAAATATCAAGAATGATCCCTTTAAATAATGTTGTTTCTGATTATTGTTTAAATTCTTCAAAGAGAATTTCTTCCTGTGAAATTCACCATGAAACAGACATGCTTATTTGCTGTTCAGTAAAACACACCTCATGGAGTACAGCTTCACTGAATAGAGTCCTAAATTTTAAACACAATCAGTGAAAGGGGATGGAAATGTCAGGGGTCACATTCTACCTCTCTACAGTTCATCTTCCTACTCATCATCTTTATTTTGTTTCATTTAAGTCTTCTTGAATGTGGATTTTCAAATACGGTGCATTTGAAGAACACATACGCTGTTTTTTCAAATTGTATTTATCATTTAGTGTGCATTACATGTCTGCTCAGTGTGATCCAATACTTCTATGCACAACACAAAAAGTCAGTGTTATTTAGACTTCTTTTTGAGCTGAGGACTTAATTTGTACACTGAATGAGAAAGGAAAGTTTTTCAAAGTGACCTGAGTGATTTGCACTGTAAACAACCTGAGAATACTTTGTGATCCAGGAATGCTTTTCGAAGCAGCTTTTCTCCCTTAAAATCAAGTGTCTACTGTTTTGTCAATACACTTTTGAGGATGCAATACTATTTGAAAATAGTCATTTAATCAAATATGAAATCCCGTGTAAATAAATGTCTAGAAATCTATATTAAAGGATAACTTCGGTTCCTGCAGCTTTTACATTGTTTATAGAATGAAGAACAACAATATACTCACCCAGAAGGCTTTCCTGATGCAAACGGTGCTTCGGGAGATATTTAGATCCAAAATCGAGCAGCGGACACCGATATAATGTAGCCTGTAGGGCATAGATCGCCGCTCCTAAAAACTGCATTAATCGTCCAAAAACTCATGTTTTTCACCAATATTCCATCATGATTCGCGCCGAATGGACGGCCATTGTAGCCTGTGTCTCCACACAGCGCTGTGTGGCTGAACTAACCTCTAAACAGACGAGTCTGTTTGCATGCCCTTCGCGCATGCGCAGTACTCTCTGGAGCGTTGAGATCGCTTCCTCATTTCTATCAGCTCCTTATCTGTATAATCTGGCTCCAAACTGTAAGGACGTCCATCATATTCAAAGTCCTCCTCCACAACATCTTCATCCCATAGATATTCGTCCATTTTGCACAAAACTGGAAGAAGAAAGTCGATTTGTAGCTGCCCTGAAACAATGAGCACTGCGCCGAAGAGCATGTAAACAAACTCGTTGGTTCAGCCACACAGCGCTGTGTGGAGAGACACAGGCTGCAATGGCCGTCCATTCGGCGCGAATCATGATGGAATATTGGTGAAAAACATGAGTTTTTGGACGATTAATGCAGTTTTTAGGAGCGGCGATCTTTGCCCTATAGGCCACCATTATATCGGTGTCCGCTGCTCGATTTTGGATCTAAATATCTCCCGAAGCACCGTTTGCATCAGGAAAGCCTTCTGGGTGAGTATATTGTTGTTCTTCATTCTAGAAACAATGTAAAAGCTGCAGGAACCGAAGTTATCCTTTAAGGCCAAACTGGGAATGAATTCTATTGTGAACTGTCTGGTTGACAAGAAGCTCCTCCCACATTATATTTCTCCCTCTTAACAATCAGATTTTATTTGTCTGAGAGCTTTGAGGAAAAAAATAGTTTCTTCCACTGTCTCACATTTTTCACATTAGGTGCTAAACTGTTATTTCAGTGGCTTTCTTCTCACGCCAAGACTGTTTCCTCACAAATATATAATTTCAAGTGAGAATGAAAATGCCCAGATTATAAGCTTATTTAGTACATTACAGTGAATCTTAATAGCGTGCGAGGGAACAGTTTGGAGTGGAAATCACATTATATATGATTTCAATTCCCTCTGATATAAATCATCACCTCCCTGTAACCTCAATAAATGCCAGGAAAAAAGATGTAATCTCTGGAGGATTTTTACACTAACCAGAGATACATACATCTGCAAACCACTACCCCTCTACTTGAGTGTTATTTTATTTTTCACAAATTGATGGAGATACATAAGTAAGTTTTTGACATATTTAGATCCTTTTCAGCTTCAACATCTGTAGAGGCAGTGATTTGTTTACATCTAAGGAAAAATACTTAGGCTACACACCTTTTGACAGATTTTGACAATTTTACTGAAATGATGTGGTTCTTATTCAGCATTTAAAACATATTTGAATACTTTCAGTGTAAAAAGAAGGCCAGTGTTACAGCCAGAACTAATGATATATCACTCATGTAGCCCCTCATCAGCATCAACAGACATTCATTGAGAGGCCGAGCCATCACAGCCAAGCACAAGCCACCAGTCTGTGTCCCAAGAGAGGGCAGGTAGGATTCCCTGCGAACTTGATGCAAAGAATGCAGCTTTGCCCTTTTTATTAGCAGAACAGACCTGAATAAAATAAAACAAGGGGAAACTACTAACATGCTTGTAGAGCTGTAAAACCCACCAGATAAAAAAAAAATCTAGTTACTCCTATATATGATATAATGTTTCCCAGGTTAGAGTCATAAGTACAATATAATTAAGATTTATTTATAAGTATGACTTTGTTACCTCAAAGTCTTAACGTCCTATGATTTTCCAAAGATTTTTCCAAATCGGTGTTATTTTTTCACAAATGTATTGGCTTAAATAGGCTTTAATAGACTCAAGCAACAAAATATAAAATATCAAAACCTAATTTTATTTTTGACAGAAGCTCTGAAAGGATCCAGCAAGGTTAGTAAGTTCCCTTGAAAAATAATAGCACACAGCATCACTTTTTGTCTTTTTTTTCAATCCATTTTCTGTACTGTGTACACCTTTCTGGTCTATCTATCCATACTTGTGATGCTAAAATTATTAGTACATAATAAATTAATTATTACTTAATTATTACAATAATAGTTGTAATAATTATTGCAATAATTAGTAAATTATTACAAGTTGCAAGCTGACATTGACTGCTGTGACATCAAACTGCAGGGCTGACATAGAATTCCTCTCTGGCCCTGTATACAACTGTGTGGGGTATGTTAGCTGATAGCTACAAGTGGACAATTTACATAGAAATTACTTCAACCATCAGTGAGTAAATGTGAGTGTGAATGGGTGTGATTGATTTGGTGTGACCTGGGATATAAAAGTGCTATAAGCTCTTGTCCATTTACTGTTTATCTT
>JAZDUH010000083.1:3507500-3517500 GCA_036419115.1 Scarus forsteni | reverse complement strand
CAAAATAGACCACAACAAAAGAATAGCAAGGAACCTTTCAGTATGATAATTAGTGCTGTCAGACGATTAAAAAAATTAATCTAATTAATTACTGGATTTAGAATTAATTAATCTAATTAATCACATTTTAATCTCATATCTGCTTAAAGTACCCGAATAAAGAATTTGAATTCTAGGATATTATGAAATTGTAGTGGATGATTAATCAAATGAATACACTAAGAAGTGAAGATTTGTAAATTCACATTTTTATTGGTGACTAAATAAAACCAAAGTCAGGGCAACTTGTCCAGAAAATACTAAGCTCAGTCAGGTAACTCACATTACACTTTAAGTGTGTTTCATAAATCAAATTCAAAATAAGAAAAAGGTCGAGGACATCCAGCAAACCAGTTAGGCCTGATGCATTATTAAAGAATGTAGTACAAATATAGATAAATAAATTCAAAAATAAAATAAGACTAAGTCTTAAATATGCCATCCCTGTTGTCACCTGGGCTTTGTTTGGTTTGACTAGAGACGCATGTGTGAAGTGACGTGCCACTGCCATGTACGGGTCCTCCAGCTGGCCAATATCAAAATGTTTGTGTGCTGTGATTAATCGCGATTAATTTTTTTAACGCAATAATTTGTGATGTAATTAATTAATCTAATTAATGCACTAAAGTGACAGCCCTAATAATATTCATATTTATTCATGTTCTTTTCTCATAATATGTTAAACTTTCCAACCTATTTGTGCTAAATAGACAATGTTTTCTTTTTCTTGTGGTTAAACATATTGCAGGCACATTCCTGCTCATGTCCAAAGTGCACAAAACAAGTTGGCAACACTTTGCACCTGAGTGCAAAGTGCACCTGTATATACTTTGTATTTGGCAGCTTTGTCCTCAAAGCTGATGTGTTAAAGGCAGAACAGACAAGTATAAGGATATGAGCAAGTTTGACAAGGATCAAATTGTGATGACAAGATGACAAAGCATCTCCAAAAATACTGGAATTGCAAGCAAGCTTCTGACACTGTCTCAATTCCATAAATCAACTGACGATATGTGGACAAGTCAAGTGGATGAAACTGGCAAGGGTCCCTCCCTCTTTGGCAATTAAACCCACTTTTCCAAACATTGCCAACATATTAATGCATAAAGACAGTCTGCTTTGGCTCTCTAGAAACATGACTGGAGATCATTTTAAACATCCCTCAAAAAGCTCCAAGCACTGGTCACAAATGATTACTGCTTTAAGCCAAATGGGGAAAGGCTTAATGTTTGCCTTAGCCTGTCACAGGGAGTATTCAAAAGGACTAAAACTTTGGTATTAAAGTGATATGTCTGTGATAAACTGTGCCTTATATGGGCCTCATATACTGCCATGTTAAAAGCTGCTAATACTTTGTTGTTGGATCTTCCTCTGTAAGCTTTGTGGCCCCTGCGGCCCATGTGGTTCTGGTTCCTTGGTAACACTTTGTTGTTTTTAGAAAAAAGCCCTCTTCAGCATTAATAATTGGCTTTTCGCAGACATTTTGATTTGTCTCCACATTTGGAAAGCCATATGGATGTGATTTGCTTTGGAGGAGTAAGCTTTCATTCACACAAACACACAACGGTCAATTGATCTCACATGATAAAAATTAGCTGAGGATTAGCAGCTTTTATAGTTGGCCCAGTGAAAAGCTTTTTAATGAAGCTGCTTTTCTGAGACAATAAACACATCATGAACACACGTACAAAAGTTAGAATTAACTGAAAGAGATTAGAAATGTTTTACACAACAGGTAGCAGCTTTTATCTTTGCTTGAGTACAAAAATTGGTCATAAAATATGTTCTGATCTTCGTCACATTGCTAGATAAACACAGTCTGCTTAAACTAATACAGCACAAAGAATTATAAGTTTTCATGTTTTTATATGACACAATATGTAAACAGTCACAGTGCAGGGTGGAAAAAGTATGTGAACCCCTTAGGCTAATTACTTCTCCAAGAGCTTATTGGAGCCAAAAGTCAGCCAACCTGGGGTCCAGTCAATGTGATTAGATAGGATATGTTGGTTAAAGCTGCCCTGCCCTATGAAAAACACACACCAGTTGTGAGTTTACTGTTCTCAAGAGGCATTGCCTGATGTGAACCATGCCTCGCACAGGAGAGCTCACAGAAGACCTACGATCAAGAATTGTTGACTTACATGTAGCTGGAAAGGGTTACAAAGGTATCTCTAAAAGCCCTGATGTCCATGTGTCCACCGTAAGACAGACTATCTACAAATGAAGAAAGTTCAGCACTGTTGCTGCTATGCCAAGGTGTGGTCGTCCTGTATAGATGACTGTGAGAGCACAACGCAGAATGCTCAATGAGGTGAAGAAGAATCCTTGAGTGTCAGCTGAAGGCTTACAGAAATCCCTGGCACATGCTAACATTATTGTTGACAAATCTGCAATGGGTAAAACATCACACAAGAATGGAGTTCATGGGAGGACACCATCAAGGAAGCCATTGTTGTCCAAAAAAATATTGCTGCACGTTTGAAGTTTGCAAAAGAGCACCTGGATGCTCCACAGCACTACTGGCAAAATATTCCGTGGACAGACGAAACCAAAATTGAGTTGTTTGGAAGGAACACACAATGCTATGTGTGAAGACAAAAAGGCACAGCACACCAAAATCAAACCTCATCCCAACTGTGAAATATGGTGGAGGGTGCATTATGGTTTGGGGCTCCTTTGCTGCCTAAGGGCCTGGATGGATTGCTGTCATTGACGAAAAAACGAATTCCCAAGTTTATCAAGACATTTTGCAGGAAAACTTCAGACCATCAGTCCGCCAACTGAAGTGCAACAGAGAAAGGGTGATGCAACAGGACAATGACCCAAAGCATAGAAGTAAATCAACAGTGAAATGGCTTCAACAGAAGACAGTACGGCTTCTGGAGTGGCCCAGTCAGAGTCCTGACCCCAAAGCGATTGAGATGCTGTGGCATAACCTCAAAAGAGCAATTCACACCAGACATCCCAGGGATATTGCTGAACTGAAACAGTTTTGTATAGAAGAATGGTCCAAAATTCCTCCTGGCTGTTGTGCAGGTCTGATCAACAACTACAGGACATGTTTGATTGAGGTTATTGCTGCCAAAGGTGGGTCAACCAGTTATTACATCCAAAGGTTCAAATACTTTTTCCACCCTGCACTGTGAATGTTTACATGTTGTATTCAATAAAAACATGAAAACGTATATTTTTTTTGTGTGGCATTAGCTTAAGCAGACTGTGTTTGTCTAGTGATGGGACTTTGATGAAGATCAGAACATATTTTATGACCAATTTAAGGAGAAATCAAGGTAATCCCAAAGGGTTTACATACTTTTTCCTGCAACTATATATGTGGATATATAGTCTTGTTATTTAAGACCACATAAAAAAAGCGTTTGACTTTATAGTTAAACATAAAAAGACAGATGTACTTTTTTTTATGATTTTATTGAGATTTCTTCTGTCTTTCTAAGAGCCACAAGCTGTTACAAGCAATAACAACCTGCTAACTGATTGTGAGCTCTGAAGATGACATGACCCTTTGGCCTTGCACATTCCATTTAAGATAATTCTAATGATCAAACTCTGCAAATTCTATGCCGACTAATGGCTGATATTTACCCCCAGTTCCAATGTCTTCCAATAACTTATAACCTAGATTTCATGACAATTCCAGTGTTATGCTGATAACATCTTGCATTTCTTATCACAATAGAAATATACAGTTTTGCTCTTTCAGTGTTGGTCCAAAACAAAATTCACTACATTTTAATTCATTTTGATATCTATCTATCTATCTATCTATCTATCTGTGTGTATATATATATATATATATATATATATATATATACATATATATATATATATATATATATATATATATATATATATATATATATATATATATATATATATATACATATATATATACCGTAAAATACCAAATAAACGCCCGGTCCCAAATAGACGCCCAGTCCCAAATAAACGCCCAGTGTAGCAGTACATTTTGACAAATAGACGCCCGTTCCGAATAAACGCCTGGTGTAATTTATTCGGCACAGCGTACGAGCTACGGTCAAAGGCTACAGAACGCACATGCAAATGCTGAACTCACAACTGACAGCTGACACTTGAAAAGAAACATGATCAGACTGAACCTTTAAAGTTATTTGTCTCTCTGGACGTCCTGTTGGCTCGCTTCTCCTCCCCTTGTGTGTCAACAAATGCAGGTTGGTGCGAGGCACTCTGTTTCACAACAGTGCAGCTACACACTACGTCCACAGAGAACACTAGAGAGCAGAAAGCCTGAATTTTACAAAGTAGGGCTTTGAAATTTCAACGAAGAAGACATTGCCACTGCCGCTGTTTGTTTTTTGCCCTTAACTAATGTCAGGAGGCCGGTCGCGTCAGTTAGCGGTACGTTGCTGCTTACCTCTATGTCCCTGGTGCAGCAGAAAAAAAAAAGAAGTAAGATCTTAACTTAACTACCAGACGTTCATGACCAGTATGACCAGACAAGAGTGTAACAACAGTACTTTAATCTTGCCTTGAAAATGTACAGGTGCTATTCATACTGGTGTAAATAAATAATTTGATTATATTTACCATATTTATCATTTTTTGCTAAGTACCATTTTTGTGCAAAAGGAATTAGACGCCCGGTCCCAAATAGTCGCCTGGTCCCAAATAAACGCCTGGTCCGCTCAGTGATTGAAGCAAATAAACGCCCCGGCTACTATTTGGTATTTTACGGTATATATATATATACATATATATATATATGTATATGGTTTGTTTTTTGTAATATATTTCAATAAAGTGTACTATATTGTCACTTTTCTTCAGTATTGTTTAAATGCATTCTTACATCCTTTGTTTCCGTGCTTGGTTGTATACAAAGATCCAGCTCAGTGATGAGCACACACACATGCACACAGACTCTGTATTATGAAAAGGTGGCCCAGCATTGACTGCTAATGGCCTCCCTGTCTCTGTAAGTTATGGGTGTAGCCTTTTGTGCTGTAGGGTCACACATAAAGGACGCTCTTTTTAATTCACAGTCACCCATGGTCAGGCTAAATGGCTGACAGTGGAATTGGAGGCCCATGTTTCGTACGGTACACACACACTTTGTTTCAGAAATGGTTATCAATGCTAGCTACAGAGATAAAGCAGATTTTTCTGCCACATTTCTGCAAAGTTAAAATCCTTCTGATTTTCTTATTTCTTGCATGAAATAAAAAAATGTCTCCTCTGAAAGATCATTAGAGAACATTTCCTGGAGAAACATTTCTAAATATGACACTGAGAGCATGTGATGCTGTATTATGTGCTCATGAGTAACTGACACAAGTACTTTTGCATTAGCTTGTATATCTTTTATGTATGTGTATAAGCACTAAAATTAAAGATGGTGCATTAAACTTTATGATTGCTTGTGTAAATTACAGAAATATTCAAAAGAAAGGTACAGTAAAAACATAAACAGTTTGTGCTGATTGTAGAAAAAAAATCTTTTTATTGTCTTTTATGCCAATAAAACAGCAGAATCTGTGCAGTCTAACATAAATGTGCCACGCTGCAGTGAGCTGCTATATGAACACCTTGCAGCTGTGGTTAGTAATATCTCTAATTCAACTTCAGAGCATAAAAGCCATAAAAGCTGGGCCTGCCAGCCTTTCATGTTAATTGTGTGTGTGACTTTAAACAAAGCTTGTTTCTGCAGCTGAACACTGATTACAAAGTGTTGCAGAATCCTGATCTGTGGCTTTCTGAAAAGCACTTCATTTTTTTCCCTCCTGGAGCAGATTATTAAAAATTGATCATTTCTTTGTAATAGCTTCATTTCTGTCGGTTTTCATATTTTAATCCTGTTTAAGAGAAAACACAATACATTAATCAAAGATGACAGAACATACTCTTAATGTAATCATGCAGGGGAATATGAATTGCAAATGCCTTGCAAGCCCCCCACCCCTCCACCCTGCCCCCTCCACTCCAAATGTACTTCCATTAATGTTACAAAATAAAATAATCATGACCGTTTTAAATAGAAATCAACTACATGGAATGCAACAGAATATTTTAGAACTGGATTTGTGTGAACTGGCCAAATGCTCAGGCTTTACATCAAAAGGTGGCGGTTGCGGCATCATGCAGTGGAGCAAGGGCTGGTGCCTTGGGACAGATCCTCAAGACAAATGCAAGATGACACACACTTTGCCAGACCCCATTTCCTCGCTGATCGAGATGGAACACAAGTTTTCTGTGTCAAGAACAAAGATTCTTCTTAGCTGAGATGGGTCTTGACTAATGGCACATCAGCAAATCTTAAACCAACCCTTTGAACAGATTGACAGGTTGAGCCTGAAGAGCCGAGGATGTGGAACAGTGCACTACAGAGATTTCACTCATCTCTGGGGACATCTAAGAAAGATACAATTAACAAAAGAAGGAAAGCCTTTAATAACAGCAAAACCATAGAGGATTTTCGGCACCTTGTAATTTCATGTAAGCTCCCCTGAGATAATTGTAACAAGTATCAAATACAAGAAATGCTGACGTGTATAGTTCACAGATGTCTGAAGCTCTGAACTGTGAGTGTGTGATCTTAGGAAAATCTCTTCCTTTCTTAAAAAGGCAGAAAAAAAGCTGAGAGTCGACCCCTTTTTTCTGGAGAAATAATAGTTAGTCGCAGGCTATTTTATTTGACAGACATATCTTTTAACTTCGAGAAAAGACCTTGATAATATTGGGTATTACTTTACATTCATCACAAAATGATAATCATTAACAATTACTCAATTAATAATGTTAATATTTAATGATCACTAATAAACACAGACAAAGATGTTACATTGAAGCTTTCTTTAGATCACTAGTTAAGAAGTTGCAAACACTTAACACATCCGCTCAGTATTTCCAATTCCAACAGTTCTTATAGATAAAGAAAAAAGTGCTTTTAGATGTCAGAAAGTATTAGCAAATGCTTGTCTAATACTTAATAGCTGCAGTAAATGTAACCTGTTACTAAACAGAGTACAAAATAAAAGAGTATTTTTTATGAAATTTTCAGAGTCTCTCTTTGGATCTGCTATGTGCTCAAAGTCTTTTGGGAACCCTTTGTCCCGTAATGATGACAACACCATCATCTTTAAAATATATTTAAAGATGTGTTTAGGACTTTTATGCCTTCATGGAATAGGGGGGATAATGGATTAAATCTGAAATTGGTGAGAAAGGATAGGGAATGACTTGCTGTATAGAGGCCACACACTGAATTGGAACTCATGCCACCAGTAATGAAGATAACAGCCTTTAAATATGTGGCACAAAGACTTAAATATTACGTAATATGCAGTTTTTGAGAAACATGAGTATCATTTTGAGATAACTGCGTTCTTTCATCCACTTTATTTTAGAGACAAGAAATTATTATTTTTACTCAACTATAATTTTATAAATGTTTATTTTCTAACATTAGCACCAGAGGACAATAACTGTGTGCAAGCAGTTTGTCCATGCAGGCTCACGTCAGGGATTTCAGTTTAAGTAAAGCAATGATCTATAAAGCAGACAGGGGTGATGTTCAGCTTAGACCCATGTTTGGATTGTTTAAAATGAAAAATGCTTCATATAAAGGCCATAGTTTTTGCCTTAACTGTGGTTTATGTCAAATTTTGATGGCCACTATTGCTAAAGGTAGAATAAACTTGTAATTTTCAGATACTGAGTATACCTGATCCACATCTATTTTCTCATCATCTGGGATGCTTGTTGCATGTTGAAGCTCCTGACACTTTAAGGATCCCCTGATTGGTTGACTGGTACTCTGTGGTGATTAGTCAGTTCAGCGCTGCTCCGCTCTGCATTTATCAACAGTCTTTCCTCTGCATCGGGTTTGCTACTCAGACCCGATGAGTTTGAAATGGTTGGACGTCACAGTGGTAAGTCCCAATGTGACATCCCTATAGCAGTAGGCCATCAAGATAGTGAACAGAATTAGTTTTAAAAAATGTATGAGTTCACACAGAGGCCCATTCATATGTTAGAAGATATGCTGGGTAATAATACAGCTGCAGAGAAGTGAAAAAGAAAGAAAAAGTAAGGTCACAGGAATAAAACATGCTGTACCTTTGCAAATCTTAAAAGGCTGAAAACTTCTTGAAATCCTTCTTAAAGTGAATGTTTGTCACTGAAAAATGCAAAGCTCACTTATTATCATGATCATCAGTTACTTGTGGCTGTTCCACGTATTTTTGGGGTTGCAAATGTATCGTTTGACTCTTTGAAAAGAACTTTGAGCACTGAAATATCTTTAAAGGACAAGTATCTCTGTACTTTCATTGATAATTTGAATGAGCACCTTTCACTTGTATAGGAGTAATACTTGACAAGTGTAATCAATGCTTTTACTTAAGTACTGAATGTGTGTAATTAGTCCACCATTGGCACTGGTATTAAAAGGGGCTTTGATTGTGAAAATAAGGGTCCCTATGGTTAAAATAACAATGAATCTGATGCCTGATACCTCTGTTTCTGATGACTTCCTTTGGTCTCCTAAACTGACACACCAGATGGACTGTATATATCAGCAGTCCATCTGGGAGAGAGCCAATTCAAAGTGCTTGGGACTGCGCAGAATTTTTCAAAATGAATCCAGCGATAGTTTTATCAATCACTTTCATTACTTACCAATCAGATAATGTAGGCTACATGACCCGGTGCTACGGCTGCAGTGTAAAAATAAAAAGCAGTGGAGGTGTTTAGATGCCTCAGGAGGCAGACTACTCTATCACCCTGCAAAGGTGTGCAAAACTATTAGGGCTTGTGAAGTTCTGCAAAACGTGGTACTCAAGGACACCATTCCCCTCCCGCCTGGCCTCCCTCCCCCACACCATGAGGACCCCAACCCAAAACCACCTCCCTGACATGAGGAGTTTCAACAGGGAGCAAGGCTCTGTGAAGTTGTCATGCGACGTTTGGAATAAGACTGCAAGTATGATTCATTTTTTAACAGGGTCTTTAATTGAGCTGGCAATATCAGACATGGCATCACACATGTTGGTCAGCATTGTGCGTATTTAAAGAAATTTGTCTCCAACTTCCTTCACTGCATTGATGGTGTCCCTTTGTGTTTGCAGCACTGCCTCGGTCAGGACCCGACCACTTACAGGTGTGCCATGTGCTCGGGACGCACTGGTGCTGGGGACAGCCAGGCCTTCAGCCACAATGCCAGGACACGCTGTGCCCGGAACTGCCTCTTCCTCCGCCGCTGCTTCCAATTCTAGAGTGACTGAGAACACAACACATAAGTGCGCTGCCTTTCACAAGTCTGAGTTATTTAATTTATATATTTAATAAACAGATATTATTGTACTTTACCGGTCTCCTCTGTGGTCTCTGCCAAAGCTGTTTCCCCCTCCACACATGCTGGCTGTCCCCAGCATAGAGGCAATTTTTGTGTCCAGCGGTTTGGGCTCGGGATTGTGCCTCCACCTGTAGCAGAGATGTTTTCCCAGTGCCACAGCACTCTCCTCTTGGCCTCCACTTTCAGGTCCGACCACTTCTTTTTAACCTCTGCCACAGATCGCTCTGTTGCACTCGCGTCTTTCATAGCGGTGACAACCTGCTGCCACTCAGTGGATTTTCTTTTGTTCATTACGCCACTACTGTGGCCACCAAATAAAATTACCTTTCAGGCCTCCACCTCACCCACACGCATCTCTACTTCTGTCTCTGAGAAATTCCTCTTTCGTGTTTTTCTGCCATGATTGCACCAGGCCTAATTGGTTTGCTGGATGTCCTCCACCTTTTCCTTGTTTTAAAATTGTATTTATGAAACACACTTAAAGTGTAATTTGAGTTGCCTGATTAAGCTCAGAATTTTCTGGACAAGATCCTGTGACTTAGGTTTTATTCAATCACCGATAAAAACGTAGATATACAATCTTCTCTTCTTAGTGTATTCATTTGA
>JAZDUH010000083.1:3230000-3505000 GCA_036419115.1 Scarus forsteni | reverse complement strand
AGTGAGGTCTGTGAACAGGTCTGCTTTGTAGCTTCCTGAACCCAGCCTGCTCAGGTGTGTCAGATTGGTGTCTCGGGAAGACACCTCCCCCACTACCTGAAACACAGAACACACAGCCAGTGAAGAGGGGCAGAGCAGAGAAGAGAAGGCCTCTCTCTAGGCCGTTACACTTTGGTTTAAAAAAACAGGCTAATAATAATTTAGCATGCACAAAATGATCACTCTTACCATAATGCCATATTATGTCTTATTTTTATTTTTGTTATAAAAATCTCACATTTAGGAAGTATTTAGTGTTTTTTAGAAACATGAGTTGTTCATGGGTGTTGGGTGCCTGGAAGAAATCCTCCATGTTACAATTTCTGAGCACTCCAGTTGGTCTGATCCTAAAATCACCCCAGAGTAAAACAATTCCTCCTTAAGTTTCTAAGAGCTGGAAATTGGTGCACTGATGACATCCTGCAATTAATGTGATACATTATGAATGACTTGGCGCCACTATAGACCCTTACAGTATTGCATTTATGGACTAAAATATCTCATCAGCATACAGAAGTTTTCCTTTAAGAGACTGGGACAGAGCATTCCTGAGACATTCACTTGAAATGGAGAGGCACCTTTCAAAACAAGTCAATATTCAGCACAGAAGAAAGAGGCCCTAATTAGATTCATTTGCCTCTTGGATCAATGTTTTCCTAGGGATGTGAGTTATAAAGTCAGAGTGGAGCATAAATAATCAAAACAAATAAAGATGTGTGTTTGGAGAAATATGGCTGATATAGTGCTCATAAAATCTGTGGCCCAGCATGCTAAGGCAGAATGAATATTTAAAGATGGGAAAGAAAGAAAATAGCTCAGGAAGAAGAAAAAAAATCAGTTTCTAAAAAGGTCTGACCTTGGCCAGCAGAGTGGAGGAATCCTTTAGAGGGTACCTTGGCCATACTTAGTGAAAAGTAGATAATTTGTTAACGTCACGCACTTGTTGGAAATGGCAGATAAATGGATTTCAGCCATTATTTTCTGGCCTAAGTGAAGTGAAGGAGGAAACGTTGCGGAGAGGACAAACCCAGTTATGACTGATAAGTGTCTAAAAGCTAATGAAGGCTGGCTAGGCCAAGGTCAATGGCTGCTAGTGAGATGCTATGTGCTGCTCCGTTGTCCTGCCGCTTAAATATAGAGGAAATATACATTGAGCTTTTAACACCTTGAAACATAGGAGAGACTGCTGTATGAAATATGGGCATGTAATGGCTTTTTAATGACGGCCTCCCAGCCCACTATTCTGGCCTGAGATTGGAAATCGGAGGTGAACCTTGATATCACTGCGCTAAGTGCTTGTAATGCACCGTAACTTCTGGCCATCCTGTTGAGTGAGACAGTTCAGGCCAGGAGATAAATGCCCCCCGTGCTGGACAGGGCCTCTGCTGGCAGGAGGACTCTGCACTCCCCGTGATCCCAGACACACTCACTCTGGAGTTCAACTCAGTGACAGCTCAGTGAGCAGTCATTTGTCTGTGGGCAGGTCAAAACATGGCCAGAGTCCTCAATGAAACTGTAGTGAAATTTAGTTAAAGGCAAATACTTACATGTTTCTCCTCTTAAAAAGAATCACTTCTCCAAATGTCTCATTAAAGGTCCACTGAAGACTTAATAGACAACTGAACTCCTCTGCATTCCTATAAAATTCTTGTAGAATGAATCTTTAATTTGAATGCTGTCTTTGAACCATCTCAGATCAAACCACATATAAGATTGATTTAAAAAATAATAATACTTTCACTTTTTTCACTTACTACAAGGCTCATTGTACACATTTCAAGTATTGAAGACACATCTTAACAACCAAAGTAAATGAAGTTAACCTCAATTGAGGATATGGATGCAAAATATTTCATACAAGTAAGGACAAAAAGTCACATATTCTACCACAATTTAGGTCAAGAATTCAGAAAGCATCAAAAACTTAAGTATTCCATACAACATGGGACTGGTTATGTTGTTAATATGGCTCCCTTATCCTCAATCCTCTGTATATTTTGAAAAAAGTTTTGTGTGCATTGTGAAAAGAATATGGGATCCTTCTTTCCTTGCATGACTTCACAACATGCTGTACAAAATTCTAACCAACATGCACCAAGGACAATCTGCAACATGAAATCATACAGTGCAAACAAGCCATTGCCTGTGTTGATAGCGATCAGACACTCTTGATGGTCTGTACAACTGAATCTGCAAGCCCCAGATTTAGAAAGCTGGTCCTATCAGGAGTCAGGACCAGCAATTCAGGCCCTGTGTGAAGGGATGGAATAGGGGAAGGGAGCCAACACTGAGCTATGAGTCTCACTAGCACAGGATGGACCTGCAGTCTAAGTACAAACTACTGAAGAGCTCTGTGGGCATAATCCCAAGCTAAAAAGGTACCTCTTTACAGGATGCATGTGCAGTAGTACCAAACAGGACCACTTGCACTGCTGTTTCATTATAGCCTGGAAGTCAAGGAAGAGAGGTATCTTGGGGTGTATGGACTGCCTTTCTGTTTCATTATTGAAATGATTGGTCAGATGACACCTTTAGAGATGAAGCAGCTATATAATTTGGTAAGTATAATGTGCTTGCAGTTCATGTTCCAACATACTTGTTTCCTGCCGTCCCATTGGAAATACATCCTCATCATCTGCTGGTTCCAAACTGAGACTATCAACCTCTCTCTATGACTTAGGGGAGGAGAGGTAGGCTATGACCACCACCCTCTGGCCTCTAACATCACCCTATGGTGGGGGCTATTTAGAACAGTAGAGGGCTATGGGGTATTTTTACCTGCCAGCTCCTGAACTGCTTAGCAGCAGACCAGGCACACTTTAGGCTGCGTTTATATGGCGCTGAAAACGGTCAAATCCGATACGTTTTCGTTGCGTTTTGGCTTTGCATTTAGATAAGAACGTGTTGCGTTTCCATCTAAAATGGAAACTTTTGAAAACAGGCTGCAGAGTGGAAAGATTTGAATCTGCTCTCCATTCAGCTCCGTGTAAACCCGTATCAGAGCGTTTCAGGGTGAAAGACTGACGTCACCACATGCGTAGTACTCTTTCACATGAAGGCTGCGCGCTCATACCAGGAACAACAACCACTTCGGCCGTCTACTGAGCAACATGTAAGCGACTTATCGTGCTCGGTTTGTTATCCAGACAAAACTATCCAGGCAGATTTGTTGTCCGAAATGATTTGTTGTCCAGAAAAGAAACTCCTGCACCATTGTTGTTTGTGAAAGGTTTTCTTCGTTCGCGTGTTGTAGCAGCGCTGCCTCTTTGCAGACCTACACCACCATCTACAGAACCGGCATACTACAGCGGATTAACTCGTCTCTGAGCGCAGAAGAATTCTTAAACGCAAAGGACAAATCTTTGCGTCTTTAAGTCAGGAGTGTCTGTGTAAACACAGAAAGAATGATGGCTACCCGGCAATACACCCCACAAAACTCACATATTTTGTTGTTTGTCTGCTCTCATGTTTAAAACTCTAATAGTGAAAAAAGTCATCATGTACACCCAAGGCCTTAAACCTGGACATGAACCACGTAGTGATGTGTCTTCGAAAATATCCATGTCACATGCCCCAGTGGGTCAGTCCCCATAATGGAATATGTAACAGTGTGGAGAGATAGGTTCAATACAATAAAGAACAACTGGCAGAAAAATGGCAGACTTAGAAGCAATATCTACCCTTGTGTTCATCATTCAGAAAGGCAATGGGAGCTGATTCAAAGAAAGCCTCCACAGTTTGAGTTGAAGCTGACCCTTGGCTGGACTCTCAGTTTTGACTCCCATAATCCAATCAACTGGGTGAATAATTACAAAAGAATAACACCGGCGCAACATCATCTGGGCTCCATCCAGTAGAGTGGCTTCCCTTCCGCCACTTGTGTGCTTAATGTCCTCTAAAGACCCATATTACACCCCAATTAGATGGCACTCTTGTTTCCTTACATCAAGGGCTTGACTCTACTGGCTTGTCACCCTCCCCTGGCCTAATCAATTTCATTACTCCAGTTACAGCCCCAGCCCCGGCAAAGCTATGCCCTTAAACTTCAGCTCCTTCTGCAATCGATCAATAGCCTGCGTTCCTGCCAAGGTTCCATTTAAAGTTCATTTATTTCAAGCCATCATATAAAACAAGACAGAGCATCGATGCAGCCCCACTTTGTTTTATTTGACTGAGGATTTCCACCATGACACTCAAATCCACTCCTGTTCGCTCCAAAAGCTGCTGTGGAAGCACACAGCAGGTAGGATCACAATACAACTACACTTATTTGTATCCTCTTTATTAGCCCTGTGAGCTGAGCTACACTTTTCTTGCTCTGTGTGCTTTGTAATTTTCATCAACCTTTAACTGATATGAATTCCAAGACAAAGAATGAGACCTGTCAGAGAGGACAGCTTCACCCAGCATTTTTCCTCCTTACCCATCAGTACTCCTAGATGTCCCCAAAAGCTTTCGCTCAAGAAATTCATGGAGTATTCACTTTGAGTGAAATTTCAATATAAGAGCACAAAATCGGTTCAAAATTCCATCTACAGTAATTCCCTCTTTTCTTGTGAAAGCTGTACTGCCTGTGCAACAAAAGTGGGTTATTTCTTCCATTTCCGTTAATCTCTTTCATAATCCCCCCACCCCCATTTATATTAATTGCTGTCATTACCATTTATGCTTTTGTGAGTTTATGTTTTTTGCTTCTATCACTCTTGTAATCTTTTGTGTTGGAAGCTGAATGTGTGCAATCTTGAACTGAAAGACTATTTCCCTATGTAATTTAATAAGATCATAATGCATTGTAGGGTTATGTAACTTATTATTGTATGTAACATATTGTGTTGCAAAATATCATATCAAAACTTACTGACTTTATGTTTCATATTGTGTACTATCGTATTATATCATAATGCATCATAACTTCTCAAATTATGTAAAATGTATTTATTGTCAAAAACTGCAGATCCTTGAGTGTCCACTTGAAGCTAGCTGCAGGAAACCTGGTTGTTGGATGAATGTGTGCAGGGTTTATTACAGTCTTTACAAATATCTTTACAGCCTGGTTCAAAATATGGCTTTGATCAAAAAATGATATTTGTCTAAAGGCCACCACTATATGGAGAGTGATTTTCTTTAGCTTATGCCCATTTTTATAAAGACATTTTCTTGTGAACAGAAAGGGACATGACATGAATAGAAAAGCCCATGTCATGTTGTTCTTGGTCAGATGGTCTCAGCCCAGACTCTCACCCCCAAATTCCACATTAATTGAACAAGCCGCGCTGCGGTCTTGTATTGTACTGCGGAGTACTTCGTTCCCCCTCTAGTCTATCAGACCATTTCCACTGCCCACTCTCCAGAGCGGCAGCAACATGCCCCTGAAGTGACAGCGCACGCCACATCGCTCAAGATATGCTGAAGGTTTGATTTCAGCATGGTCATTTCCAAACCTTGTAAATTCACTGTCATTCAGAAAGCATCAGAAAGGGAACTCAAGCGTGTGGGGTATCTGGTACTTTAAAAATGAAACAAAATGCACAGACTTCTGTAGAAAATTTCCTCAACCATTGTATCACAACAGGAGGCACAAGCATCAGAGGGTTCCAGGGGCAACACAACACCAATAATGAAGAAAAGTGAATCGCAGAGGTACAGAAATATATATCTTTATATATGACTCCAACATCCTTTCTACAAGGATATTACCAGGTAGAATTAACATAAACCTCCAAGTGGTATGGTTTGGACCAACAAAGCAACCTTCGAGAAGCAAAGGTTTCTAAAGTCTCTGCGGTGTTGCTTAGTTCTTTTCTCAGTTTATTTCATACAATTACATATTTTGTAATTGTGCACAGGGCTGTGTGGCACGATGCTACCAGTGGGGTTTGTCACCAGCCAGGGGGTCGTTCTGTCACTATGTTGTTGATCTAAAGTTCAGTTTTGACATGCCTACAATAATGCTGCACAACATTCCTATGCCTTCTTTTATATCAAAATGACTGACATTACGTGGCTTCATCCTATTTCTTTTGCAGTTAGTTATGGCAATGGCAATGTAATATAACATATCAGAATCCACTGGAACACATCATATCACACACTGTAATGTGCCATGAAGTATGATGTCATACTATAAAGTGTTTTAGCCTATTGATTGTATCCTGTCATATCATATCATATTATGTAGTATTATAATGTAATAAGTCAGAGCACATCATGAAATATCACATCCCTTTGTAAAAGTAGATTGAATGCTTTTGTGCCAGAATAAATCATGTTATGTAACATACCACACCAGAATGCACTGCAATGTATCATACCACACTTTATCAGATTCTATCATACCATAAAAATGCCAGATATTTGTCTGTATTTGTCTGTGTAAGGATGGTATTTTTAACTTATTGTATGTCATTTTCTCTTATTGTATCCTGTTGTAATGCAACTTATCATGGCACACTAAAAAAACCATAGTGAATTGTTTTCATTGTATTGTTGCATTGTTTTTTAATGTAACATATCCCAGACCATTGTAGTGGAATCTATTATATTGAATCATTTTGTTCCATAATGCTTTATATTGTTACAGTATCTCACAAAAATGAGTACACTCCTCACATTTCAGCAAATATTTTACTATATAATGTCAAGAGTGTAACTTCATTGTCCCCTCAAAATAATTCGACATACAGTCATTAATATTTAAACTTTTGTATTTTATTATTGTTTTTTATTGTTGTATTGTATAATTTATTACTGCATTGGATGTTTTTCTGTGTCCTGCCCAGGGACCACAGATGTAAATTAGCTTGTAGCTAACTCTGGCTTGACAGTCCTTGTCTTGCATGGCCCCTGTTAAAGCTATGGTCTACGATTTGGAAGCTTTGTACATATTAATAACACCGTTTATAAGGCTGTTATGGTCCTATGGTCCTATCTACACAGTATAAAGACCAAAAAGAATGAAAATAATCCATTCAGTTTATCTGCTGAAAAGCTGCATACTAGCTGACCAATCAAACCTAAGAACCTGCGACTATTAATTGGTCCGTGAGTTGGTCCGTGAGTCCATCCAATCCCCTGTCTCTCTCACTACGCATCGTCATGCGATGCGTAGTGCGTCATAATCCCATCTCCTCCCTCTACCCCCGCTGACAAGCTAGCAGCGTTGCCTACTGACCTATCATGGACCCAGAAAAGCCTAGCGCCGAGACCGAAGCCGCCTCCCTCTCCCGCGGGGCCCAACGGAGCTCTGCCCGCGGGTTGAGGCCTGTTAGCGGGCTAACGGCTAACGGCTAACGGCTAACGAATAGCCTCAGCCAGCCGTCAGACCTTCAGCATCGACCGTTTCGCCCCTGGTTGATCAGGTAATGGCTTTGTTTACTACAGTGGGAGATGTCTGCTGAATAACTCTGGTTAGTTTGTGCCTGCACGGGCTAATAACTTGCAGGGGAGCGGGTTAGCCTGTTAGCCGCTAATCATTTGCACTGTAAGCTGAGCTGGGAGGACAGGCCGAGAAAGATAAATCCTCCCCCACACTCGGCTCCGCTCTGGCGGCGCCAGACCCGCATTGCCGCCGGTCCAGTTGAAATGGCTACTGCTGTGTGTTACAAGGGGGATGTCTGTCGTGTTTGATACTTTCAGTTGAGCTGAGCTGTTTTTGATTGAGTTTGCTGCTGATATATTGTGCTAGTCGCTCGTAGCTCTGTCCGAGGGGGCTTGATAAGAGGCACGGCGACACGAGCTGGGGGCGGGATCTTGGAACACGGAGGGGGGAGAGGTGAGGGAAGGGAGGGCAGGCTGCGGTTTCAAATCGTAGACCACAGCTTTAAATAAACAAATAAATAAATAAAATAAACTACTGGCAACAAAAGTGAGTACACCCTTAAGTGAAAGTGTCAAAATTGGGCCCAGAGTGTCGGTATTTTGTGTGGCCACCATTATTTTTTAGCACTGCCTCAACCCTCTTGGGTTCACCAGAGTTCCACAGGTTGCCACTGGAATCCTTTTCCACTCTCCCATGATAACATCAGAAAGCTGGTGGATGTTAGAGACCTTGGAATGTGGGGGGTGGATCAGACCTTGGAAGGAAGCTGGGAGTCAGTATCTTTGACTCCACTCGATGGGGCACCTCCTCAGGGTTGTTGGAGGTGGTGATGCACAGCCCCTGCTTCAGCTCTTGATTCATCCTTTCAGACTGACCGTTGGTTTCAGTGTGAAATTCTGCTGGTAGGCTGGCTGACCATAGCTCCCTGTAGCCTGCAGAACTCCTTCCAGAACCTGGTCCCTGGTCAGCCTACCATCAGAATTTCACAGTGAAACAAACTATCAGTCTGAAAGAATGAATCAGCTGACGAGAGTTTCTTTGACAGAAAAGTACATCCATCCTTAGGGCTAACTTGAGACAAGATTCCCACATCAGAGGCATCCATCTCCACCAGGAACTGCTGGCTTGCATCTGGAAGAGTGAGGATTAAGGTGAAGGTGAAGCTCTCTTTGAGTTTCTTAAAGGCTACCTCACATTTATCAGTCCAGATTAAAGTTCTGTTGGGAGAATACAAATTTTGTTGAGGTGAGGCAATGGAGCTCTAGGTTCTTATGAATGGTCTATAGAAATTAGCAAAGCCGAGGAACCCCTGCACCTCTTTGAATGAACGTGGGGTAGACCACTCAGCCACTGCAGAAACCTTCTCTGGGTCCATCTGAATTCATCCTTCAACTATCAAGAAGCCCAGGAAGGAGACTGAGGGTTTGTGGAATTCACATTTTTCAACTTTGACCTAGAGCTGGTTCTGCAGTGGAAGTAACTTTGGGTAAAGTGTCTTGCCCATGGACACATTAACATATGACAGCTCTAGCTGGGCTCAAACCTGCAACCTTCCAATTGCTGGACAAGCAGTGGCGGCTGGCCAATAGAGGGCGCTAGTGCGCCACCACTCCAGTGGTGAGTGTGATTCTAAATGTATTTACTTTATTTTGAAAAAATTAATATTACCAAAAATTACTTATTCAAATGTGTAATATAAATATAAATATAAATATGAACATAAACATATACATATTAACATATAAAGTAATCAATATTCATCAATGTAAAACAAACGGAAGCCTACTCATCTTTACCTCCATGTCTGATGGGCGCTGGAAAAAGCGCCCATAAGACAGTGACGAATAGCCAATAAGGGACTGTTACTAGGGCAAGATAAGCGCATATCAACGTGAATTTGGCCAATTAGCGTCGTTGAAAATAATCTCCGAAGGGCGCTTCTGATATCGCCCATCGGGTTAATTTGGCTTGTGTCGGTGCCGGTGTGCTGTATTGACTGGTGTTAAATTAACTGGTGACCGTCCAGGCAGATGTGAAGGGGCATGCCTTTGAAGGACCCTTTTGTTTACTATCTAAACATCTCCCGAATCCATATTATACACAAAAATTAGCTCTTTACACCCATTTACTTACTTAGTGGTTTTAGTGACTTCACAACATTTAGCGTGACAACGAAAGATTTTGAAGAATTACAGACTTATTTGACGGCGTAAATATACTGAAGGTAATATATAGGTAACTATCTCAGATGCCTCGTCAAAATGTCAAACTTTCGACAGAGTCAACTTGTGATAGCCCCGAAACCCGCATTTTACCGTCACTTCGGCATATCAACAAACAATTTGTTCATGTTCAACTTATAACAGGGTCGGGAGGACTTGAAAATAACTAAAGAGAAGTAGGTTTTTTATGTGGAGGAAAAGAAATGTGCAAAATTACACACAAGTTCACCTTACTCATTTGTGTATAAAGTTATTGTTAATTTAAACATGCACACATGTTTCCCTTACTCATTTCTGTATGAAGTTATTGTTAATTTACACATGCATACATGTTCACCTTACTCATTTCTGTATTAATTTATTTTTAATTTACACATGCACACATGTTCACCTTACTCATTTCTCAATAAAGTTATTTTTAATTTACACATGTACACGTTCACCTTACTCATTTCTTTGTATATAGGTTATGTAAGCTTTTTGGCAATTTGTGGTGGACCATTTGTATATATTTATGTGTGTGTGTGTGTCTGATATGTGTGTGCACCATTCTGTAATTTGTTATTTCTATTTGGAATCAATAATAACACTTTTATGAAGCACTGGTATCCTGTAGTTTGTGTCGAATCATAGTGGGATGGTAGTTAAAAACTGAGTGTTGCACAGTACTGCCCCACCAAGAATATTTTTCACCAGCCGCCACTGCGGACAAGTGTACATTCAGACTAAGCCATCGATGTCAAATAATGTTCCAAATAGTGAATAGCTCATTAACTCTTAAATCATAATATTTACCTCTGCCAAAGAGGTTTTTGCTGACGTTTGTCTGCCTGTTGGTTTGTCAGCAACATGGCTCAAAAATTTTGGTGGTGAGCTGAAACATTGTGGAATAAGGCAGTTTTTTTTTTTTGAATGTAACAAGGCTGATTAATGCCTTGGTCAAGATTTTATGCTCTCTGAGCACTTCTAGTCTGACAAGATGTCTTCAATGTTTTCTTCATTTTTAACTTCAAGCACTAACCAGTGTCATTTACAGGTTAATATGAGATCTTTATTAATAATTTAGAATTACTAATTGCTTCTGTATTGGCATTTGTAAGAATTTACATAACATTAGTTTAAACCTTAAGATGACAGTTTATTCAAAGTTAATTTCAAATGTTCTAAGTTGGATGCTTTGTATGTGTCACTCACACATCCTTACTTTGGGGTTACCAATCCTTTTCTGTTGCTGCTCCCAGGCTTATATTGTATTATATTGTATTGTATTGTATTGTATTGTGTTTTGGGTGGCACGGTGGTGCAGCAGATGGTGCATGTACCTCACAACAAAAAGGTCACCAGTTCAAACCTTGGGTTGGGCATGAACTTTCTTTGTGTCATTTGCATGTTCTTCCCATGCATGGGTTCTCTTAGGGCATCCGGCTTCCTTCCACAGACCAAAAACATGCTCATTAATGACATGGTGACTCTAAATTGCCCTTAGGTATGAGTGTGAGAGTGAATGGTTGTCCCTCTCTATGTAATTATCTATTATGTAATTATATCTAATTGTTTTTTTGTTCCTCTTATTTACTATCTGTTGTAAAGCATTTGGGTTCAACGAAAGGGGTTTTGTAAAGGGATGTACTTTGATATGTACTTTTTTGACAAAAAATGCCAAAATACATCATGAATTTTAGGGCTCTTTACAATGTTTTATCCACAAGTATATAATTAAAATGAAGACGTTATATTTACAATATGACTCAAGGACATCACCAATGTTTCCTTCTAAACTCACTGTGCTCACAACCGTACGCGTTTAAATAACATGTAATTGTTCAGTGTGAATGTTCTTTGATAGATTGGGTAAAAACACGGCTTACATTCTATTTTAATGTAAATCCAGTTTGAATCTTCAAATGTAGTTGCCTGAATAAAATGGATAGGTTTTGCTACTTATAATTTTAATAAAAGACAAATGAAGCCACCTTCAACCCCCAGATACAAACACAGAGCGGAAAAATGAACTCCAAAAGTGAAAGTGAGTTTCTGCGAATGATCGCACACGTATACATTTTCACAGAATTCTCTGGCACATTCTTCACAGTTCCCCACGGATCCTGTAAGTGCAACATCCTATATTATCACCAGTTAATTAATGTCAATGATTAATGAAATATTGCTGGGGCCTGTCTCATCCAATACGTATTTTATTTGTGAAGTCTATAGAGATGGCAAGCTTTGGTGCGCAATTATATACAGAATTAAGATCCTAAAATATTCATAAGGGCTATATGGAAGATGAGGATGATTGTGAAAGCCTGCATCTTCAGCCCTTCATTAACCACACAACTTCATTATCATTCACAGCTTGACAAATCAGTGGCATGGTTTTGGAAATCTAATGAAGATAATTTGCTTTGGATATTGTGAATGAGGTCCCAATTTACATGAAAGTGGCCCCCAACTTTGATTGAAGTGCCGTGTTTTAGTTATTCTGCAGCTCTGAGTGTGGTGTAATGTGAATTTGAGCAGACTGTAGGAAAGATAAGGACAGAAATACATTTGATTTCATGCAAATATTTACTTCAGATAAAACAAAATCAGAATGCAAAATTTCTCTGCAACATAAGACTGGATATGTCTTCAGACTTTTTGAAATGATACTGCTGCTGATGAGTCAAAGATGACGTGGCTCAAACTACACGACAGACAAGACTCCTCAGACTTCCAGAGTGACTTCAAGACCTGTCAGAGGACATCTTCACCCAATCCAGTAATTTTACTCCTTAGCCCCTATGAAACCTTTTCTGCTGAGATTTTTAAGGAACTTGCCATAAAAGCACAGAAATGGCCCAGAATTCCGGTTCAAAAAGTGAATAACAATTTAACCAGACCTGCATGTATTTTTCATTTATTTCTTTTTATGTGTGTCTTATTTATTTATTTATGTATTTTTGGGGGGGGGGTCTCATTTATGAATCACCCCGTCAATCTCCCTCCCGTGGACAAAATGTTAAAAATGGACAGATGTATAGACTTTTGACATTTGCAAAATTCAGAAGTTGAACAACAATCTTTTATGTTCAGATCTGTTAATTTTCATTATTATATTGACAAAGACATGACAAATGAACATTGACATTCAATGTGACATTTTCATGGTCTCCCTGAGCATGGATGAGTTTCCCCTGGGTGCCCTAGTTTCTCCACAGACTAAATACATGCTGGTTAGGTTAACTGGTGTTAAATTGGCCTAAGGTTTGAGTGTGTGTGAATGGTTGTTGGTCTCTACCACTGTTTAATGAAGTCAGTACAAAACGTACCCTATTACAAGAAACAAAAGTGCCAGAGAGGGAAGAGTGTTGTCTTTACAAATCAAATGAACGCCTCTCCTTGCCTTTAAAAGTGCTGTGGCCAAGGCGCAGCGACTGATTGGTCTGACTGATCCCTGCCTGATCCAGCCACAGTGTGCTGGAAAGATCCAATAGCAGAGATGGTCAGAGCCGCTGTCACTGTTACAGCAACTTAGAGAGTGGAGGGGCCATCGGGGCGCACATTGGAAGCCATAATGCGCATCACCACGAAGACCACCTTGCAGGACAGATGTAATCTGTTCCTGTGTCATGAATAGAAGTACAAAATTAAGTGACAGTTACATTTAAACACAGCAGCAGGCTAATCCATTCATCATGCTTGTGATCCACCTGCATTCCTGGTCTGTCATTACCAAATAGCTGAACCTTTGATTATATATCCTCTCTTTGGTACAAAACATAGAAATAAGGGGAATCACAGGCAAACCCTTAAGACACAGAGTGACACACATTTAATTTTTCTCTTTTTTTCTGTCATTTTCTCATTTCTTCATGACATGAGAGAAGCCAGATATATACTCTTTTTTGGATGATGAGGCTGTTTTATTGTTGGCCTGTGAGATGTGCATCAAACTTCCAGCTGCCGTCAGGTTAAGTTCCCATTATAACAAACGACTTTAATGCAGGGTGCTGGTTTGGCGGAGTGGTTAGCAACCAGTCACCCCATGTATTTGTATCTGCTGGTCCAGGTTCAAATCCCGCCTCTGACCAGTTTGCAGATTGTCTTCCCCTGCTCTCTCACCCCCTATCACAAGCCTATCCACTGTCTCTCTCCCATCAATAAAGGCACAAAATGCCCAAAGGGTGTGCACCCTGTGCCACCCTACGATGAAAGTAGGGCCCTATCAGTTAGATTATTTTTAAAAAACAATGTAGTTGTTTCAGTGCAAAGCTCAAAACAATCATTTAACCTCTTTTTCCTCACTTAACCTCACCCTGTTAGAAACAGCTTTCTGATGAATTACAAGCTTAATATAAAACTTTCCTTTCTCGCTTTATGGACATTTTAAATTATGTCATTCAGCAAAAGTTTTGTAGAATCAGCAGTTTTAGGGGCTTTACTTTGATTTTTTATTTTTATCTTTGACTTGATGTACTTATTTCATGCTCATTTTGCCTTCATCTTTACATAAAAAGCTATTAAATCGAATTTAAATTAGAGGGTTGTGTGTGAAAAAATTACAGCAATGACCTCAGACTGCATGGGGTTTTAATAACAACCAGCTCAGCTTGAGTGATGTTTCATGTTGACCCGCATGGCTCTCACTGACTCACACTGTTGGTCTTTCAGAGCTCCGCTTTGATGGAGCGGTCTGGATTCAGTAGCACATTTTGGGTTTCCACCAAATAAAAAAAAGATTCCCCTCTGGTACAATGAGCATGTCAGCTTTGCCACACATGGCAAATGGTGCTGCAGTGAGGCTTTGGCAGCGAGAGGCCTCGTCTCTGGGAGTGATTTCTTCTAAAGCTGGCCCAAATGAAAGCATCTTGTTTTAATCAGGGATTCTGGCTGCGATAGCTGCAGTGGGAGCTGTGAGGACTTGGCAGTTGGTTGCAATGCAGACTGTGGCACTCGTACAAAACACACAAATATTTCCACAGTAATTATGTGTCAAGTTAAACAAGCAATTGAAGGCTAAATGTGTTGGGAGGGAGTGCTGAGCGAGAGAGCACGGTGTGTTACTCAGATTCAGGGGATTGAGTGAGACCCCCAACAAGACAAATTGGGCCATCAGACTCTGATAGGCTTTAGGTTTTTTTTACTCTTTGGGCTTTGGCAAATGCAACAGAGCGCGCTGTAATTCTGAATCAGTGAATTGAGCAATATCATGTGCTGCTGCCACGTCTTGTTCCAGGGGAAGTCAGTCCACAAAGATAGAGTTCAAAGAGTGGGTGGACAGCCAAATGGACTAAGTAACAGTGAGATCACTGAAAGTACTTTTTAGTGGTTTCTGGTTTATAAAGGCACATTTGTAAATCTACATTGGCATCAGTGCTTGGAAATGAAATATGAGTGCAATCTGGCTCCACTTTTTTCAGCTAAAGCAGCTGGAAAAGTTGGGAATCAAGTTTAAGAATTTAGTTGGAAATTTACGATTGTTTGTTCGCTGAAATTTTTGTGTCAACACAAACACAATTACAGAGTAGCTCTATTTCTGCCATGGCTGCAATATCCACTAAATTTATTGTTTAATAACAGCAAATATTTAGAATTTCTTATTTACAGATGGATCCAATTAACTAGTCATAAAAGGTCCTCACCAATAGTACATGTTGTTTTCCAGTTTGTGACCTAATTTTGCTTGGTGAAGAAATTAAAAAGTCTGTTTATTCCAATAAAACTGAAGTTTAAGGCTTTAACCTACTCTAAGTCTACTGTAGTGCGAGAATTTCATTCAGTCTGCTCAAGTTTGAGCTTATAATCTGCTTTCACCTCTTTTAGGTTAAAATCCTATGAGAAACTCATTTAGGAACTCATCAACCCACAAGCAACAGCCTTCTTTCAGCCTGTAGAAAACTGATGAATCAAAAATTAATTTATTACTGACATGAGTAAAACATGCTTCCTCGCACAGAATTGTTATGCTGTTTATTTTATGCCATGGATGGTAAGAATTTATGAATAAGACCTCTGCTACTCATTTTCCATTGAAGAAAGTTGCCTATTTTCTCAAAATTAAAAAATGATTGTTAGTTTTGACAGTGGAGAAAGAGAGTGGGGAGAGAGTGTGTCAATGGACGATCTGTACTGACTTTTAACTGAGAGAGAGAGACAAGCACATTGCACTAGTTCTCAATGAGCTTAAGTCAACAGAGACAGTATTGAATGTTGTAAAATCATATTAAAGACAATCAAATCAGATAAAATTGTTTTGTTGATTTTTTTGTGTCAATAACAAATGTGAACCAGTCGGGAAAATAGGTGATACTCTGTCCTAAGAAGCAGCGTTTGGGACAAGTGAAGATAAAACCTTAAATAATAGTCTTTCTTGTACCTTGCTGAAAGTTAAGTCCTCATCCTCACATACATACAGTATCTTTATCCAGGGATCCATATTCTACTCTTACAGATTTATAAGTCAATCCAGAATAAAATTACCATAAATGCGCAAACAGCTGTGTATATATGATGTGCTCACATTTTGTTTGTAAGGTAGTCTAATACACTATCCATTATGTCTAATGCTAAAGTCAGAATACATGATATTTTTCATTGGTAACGATAGTCAGTATATCAGACTAGGTGACCACAAAGCCATGAATATGTGCAGTGACAGACTACATCACAGTGATGACGGTGAAAGGAGGGTCAATGCTGAAGACTGCAAAAAATATAAAATATTTAGAGTACAGTACTTCAGTTTGTATTTACAGATGTTATGTTGCATGATATGTTAGCTTGCTGATAAATGTAAGCAGTTACTTACCATGTTCCTCAGCTGGTTTTCTCCAGCATTCCTCTGTTTACAATCTTTGATAACTCCTAAACATGTCATGAGGGCAGCAATGTTCACTTTCAGAGCTTTGTAAACCCTTTGTCATGATTCTCAAGATGCTCTTACGGCACAGACCTCAGTTTGTTTACATCCTTGATTGTTGCACATGCAGAACTCTCAGTACTCTCATTGGTCAATGGCTCTGACATGGAGGACGAGATCGTATGAAGGTTGGGCAAAAATCAAACCTGCTAGACTTTTTGTCACAGAGTTCTGTGGTGTCCTAGACCGGTCTGTTACTGTAGGTCATTATGACACACTTTTAAGACAGAATGACTGATTTTCATGGCCGATGGGTCCTGAAACCCTACACTAATTAAAACTGCTGTGAAGACTGCAGCCCACAGAGATATTGTTTACAAGCCAGTGTTAATTATGACAGCGCTTTTTTAATTGTGTTTTAATCTATTGCCTAAATATGTTTTAGTTTTCATCATTATTTAGTTGTCGAAAATTGTTTTAATTTCAGTCTAGTTTTAGTTGATAAAATGTCACGTCTCAGTTGACGAAATCTTCTGTAAATTTAGTCAACTAAAATATGCTATGTTACGTGTAAGGCAATTTTAATTTTTCTTTGAATTTCTGAAGAAATATTTTATAGTACTTTGTGGATTCTCTCCGGGCACCCCGGCTCCCTCCCACAGACCAAAAACATGCTCATTAGGTTAATTGGGGATTCTTGATTGCCCTTAGGTATGAGTGTGAGCATAAATGGTTGTCTGTCTCTCTATGTGGCCCTGTGATCGACTGGCGTCCGGTCCAGCGTGTACCCCGCCTCTCACCCAACGACAGCTGGGATAGGCTCCAGCCCCCTCCCCCCGACTCCGAAAGGGATAAAGGGGTATAGAAAATGAATGAATATTTTATACTTGGCTAAAATGAAACATCCAATAACCCTTCAGTGAATGCAAGTAAAGTTTGAATGTATAAATTAACAGAAAAAAATCTTACTTTTGTGTAAAATGAGATCACCTTGATTTTGGCTACCTGGCAGAGAATCTCAGTTATTATACCAGACTTGACAACAGTAAACCTGCTCTACATGAATATATCAATTTGTAAAGAGAGTAGCTCTGATTGGATCGCTCCCCACTTTATCCTGCCACCAAACAGCTAAAGCAACTGTGCTTGGATGCCCCTCTTAACTCATCCAACCTTTTCACACAACCAAAGGTAGATAAGATTAATTAATTAGATATATTCCTAACTTGCTCCTACTCTCTACATAACAAAATTAGGTTGGATTGGATTAAGTCTATGTCAGACATTTTTATCAGTTTTTTATTTGTTGACAAAAATGTCAGTTAATTAAGATTTAAGTTTTGTCCATGTGCACATGTTTTCTTCAGTGACTGTCTAGTTTTAGTCAGGGGAATAAAGGTTGTTACAGAAAACTATGATGAAAATTATTATTCAACAAAAAAAATAACACTGATATAGGCATCCCGCACACAATATAGAAAGCTGACAAAGGCTTACAAAGCAAGGTCAAATAGGTAATATAGTTTTTATTACTAGCCCTCCGGTGCTGTTTTTTGCCCTTTGCATGGGTGATTTTATTTCAAAGACTTTTCTGCTGGTTATATTTATTGCCAGATAATTTGGCAGAATCTTTTTCTTTATAGTATTTGCACTATTCCTGATTCAAACGGTCCATAGTGCGCTGTTTTGTGAAGTAATCACACTTGGAATAGTGAGCCACAAAACTACCACATCTTAATAAATTGTTTCATTTTCTCAAATACAAGTCTCTGGGCAACTATTAGTGAATTTATACAATCATTTTTTTATCCAGATAGTACAAACATTAAAATGTTCTAAAATCAAATTAACTGACAATCACATGTCCATGACAGTTTGTCCAATAAATAACCTCCTCCAAATCTTTGAGCATGGGAAATCATTTTAAATAAAAATATAATTTTTAAAATACAAAAACTGGTATTTGAAGGATTTAACAATTTTTTTATTCTTTCTGTGAAAAGAACTGAAGTTGGTAAAAAAAATAAAATGAAAGATTGTTAAAAAAACAACATCAGTATATGATACCTAATAGAAAATTTACATGTTTCCACTTTTGGATCTATTTTGTTCACTAAAGTTCCTATGATTTTTTTGAAGACTGGAAAAGTATGTTCACAATTTAAAAAATTGTCAGTTTTTACATAATTGGAACTCCTCAACTATGCCAGTGTCTTTGTTTGGTGAATCACTTTACTATCAATCAAAGGGTTGAGGGTACAAGCTCAGGGGCCGTTTACATGGAAACTCCTGACTTGAAGACACAAAGATTCTTCCTTTGCGTTTTCGAATTCTTCTGTGTTTAGATGACAACGCTCGGAGACAAGTTAATTCCCTGTAAATCCGCTGTAGTGTGCATGCCGGTTCAGTAGATGGGCGGTGTAGGTCTGCAGAGATACAGCGCTGCTACAACACATGAACGAAGAAGAAAACCTTTCACAAACATCAATGGCGAATGGACGCACAGAGAAGCAGGAGTTTCTTTTTTGGACAACAAATCAGTTCAGACAACAAATCTGTCTTGATAGTTTTTTCTGGATAACAAACCGAGCACAGTAAGATGCTCACACGTTACTCGGCAGATGGCCAAAGCTGCTGTTGTTCCTGGTATGCGCACGCAGCCTCCATGTGAAAGAGTACTGAGCATGCGGTGACGTCAGCGATTCCCCCTGAAACGCTCTGCTCTGTGTTTACACGAGGCCCGATGGAGGAGCGGATTCAAATCTTTCTGCTCTGGGGAGCGTTTTCAAAAGTTTGCGTTTTAAGTGGAAACGCAACGTGGTCTCATCCATAGACTGTAAAAAACATGGACGCCATGTCGCTGGGCTCAAATTGAAGCCTCCACGAAAACTGCTCCCCCTGGTGACTGGCTGCAGTATAGGTCAAATTTCCGTCTCCCCCATTCATCTGGATGGGCCGTAGTGAAACTTCAAAAAATTATTACACCCCGTACAGTATTTCTCCCATCTGTATGCTGTGGTGATATGAAAGTATTATTGGGCTGCGTGTTTTCCAAGTCCTCTTTTTTCTGAAAAGTTTCCTTTTTATAAGTTATTAGACTTTAAAAATAACCGCGGTTTATGGCAGCTTCACAATGATTGTGTACGGCGTATGCTGCGGAGTGTTGCGACCCTTTACGACAGCTGCGTCCGGATTATGGCCCAAATTCTCTACTGGCTGCACAATGGCGGCGCCCTGACGGGGGATATTTAGGCTTCAAATCCGTTACATGGTAGAAGGCGGAGCCACGCTATCCAGTTCTTATAATACATCCATGGTCTCATCTAAACGGAAGGCCAAAACGCAACGAAATGTTTGCAGAATTGACCCTTTTTGGGTGTCATGTAAACGGCCCCTCAGTTTGAGCTGTCATGTGCTGTTGTATCCTTGGCCAAGACACATTTTTCCAGATTGCTCTCACTGCTGAATTTGTGGCTGGATATGAAAACTCTGTGATGTGTTAACTAGTGGTTGACTTGCATACAAATTTCAACCATCATTGAGTCGATGTGAGGTTGAATAGTTGTAAATGGGTAGAGATTTTAACCACAGGTGTGACCTGTGGTTAAAATCTCTTCAAGCTTCTAGACAAGCTATTAAAGCTCTTGTCACTCTAAGGCAGCTGAGAAAGTCTTTTTGAGTCACCCTATCACGGTGACTTCACTGTGACCTTCAAACATTAGGAAGCTCTCTCCCCATGCAGAGTATCAGCGCTCCTGATTTAAAGCTGGCTGATCTGATCATGAAACCAAACACTTGCTGTTCAGCAAAAACAGAATCCCCTCTCCTCCAACAGTAACAGAACATTCCAGTGTCATCAAGAGGAAGCTTATGAGGTAACAGGGAGTCCATAATGTGGCAGCCTGAGCACATTAGCATGATTACTATCTTTTAAATGAAAAATAAAATTAAAAAAGGCTTAAACCCTTAAGAGATACCTGCCAGCAGTAAGACTAAAGAAAACAGTTCTCTAATATAAATAGCTTAAAATATATTTTGGATTTACTCTTATTAAGCTATCGGTTCTATGTAAAGTTTTAGGGTTGACTGTCAGTAAAACAAATACAGATAACTCAAATAAATTAATCTAAACTATCCCTGATAATTTTTCATTTATATTGATCCAATTAGCACCTCTTTTCACACTTTTAATATTAGGAAATACAGAATTGTGCGCTTAAATTTGCTTTAGTTACCCCACATTTTTGACAAACAAACCCAAACCATCTAAAAGGTTCTGCTAATATCCAGTCAGTATTGTGGCTCTAGTAAGGGTTGTTATTGATTAATTTTTCTTTTTAAATGGCTAGAAAATAAAGGAAAAACATTTAATAACTGTACCTTTTCCCCAGTTCAATTCACACATGTTAGCTGAGATGCAGAAGTATTGCATATTAAAGCCTATTGTGGCATCTGCCTACAATACAGCTAGTGAGTGGCTCTGGGTGATGATTAATGGAAATTGAGTGGCATCTTTGAAGAGGCGTGTTTTCACCTCTTCCCCTTGGCCCTCAAAACAGAGGGCTAAGGTGAAGAGGTAAGATTGGGGGGAAGGGCTAAGGGGTAAAATTGGGATTCACTTTTAACCTACCACGCCACCATGAAGCCCTGGTAATAATTTTATGACTGACTATTTACTTACATTGACAAAATTGTTGGTTAAAGAAAGTTGTTAAAAATTGTTAGTTAAAGAAAGAAAAAAACACAATGGTCACAGAAATAACTTGAAAATGACAAAAGTAATAATAAATACAAATGTACTGAAAATCATCTGATGAAAATCAGACATTGATTTCGAATTGTGGTTCAACAAAATAATTCTAGAAACAAACTAATGAAACTGTCCTGGGCAAAAATGGTGATACCTCAAGAAAAGATTGAAGCTGATCTGACCATAGGGACATGTTCAACTAAAGTGTCTCTTGTAATCAGCATCACAGGTGTCTCCAAACTTGTAACAGTCAGTCTGCCTATTTAATGGGTGGAAAGTAGTCAGTGAGCTGTTTGGTTTAGGTATGAACCACAGGAAGCTAAGGAGAGAGTTGTCTCCGGACATTAGACAGAAAATTATAGACAAGCATGTTCAAGGTAAAGGCTATAAGACCATCTCCAAGCAGATTGATGTTCCTGTGACTACAGTTTGACAAATTACTCAGAAGTTTAAGGTCAACAGGCCTGTAGCCAAACTCCCTGGATGTGGCCTCACGAGGAAAATTGATTGAAGAGACAGATATCACCAAGTGGAACCAAAGAGCCCAGAACAACTTCCAAAGAGATTGGAGGTGAATTGCAAGATCAAGGTACATCAGATTAAGGCTGTGTTTACACGGCACAGAAAACGGTCGGAAATGGAAAACGGTCAAATCCATTAAGTTTTTGTTGCGTTTTGGCCTTGCGTTTAGATGGAAATGCACTGGAAACTTTTGAAAACAGGCTCCAGATTGGAAAGTTTTGAATAAACTCTCCATGCAGCACTGTGTAAACCCGTATCAGAGCGTTTCAGGGTGAATCGCTGACATCACTTCATGCGCAGTACTCTTTCACACGAAAGTTGCACGCGCATACCAGGAACAACAACAGCTTCTGCCGTCTACCGAGTAACGTGTGAGCCTCTAGCCGTGCTCGGTTTGTTATTAAGACAAAACTATCGAGACAGATTTGTTGTCCGAAATGATTTGTTGTCCAGAAAAGAAACTCCTCTCTGCGTCTATTCGTTATTGTTGTTTGTGAAAAATGTTTCTTCTACATTTGTGTGTTGTAGCAGCCTCTCTGCAGACCTACACCGCCATCTACTGAAGCAGCATGCATACTACAGTGGATGAACTAAAACGCAATGGACAAATCTTTGTATCTTTAAGTCAGGAGTGTCTGTGTAAACGCAGTCTAAGATAGTACATCTGTCGCTGTTTGAGCCAAAGCAGACTTAATGGAAGGCATCACAAAAAAACGAGATTGGATTTTGCCAGAATGCATATGGACAAGCCACAAAGCTTCTGGGAGAATGTCTTTTGGACAGATGAGACAAAATAGAGTTTTCTGGCAAGTCAATTCCGCTCTATGTTCACAGATGCCAAAATGAAGCAAACAAAGAAAAGAACACTGTACCTACTGTGAAACATGGAGGAGGCTCAGCCATGTTCTGGTGCTGCTTGCTGCATTTGGCACAGGGTGTCATGAATCTGTGCAGGGTACAACAAAATCTCTAGACTATCAACACATTCTGGAGTGAACTGCGCTGCCCATTGTCAGAAAGCTTGGTCTCAGCTGCAGTCCATGGTTCTTCCAACAAGATAATAACCTAAAACACAAAGCTAAAAATACCCAAGAATAGCTAAGAACAAAACCTTGAACCATTCTGAAGTGGCCTTATATGATCCCTGATCTAAATCCTTCTAAACATTTATGGAATGAGCTGAAACATGTAGTCTGGAGAAGACACCCTTCAAACCTGAGACAGCTGGAGCAGTTTGCTCCAGAGGAGTGGACCAAAATACCTGTAGACAAGTGCAGAAGTTTGATTAAGAGTTACAGAAATCGCCTGATTGTAGCACCTCAAAAGGTTGTGCAATAAAATATTGAGTTAAGGGTGACCATCATTTTTGTCCAGGCCATTTTTTAAATGATTCAGTTGAACCAAAATTTATAGGCAATACCTGATTTTCATTAATATTAGTATTTTTTAAATTGATTATTACTTTTGTCATTTCAAGTTATTTCAGTGACCAGTGTGGGTTTTTCTTTCTTTTTCGGAAGGGCACCGACAATTTTGTCCACGTGTGTATATGTAAAAGAACATGAATTAAATGAAGAAGAGGAAGAAGGGAGCAGTTCAGTAAGAGGTAACATGAATAAATCAGGTCTAGCTAAGGTCTTCTTGCTGGATCTTTAGGGTCCTGATCACTTCAATAAAGTAAGTATTAAGCATGCAGCTGTTAACTCAGACATTATGTGATCCAAAATAATTGTTTTCAGATCTCATACCTGAGCACATCAATCTGGGCCTCATGTCTGACTTTCTCTCAGCAGTCGGCCTATGGCAAAGACACTCTCATTACAGCTAATCCAATATCCCCCCCCCCCCCCAAAAAAAAAATATATATATATAAATAAATAAATAAATAGCACACACACACACCTACACTCACACCCGCACGCACACACACACACACACACACACACACACGCACACACACACACACACACACACACATACACACACACACACACACACACACACACACACACACACACACACTTATTTCTCTCCTCATTGTATGGACCCTGACACCACCTCTCTGAATGAATACGCTCATTAGCTAAAGCAGCTAACAGTAGATCTCACCATGTCTATTAGTGTTACATTTACCTCTGGCGTGACAGTGATTCATCACAAATATTAGCTTTGACTGGAATCCTGTCTCTGTGCACTTCCATCGCTGCTGTGACAACCATTAAATCACCTGCCACTGAGCAGCCACTTTACTGATGCTGCTGCTGATGCCTGGCTGACCCGCAGGCCCCAACAAAACATACTTCTGTTTTATGTCTATGCGAATAGTTCAGGAACAGACACACCCTGTGTGAGGCTGCTGTTGTTAAATTTATGTGACATTTTAGAAGTTTCAGTGCAATCATGCAATAAGAGAAAAGCAAAGGGACATTTAGGCGCAGGATCAGGCAGTTTTGTCATAATGCAAAGATTGGCAATTGTCCGGGGTCTTGTGCTTCAAAGGGGTTTCAAGAATTACTATTAAATGGTCACCATAAAGCATGCCTCTAAAGGTGTGTAAGTTAGACAATGTGCAGCTTGTGTTAGTTAGACACGAAACTGCACAAAATACTTCTGTCATGTTAGTTCCACATGTCCACTAATTATTTGTGTTGTAATTGTGAGTGGTTTACAGAAACTAATGAAAATTTTGATAAACAATATTTTTAAGCAAGTTTTGCCACACTGAGTAAAAAAACTCAGAAACTTGATTTAAAAATAAAATTTTATGTCACTCAAAAAAATCAAACACCTGAGTACTGTGGTACTCAGATGGTGCTTCTGCCTCACAGTAAGAAGGTAGACTGGCTTCATGGTCAGACAAGGCCTGTGTCAAGTTTCAATGTTCTTCATGTGAATGCATTGGTTTTCTCTGCTTTGTCTTGTTTCCTTCCTTCACCACAGACATGCTCACATGCCCACAGACGAATGGATGGATGTATGGATGGATGTATGTATGGATGTATGGATGGAAAACCTTGCATCTTTGCAGTTTTAATACTCATCCCACTCCTCCAAAAACTGCTAACTTTTTAATTGATTGCATTTCTGAAATTAGAAATGTTTTTTCTTAATTAAGTTGCTTTAATAAGTAATAACAGTTTGCCAAATTCTGATGACCATTTGGAGAGTGAGTAGTACTGGCAAATCTACCTGCTCCCACTAGTGATATCCCTCATTTCATATAGGCTATTATCCTGCAACATTTTGACCGAGGGAAACTAAGGCAAATATTTTACACAAAAATACTGAAAATTTTAGTCAAGTTAGTTATATGGAAACCTTTGCTAGTTGCACTTGTCAACACTTTGCCAATTTATTTGTACATTTGCGGATAATATATCTTTCTTCTTTTATTTGTCAGAGTTTGTGACAATATTGCTCTAATATGTTGGGAATATTTTGAAAATCATGAGAGAAAACCTCTCTCTTTGCCAGTTTTTGTAGCTTTTTCACATGTAATGAACCTATTTGGGCTATTTATACAGTGGACCAAATGTAGCTATTAAAGTTGTGACCAAAGAGAAAGAGCTTGGTTGCACAGATATAAGAGCAACATCAAATTTAGGAAAATATTTAGCAATTTTTTTATATCAAAGCCAAGCAAATGACTTAGCATTGCAAAGTATTCTCTTAACACTATTACCTAATAGTACAAATATTGCCAAAGAACAGCGTTTGTGCAAATTAGACAGAAACATAAGAAATGATGCAGTGTTCAGGACAAAATTGTGTTATCAGAGAAAAGGTTCCATTGATAAGTGGTGAATTGTACTTATAAATTGGGAACATTTTGATAGCTGATGGCCCTCTTGGTTGGTTGGACTTTTTCCAGTTATTTCCAGTTTTTCAAATGTTTCCAACCCATTTGTACAATAAGGACAGTTTGCAAGATTAAACCAGTAAAATTCTTGACAAAAGAAAGAGAACACTATCTTATTATTGCTTGAAGAGGTTAGTCACATTGAATTTAGATGAGAAAGTTCTGTGAAAAACAATGTCTTCCACTTTTAATTAGGAAACAGTTACTTCTCACCACTTTTACCTCATTCCTCTTACATTGTCAACATATTTAAGTAATTTAGACAGTACTGTTTTTCATATATCTCTTGGTTATAACTATCATGTAGATTATTGATTTTCTGAATTTCAAAAGCCCATAAAAAAGCTTTGATTGCTTTAACTAAATGGGGAAAGGCCTCAAATGTGTCTTTACTTGATGCCTTGGAGTTAGTTACCTTGTCCCTGTTTGTAGAGACAGAAGATGAGATTTAGAGAGAACAGGTGATTTTTTTTTTTCACAGTTCCAAAATGAAGGGACTCTTTTGGTTTAATTCTCTTTTGCTTTCAGGGACCAGTGAGGGGATGGAGAAATAAAGCAAACAGTCGGGGCTCAGATTCCATTTCTTATTTAAATGCTCACATTGTCTGCGCCAAAAACCCTGATTTCCCTCCTCTCTCTGCTGCACACAAAGCCCAACTTCCCAGGTGTCATCTGCAGATGGTGATAAAAGGTGTTTGCTTTTTGAAGGCGTTGTCTTGGGTTTTTGTGTAAATCCATTATTTAGAATATCCTTGGTTGATGTGTTATTGTTGTGAATTTGGAGAAAACTTCTAGCTTCCTGCTGGCACATAAGGCAGACAGAAAAGGTTCCCCCCCCCTGAATTTTTTACACCTGTGCAACTGTGCAAATTCAAAAAGTTTTAATGAAAAGTGAGATGAGAATGAGAAGTGTGTTCTCATTTCTTACACCTCTGAGGCCGTGCAGAGTTTCATTCCAAAACAACACTGCAGCTGCATATTTAGCAGATCGACACACTTGTAAGCAAATAGAGGGAATATCTGCAAAAATCATCTGTGGCCCGGTTCTGCTGACACACATGTAACTAGCATCAAATTGTCCTGGTGGCTTATTCTGCAAAGTCAGTTTGAATTCAGAGCAGGACCTCTGTAACATCATCTGTGCTCCACATTTCTCCTCCTCTCTTTTGCATAGTTGCCAGAAAAACAGGAACGCACCCTGATTTTTAAAGTAATCAAATAAACAGGAATGACATTCATGCTGCAAAACAGATTTTTCATAAGAGACTCCAGTTGGTAGGAGCCCAAACCTCGGTCAGAATTTAACAGCCAACTTTTAGTGGATAATTCAAGCAGTCGCAAGTGATCATCACTACAATCCCTCTGTTTAGTTAGAGAACCTGTTTTTCACAGGAGACAAATCAGGGGGACAATCCATTTAATACTGACAGAATGGCTTCTTCTATGATATGTTTACAGGTTTACTGTTCTGTAGATATAGTGCTCATCTGGCCTTGCCTAAGGACACAACTCCTTTTTAATTAGAAATATAGGTGCAATTTTCCAAAAATGTTCAATCACTTCATCTAAATAATGAACAATGTTGCTTTCAGGACCTCTGGTGCAACAAAACATAAAGAACCAGAAGACTGGAGCAAAGCTGGGACATGATAACACTGAAAGGTCAAATGATTATCGTTAACTATATGTTCTTTCTTATTCCTCTCATATTGCTACTTCTTACTCTGATCCAGATGATTTGGATGTAAACTTTTATGTATGGATTGTCTGTAGGCACTCTTGGATCATCACGTCATGCTATCATGGGCCCCTCTGTTATTTACCTTGTGAGGTCTCGAGTTCTTGATCTACTGTGTCTAAAAATGAATTCAAATTCAGATCACATTTTGTATTAAACATGATATATTATGTGTATTGTTTACTGAACTATTTACAATATATTTATGTTTGCTATGTCACCATTTGGGTTTTATGCTAAGGACTACTAATTTATAGCATGTCCTGTGCCACCTCTATGTGGGGCAGCCAGTGAAAAGTAGTAGCTGCTAAATATGACGCGACATTTTTTTTATTTGTTTAAATGATTCATGGGACTGATGACTGTACCTTACCTCATAAGGTTTAAAAGATCGCATTCAAATAAATTCATTTCATGCATTAAAACAAAGTTGAAAAGTGTTAAGTCATGAATTTATTCATTATGAAACATCAGCAATAAACATGTATTAAGCTTGACCTCATAAATTAATTACAGGTCGTACAGGTGTTGTATCAACTCATCATGATGATTGTAATATTCACTATCACTAAGTTGAAGACTGATCACTGCTTTACTTTAAAGGGTCCACAAACATCACAATTGGGTTAATTTTTTTCTGGGGTGATAATGAACATGATGATCATTATTGATTCTTTCTTACCCCTATCCTACAGACTTACCTTTGAATAAATCATAAGCATTATTAATCACTCATGACTCATGATAACTCAATTCATTCAACAATGTATTAACTATGGTATGAAGTCAGACTTAATTCATGATATTTCATTATAATTACATGCAGGAACATACCTTTTTTCATGAATAAGTTCATTTGTGTGTTCATGATTATTCAAACCTGAACTAAAGTGTTACATGAACATGTTCAGAAAACACATCATAACATGTATACATTTTATTTAACTCTGTGTCCTGCAATTAAATGTTAATATTAGACATTCAGATTTGAGAAAATTAAATAATGTCTTAACTAGTTTTGTTATCTTGAGATTTTCAGTGAAAAAACACCCAGGGATGTGAGTCTACTTTGGACTATTCTGAATTAGAGACTCTTTGCCACTCTGGGCCCCATTTTCCTGGCGCAGGGTGGCGCAGGGTGGTGCAGGGCGGCACAGGGCAGGTGCGCCATGCCTGCGCCTAGTCTATGAAATTAGAGCCCATTGTCTCCCACTTTTGATCCCAAACCACCATTTGAGCACCACCCCTTTGGGATCAGTAGATTCAGTAGATTCAGTGGTGCTTTTAAGTAGTGGTTCCCTTCCAAAAACAAAGAAAATATTCCAATGAATTTAGTTGATAGATATTCTTCAATATTATAGGTTAGTAACCAGTTTAATGGAGTCAAATTATAGTAACATGTAGCAAGTCCACTCTGGGCTACAGCCTATAAATGGACATTACATGTACTCTGCTGCTATTCTTAAACAAAAAAACTATTATGTTTAAGAAAATCTTTCTGTGCCTGTGTCCACCATCATTTGTTTTACCCACCTTAAGAGGTCCACAGTCTCTGGCTTTGGGATTTTGGGGGCACAGGATGATTTTTTTTGTCTGACTTGTATTTCAAAGGGTCCTCACAATCATTTGGCAGTGACAATAACACTTTGGCGTAACTGCTAAGCATAAGTTAAGTGTTGGTTTATAAATATTGTTGCTGTGCTGCAAAATCATTGCTTCTCGTTATTCTGTCTGATTTTTACTTTTCTTGTCATCCTTCATGTCTTTGAACGGGTTTCTCAAATTCTAAACCAACTGAAAATATCAAGGGCGTTTTCCAATCATAGAGAAGATAATCTATACATTTGCTGCAGTTTCTAATTTTCTGAGAAGTGATTTTGTATATACCAAGCTACAACTATGAACTGATGAATTAAGCTTTGTGGATGACTAAAACATCAAGCAGGCATTTTCATTAGCATTTCTAAATGATCAATGAATGATCTGAAATGTACATATGGTAAATAAAGTATTTAGTAATGCTTTGACAATGATTTTAAGATGTTTAATGGCACTTACTTACTTACAACAAATGATACTGCAGTAAATAATTCCAGTTGCTCATTTAATAAGTATATTTTGTGTACTTTGTTCAATCAGTAATTTCACTACTATTAAAGAATATTTCAAGGAAGTATTGTACTTCATTACATTTAACACATGTTGCTGAGTTTTAAAAAACTTTGCTAATCAAAAAGACAAACATTTGAGGAAAATGTTCTGTCATTTGGGGAACTTGAAATTCTTTGGCTTACTTCACAAGACAGTCAGTGGCACCTGACAAAGAAACAATTCCATATTATGTCTAAAATTTGCCTTCACTTTGGAATTTACAAAAAAATGTGTGACAGTGATAACAACAAAACAGAAAAAAAAAACATTTGCAGGAGATTTCTGTTCTTTTTTCTTTTCTCTGCACACACAGATTATGCTTGAGTTTTATGTACAAGCCTCTTTTACTTTAAGTGAACCACTGATTAATTGTATCAGAATACAACATCACTTTTCCTTGTGAAATTGAACTTTGTTTCACTTGAGTGCAACAATCTTCTGATTTCTGCAAAACCCCTTTTCTTCTTTAACCTTATTTCTCCTATTTTACAGTGTTGTAAAATTATAGATTCACATTTACCATCTATCAAGCATAGTTTGGGTTCAAAACTGGGGGTTTTAAGGAGAGAAGAAGCTGTTTGGGTGATTGATGAAGCACGCAGGGAGCTTTAGTTCTCTGACCTGCCAGTAGGAGGCGCTTTAGCCGTGTTGTATTTAAAGTGCTGGTGCGTGCAGGACGGAGAAGACCCCCTTAAAGTGGAAACTTCCTGACATGCGCTTCTTTTGTTTGGTAGACTTTCACAAAATAGACACATTTTTTTCAATATACAATTACAATAAATTCGTTTGAAAAACAGGATTGCATATTTTTTTTTATCATCATAGATTGATTTAGATGTTATTGTTTTTGCGCAGAAAAGGGATGCAATTATTCCTTGGATCAATAAAACAAGGCAACAGCAATGGCGTTTGCATCCTATTGGTATGGTCATGCTATGTCCAAGAGTTATATAAATAAAAGTTTTGTTTCATTTACAGACTAACAGATGTCCCTGTAAGTAGAATAAATATTTGCATCAGTATGTTTAGAACGGCTGCTGCACGCTGCACAACGAAGGGTAAAGGGTTTTAGCTACGCATGGCCGTGAACAAGCACCGTTCAGCCAGTAAATAAAGTGTGTGCAGCAGCTGACGGATGGGCTGAGGGTCAAGGTGCTGTTTCTCAGATTTCAGTTCATTTGCACATCGACAATCAGGCGCCTCGACCCTTTCTGCCAGTCAATACCCTCAGATCATAACAAAGGACAGGAGCCGGTGCCACTGCGCGTAAAAGTTGCACTTTCTGCAGATAAACTCGGCATTTTGGAGACACAAACTGTGCTCCGGTGTTGCAAATAGAAAAGACAGCATCCAGACTAAAAAAGAGCCTCTCATAGGACTCTTCTTGTCATTTGGCTGTTTAGCTCTCTCAGAGGGGAGCTGCTGCAAATAGCTGTCCGGGTAGAAAATAGCTGAATGCAAACGATGTGCTCTCTTCGTGTTGGGTATTAAACACTTTATAGAAAATTAAACCTTTCAGAGGTAGCAGTAAAAGACCCGGCTGCATCTGTCTTTTCTCCACCATAATAAGACTCTGGTATCCAAACAATGCCGGGATAATGCATTTAAATACAAGTCCTATTATTTTTTTTATTGTTATTTTGCATTTTCTCATTCCCCGCTCGGCATCTTTGGCTACCAGATGTGTCTCTACATTGAAGAATTATTTGTCCTCCCCAGAGTCAAATAAATGCAATCAATATGAGTATTGCTCTCAGGCCTTGAAATATTACATTAATGTTCCATGTGGTGACATTTTAGCCGGAATTTTCAAATACATCATGAAGGCTCAAATTAATATTTATCAGCGAGAAGCTTTTATGCTTTGCAAAACAGTATTAGCATGAACTCTAATAATCTCGTCTTCTAAGCAGGAAGAAGACGTCTGTGCAGGCAGATTTGAGATTTGATGAGACTTCAGATGTCTTATTTTGAGTTTCTCTCTGGTAAAAACACTAATTTTAATGATTATAACAGGAAAACATCGACATATTTCATGTTGAAAAATGTAGCAAGTTTATAAAAAAATAACATCTCACCAGGAGCTGCAGCAGGGGTGCTATTAGGAATTGTTGGCCCCTGTATCAGACACTACATTAGGCCCCACCACCAAAACTCAAATGAACCCTGCATTGTTGCTTTAACTTTGATCCTCACCTCCATCATGCGAAAAATTAAAAATTACATAAATTTTTTTTTCCACTGACTCGACCTTTGAAGCATGTTATGGTGAGTAGAAATAGGACGTTTTGAAAGAGAAAGTGTTCTGTCCATTTTTATGATTAAAATAATAGAGTGTAAAAATGCTTAAATTGGTGAGAAAAAAACAACTTGAATGTTTAAGTGAAGTAGGAATGAAATAGCTCAAGCATAACTGTGGAAGATAATCATACCAGATAAAACACAGAGTAATTACATCATTTTGTTATTGACTGTCTGTGATATTTAGTTTCCTCTGCACAGTAAGCACAGCAGCACCTCCGCATCATCACTCCATCCAGGACACTGCTCTGATTCAACCAGTGCTTTCAGTTTGGAGGCTGTAAATCAAAGTTGCAGAAGAACACATTTTAAAACTTGAACACAGAAAAACAGATATACATTATTTTCTTGTCACTACTTTGTGTCTTTGATTAATTTATGATTGCATAATTTCAAAAGTGTTTTCTTGTAAATAAATTGTAAATAAATTGATCTTTTGAATTAGTATTCTTTTGCTTTCAGATGTAAAATAGTGGCTCGTAGTTGTGAAGGCAAATAGTCATTAAAAATTAGATGGATCATTTGCAAGGAGGTATTTACAGCCAAGCTCAGTTTTAAAGTAAACATAACATCTCTTAGCAGAGACAACAAATGTTAACTACTTTAGAAGGGTCATGTTTCTGACAGCTGAATTACTACATTAATGACAATTCAACCCTGTGAAAAATGATGTCAGTTAGACTATCATTTTAAAATTTTACAACTTGTTCATTTTGGTGATTCATTTCTTTGCATATCATACATGAGAGTGTCTAATGAAAATAAATGTTCTTAAGGATATCTTTTCAATTTAAATGTCAAGTTATTGGAGTCTAGCAGTAACCTACAGAAGCTGCCACATTGTTGCTTGGCCTTTGAATAAAAAAAAAATATATATATATTTGTATGGACATTTAATTTATTCATTTGTTCTAAGCTTCAAGATTACTTTGGACTATTTTTCATTGCCTTTAGATGAGCAAAGACAGTGGATTGTGTCAGTAACTGAAGTAAGAGATGGGGAGAATATTTGCAGGAAAGGCAGCAGGGTGGAACCCATACAGCCCACTGTGAGGGTATCAGCCCCTCTGTTCATTTGGTGTGCTGACATATCTATTGTAGGTTCCCCACCCCTAATTTATTTTCTAGTGAATAGCAAACAAATTAATCTAATATTTACAGATTCATTCATTATAATCAAAAAATAGCATCTCAAATAAAAAGCCTCTTCAAAAGAATAAGTGTTTAGTGAGATTTATTTTTTGGAATGATTCTCTTCAGAATAATACCGTAAGCACTGATGTGTGTGGTTAAAGAATGAATACATGGCCTCTATGTTAAGTTTAATCCATTTTTGGTGTTGTTAGGTGTGAGACATTTTGAGACCTTAACACTTAACAGCTTTTCAGAGTGAAAGCCCATTCTGATCTCCTGGATGTTACATGGTTTTTCCCAGGACCAGAATTTTTTTTTCCACAAAAATTGTAACATGAATTTGTTTCAGATAATAATCTAATTATTTAATAATCTCAATAATCTCTGATTGAATTTACATAGGGTTAATCCAGAAACATAGAGTTAAGTTTTATTTTTCACCTAAATGTGCATTGTAATTTGGAGATAACTTCTTGTCCAAAAAAAAGAGAGTAGATTTTTTACATGCAGATCTGGGCAAAGTATGTTTAAAATAGATTCAAGTTTGATGTAATTTAGCACAAGTTAAGACCAAGAACTATCAGATGGGAAAGACAGCACCTGACTATGTGCCTTCAACTACGCCACGGGACACTTAGAATGTTGGATGAATTTTACAATTAAACACATTTCTTGGGAAAATCAGACAACTGTACAAAAGGGTACATGTGTGTTGTTTTCATGGAAACGAGCTTCAATTATTTCAGAGCTAATCAATCCAACTGTGCAACGTGTTGCAAAACCTGGTGCAATCGTTACATGTGCACAGATGTAACAGAATGCAGAGCTGAAGTTTGCATTTGCAAAAGTTCATGCCTTGCTTATTCACTCCATCTTTTATTTGATAACTCAAAACTACCCCCTATGATGCAGAGGGGCTTAACAAGGACCATGTAGTCTTACAGGCGTATTGCTCATGTGCATGGGCTAAAGGTAGTCCCAGTCCTCTTGGAATGCCATCCTTGGTCAGATCACTTCCGTGATGTTGAGGTGACAAATGGAAAAGTGATCAGTCTTTGACATGAAGTTTTATGGTTTCAGAATGATTAAGGTTTTGTTGAGTAATATCATATTAGAAAAAATGCTTGCTCCTAAATTTTTTAGGAGAACGGAGTGCATTTCTGGCTCAATGTTGTGCAGATTTTTATTTGCTATTTGAGCCATTTGTGTTTTAAACAGCTTGATATGCCTATAGCTGCTCACTATACAACTAAATCCCCTGAAATTATCTCCTTTAACTCCACCTCTTGCTGAAAGTCAGACTTATTTGTCTAAAGTGAGGGGTGTGTGGGTCAGCATTGATATTATTATTTATTCAGGCATGTTAAACAATTTGTCCTTCCTATTTTTGCTGATCAGAGCAGAAAAGCCTAAGAAATTCAGCAAAGATTGATTTCTCAATATGTACTTGAACTCGCCAGATAAAGGCACAGACACAGCAAACGGGCCACTGTGTGTTTACACACACATGCCTAATGTTAAAGTGTGTATTTTATTTTATTTTTTAACGCACACCCACATGAATACTTAGCACAGCTTTGGGCAGATTCATCCTGTCAGGGGAGAAAATTGTTATGCATGTGTGACCACAGGGAATAGCATTCTATCGTTTATAGATCTGTTTTAAATTATTCTTGTCATTGAGCCCAAAATTTATGCCACCATTGATCCAGCAAGGAAAATATGAAACGAATTGGGGTTGTTATTTGGTGACCTGTAGGTCAAGGAGATTTTAACATTGGTATTATTGAGCGTGGCATCTGTCATTTTTCACCTACATGAGACATTGCCCTCTTCACTTCTGTCAGGATACAAGAGTAGAATTTACTGTTGAAGCACATTTTATCAAACAAAAAGCGTAGAAAAGGATTTTTCCTCACTTTTGAGAAAAGAAACTAAAGAAAATGAAAGCACAGAGCAGTTTATTTATTTTCTTGTTTTGAGATTTATGAAACATAAATAAGAGCCCGAAGAACAGCACTATAATATTCTATGAAAGGTACTTTATATGTATTGTCAAGTTTTTACATGCCATCACCTACACATCCTTTGGTCACATAATGTATCTATATCTGTTTTAGAAAAGCTGTCAAAGTAAACATATGTAAATGCTTTCAGAAATAAGTAAAATCTTAAGAATGTAGCACAAAATCATGTGGATGCAGTTTAATTGTGACTGTAGTCCAGTAAGTATTTGGCCATTGGTTTCCAATCTTATTTGGTGGAAGAACAAGGCTACAATCTTTGAAATTATATACAAATCCAAAAACTAACAAAATTAATCCCAATATTGATTTCAGTGCTCCATTTCAGTGCTGCTTACAAAATGTTAATGGCAAAGTCCTTTGTAGAAGATTAAGTCAAGCATATGGTGTGGAATATTTTGCAACCTATTTTTTGTGTTTAGGTAAAGGTTCATATATCAGGTGAATTTGTCAATCCTTTTTAGGAGATAGAGAATTGCTCACTTTGAAATTCAAAGCTGGCCCTGAAGTTGCGTTGTTTTCGATGTCATCGACCAGTCCTTTCAACTCTGTTTTCATTAAGGTATCAGTCCAGGCACTGTTTTGGTACTTGTACCATGCACTGTGTATCTGTTAAGCAAGGATTTGATTATAGTTGAATAACAAAATTAACAGTTTTGTCTCTAGAGGATCAGACACAGCTCTTTTCCCCTTCCCTCTGGAAACTCTCAGATCTGAAGATGCAGGGAGGTGGGGGGTTAACAGAAGGTTATGATAATGAGCTTTGTGCAGACTGGCTGCCTAAATGATGTCTGGTAGGAGGTGGGAGGAGACTGACTTTTAGAAGTCTGCCTATGACAAGCAGGAAAACACACATCAAGGTGGAGGCTGTATCCAGGAAGTTAAAAATAAGTACAAAATGAAATAAATAAAGAAACAAGATATTTATCACAACAAGTAAGTATTAAAGCATCCTTAATTCTTTGGCAGTTAATAAAATTGAAAAGTGAAAATGTACCAAAGTGATTCAACAAAATGTTTTCAAATTCATTATCCAAATTCATTTAGACAGCCAAACAGGTCACATGCTCACAAGTTTCAAATATTTAATCAATCTAAAGTAAATAACTGAGATTAAAAAATGTAAAGATAATAAATGGATACCAACTGACTGACAAGTCTTGACTGTAAGCCGGCATCCATGCATGTTCCAACCTGTACAGTGTATGCATTGTACATCTATTTATTATTTATAGAACAGATTGTTGCAAAAGTTTCCATGGAAGAGCTGACATGCCACAGTCCATGTGAGCAGCAGATCTGCTGCTTTCCTGTCGCAGTGAGATTTTTTTCTACGGTGGGACAGACAGACTGTGAGCAGAGCATCAGCGCTGCAAGCAGAATGAGCCAGGTGTTGTGGTAACAGACTTCCCCTGTGGCCCACTGATGAAGAACATCTGGACTGCTTCTGTTCCGCCACTTCTTTCCTGTCCCCGATATGACCAGGCGATGTAGCTAACAGTGCGATGCATGTCGACACATGGCTCCAAGGTCCCCAGATAGGGCAGGAGATGCTGCGATATTCATCCCTGACAGGGCTGCCCCGTTGACACACTGTGCAGTTTTTCCATATGTGTGGCTGCTGGTGGGTACAAGGGTGCTGAGCAAGGCCAGAGAGTTTACTAGTTTACAGATAAATGCTGCTGCATGTCTGACAGACCTAAGAGCTGAGAAATGACAGTACTCAGAGATGTCTGAGAAGATGAACTGTGATTTATTGTTACCAAGTTTAAATGTGAGACTCGTCAATAGTCATCAAAGGGGCAGGGATTGATTAGGGAGCACAAATGACCATACATTCAAGCATGAATAAATGCATAAGAAAGCATGAGTTCATGCTTAATTCATGATAAACCATCAGTAATGGACATGTATTAGCACTATCTCATTCCTGACTTCATTCATACAATAACTAAGGGGTTTCAGTCATTATTAGTCAAAAGAATGTTATGATGTTCAGGATTTCTTTTTAGGTACCTCTGAAGTTTCATTTTACTTAGTTATATATTTGATACGTATTTGATTTAGAATGACTATGCACTGAGCACTCCTGATCCAGCTGTCTGAGATGCTTTGTTAGAGCTCCTATCACTTTCAGGCTACCCTTAAACCATGTGCCCAGTCCATTCTGACTAGCTGACCAGACTGCACTGTGGTAATTGGTCAGTTGGGTGCTCTTCAGTGCCATGTTTTTAGTGGCTCTGCATTTGAGTGCAGACTTTTGCTTTGTCCGAAAATACTGTGTATTCTGTCATGCAGAGGAGACATGTAGAGCACACCAAGGGGCACATAAAAACTCCAAAAAGGATAATGTTAGGTTTTTGAAGGAAAAAAAGCCAACATTTCACCAATCAGCTTGAATCAAAGTGTCGTAATGATTACTTCAGCATTTCTTTTAAATTACATTGTCATATTAATGATCCCTCAAATAAGGAAGGGGCTATAAGTTTAATAATCAAATTAAATGTCCCGAGTAATGCATTGATTCATAGTCTGTACATGTGTTTCACTGATAATTTAGGATAAATGCTATGTTTTTTTTTCATATCATAATTGCATAAAATGAACAAGAACTTCGTGAAAGAATTAACCCCTAGTTAAGGCATTAATTGTAATAAGTCAGGATTTATACATTACTGATTTTTCATTGTGAATACATGCATGAATTACTGCTTTTGATGTATACATTCATTCATCATTGTCATTATTTGTGGTGCCCAGATAGGAAACTTTCTACTTATACCTCAGCAAAGTGTATGAGTCAGATTGGGAGGATTAAGGCAGATTCAGCAGTCTGATATACTTAAGCAGTTTTTCCCCTTTTTTCAACTTCTTTTCTCAAACTTTTAAGAATGTTTCAGGACTTAAATTTTAGATCAATGATAAAATATATTTTATATATTCCTTATATTTAATACAAGGAACATGTGCTCCAAGAAATAATTTTCAAGGTTTTTGTTTTAACAGCAATCAATGAGAGAATTAAACACTTTTGTCTTGTTTGTTGACTGTTTTGTGAAAGCAACATGACTGTCTCAGTCAGATGAAAAATTTATAAGATTTTATTAATACCAATACATTATTAATTCTGCTTGTTGATCCAATTATTTATCTTTTATGTGTGTAAAGATAATACAGAATTTCACAATAGAAAAAAGGGCCTATGCAAGTCACAGGCACAGTATCTTCAACTGCTACAATTTCTGTAATTTGATCCTTAACCCTTTTTCCATGACCATTACAGTTTCTGTTATCAGCCTCAGATTGATCAGTAAAATACACTGTAGTTCCTCAATGTCTCACATATATATATTACTGTAGTCAAGACTATCTACATGGATGAGGAGCTGCTGTAGACCTGCTTGACTCTAGCTGCTATATTTTTTAACTATAGAAACAACATAATTTTACATAAATTACTTGCAGATCAAATATCTGCTGCTAAATTAATCAAATTAGTCCTCTCCACTTCATAAACATTATAGCTGTCAACGTTAATATTAAACAATCTCTATCCATGGTTCTTATTGCAATACTAAGATGGTGATTACATTAATAACCATAAACAAGATGACATATCTCCAGGGCTAATCTCTAAATACATTCAGTTCATATGAGATAAATATGATGGGGATGAATTTATGGTTTGGGCATCCATAGATTAATCATTATCATAAATTCTCATTTTAGTTATTTCATCTGTACCCCCTCTGTATTTCTGTCTACTCACACCCCAACATGACTTTCGTGGACGGTTTTTAAACATGAGTCTGGTTCTGCTTAAGATGCTGCTAAATAGAAGATCTTTTCTTGCCACTGTAACTGTTTGAAATTTTGGCAAAATGCTGTACTCATGGTGGATTAATGCTGAGTTTGGAATGAAAATATGATAAAAATAAATGAATTAAAACTAAATTAAATTCAATACAAGAAGAAGCGCATGGCACTTTATTAAAGTGTTTTGAGAAGCAGTTGTTTTGTCTTGGCTCTTTGAATAAAGATTGATTGATTGTTCCAACAATGTCGAACGCATGGATCTCCTGGTACCAAGTGGTATGCTGCACTAACAAATAATTCAGCATGTTGCTGGTGTTTCTGCCCTTGCTAGAGATCATATACCATCATGTGATCATGTGACATCATGTTTTTACAGGGCATGCATAACTATGTTCAATGAATTTATAAGGGACTTTTTAAGCCACAAGCCATGTGGTATCATACTAGTTGTTACTGATTCAAGTTGATTCCCAGTTGAAATGGCTAGAATTCCCATCATTTGTGAATGTAAGAGTAACATCCAAACTTTTGGGAAAAAGAGATTTGGTAATCTGTACAACGACAAAGAATGTTTGCATAAATTCCTAATGGTTGAAATGAATATGGGATAATTATCATATCCAATATCAGAAAAATTCAAATAATGAGCACTCCTGGTGTCATATTCTAGCTGCCAATTGTAGCTTTCTAAAAGATTAAAATTGACAGCCAACATTTATTACAAGATTAATGACTGGAAATAAAAAGTCAAAAGAGAACAAAGTGATGTAATAACCAAGCTTTTCTCTTATAGTGCTGCATCCTCGTCTGAGTCAACAAATCTTAAATCCTCATCAGACCTCACTGTCATGACTTTCCACTTCCAAAGTACAGATAAAGCTAAAGCTTAAAATCTGGGATAAATGATCAGTCTTTGATTAGAAATGTACCCTTCAAAATTAATATAGCAGAGTCTTTGGTACAGAGATTTCAGCATTATTCACAATATATTATGAAAATGTGATAAAATCCTACAATGTGTTGTGAGGATATCAGTAGTAGTGTATACATATTACTCCTTGCCTGTTATATAGGTCTGTAGAGGTGCTGTCCTTATTTATTAGAGGGATGCATATCCCTGATTGTTTTTGTCCTTGTCCTTTCCTGACAGCTGTAGCAATAAAAGAGTTAAATCTGCTGGAACCTTGCCTTGCTGGCCAATTGAAAGGCAGGCACAGTGATCCAAAACACCCTCTGCAGAAATAAAACAATATATAGAAATGTGCAATACAGGGATTTAATTTTCCCACCACCATCCATTTATATAATACATGAAATGAACCTCAAATTAATTTGCACCGAGGCTCTAAAGTAACAATGTAATCTCGGTGTTATAGCACAGTTGCAAATGGATTTCTGTCTCTTGTAATTTTATAAGAAGCACTCCAGGGGTCACCTTAAAAGATGTCGCTATTTTTTAAAAGCCAAAACTATCCGGCGGCCTGTCAGCAAAAGGGAATCTCTGCAATGCAATCTGTTTTGTGCCATCGATTTGTCTGTTGTTGCACTTTGTCGCATGGTTTGCCCGTGAGCTTTGCTGGTATTGGCAGAGATGACTAATATTATACCCAGATGTCTATAATAAAGTGTGGAGTATTTGCTTACTTGTGCGCAATCTGCTCCTTACCAGTTCATGAGCGGTGCAGACTGACTTGAACCCTGCTAAATGTTAGAGGAACAACATAACATTACATGGCACAATGAGAGTGGCGGGGAGAGGGACTCGGCAGAATATGATGATCCTTCTATTAGTGCCCCCCTGCTGAACAACCTGAAACAGTGTGCGGCAAATTATGCTGGATTTTAACAACTGCTGTGCTGCATTCATTTCATAATTATCTTTTGTGTTGCTGGAGAGAAGTTAACCTCAGATTCAAAGAAATGCTTTTTTTTCAATATGATTCAATATGCAGGCCTTTTTTAGTTCCATGATGTCACAAAATAAATGAAGAAAAAGAATGACAAAACCATTGTCAAATACAGGACACCTTTTAGTTGAGTAACTAATCGTATATGTTCAATATTTTTTTTAAATCAGAGGAATACTTTGCATTTTTCATTTACTTTTGAGGATCAAAATTTAAGCACCACAGAATGTTACATCAAAGGAAGTGTTAACTGCAGTGTGAAATTCTATATCTCATCCATGTTTTGTGCAACTAACTTTAAACAGGTCACTATTCTCTGCCATATTCAGCATGGGCTTTCAGCACTTCTCCTTCAGGCTGGCAACACACGAAAGGATTTTCAAATATTTCAAATCAGATTTCATAGTTGTTGAAGGTCATAGACATGAACAGAGATGTATTAACTTTGGGCTGTGAGACCACAGTCGAGGACAGAGATCAGATCTCACATATAATCTATAATTAAGGCTAATTGTAATTCAGTAAGCTCAGAGAAGGCTTGTTATAAAATTATAAACTTTTTTATGTCTTTTACATGTTTTACTGATACAATGTATTCTATAGACAAAAAAAAATCAGGAGCAATCTTTCCTGCATTCCTCTGTTTTATTTATTTATTTATTTTTGATGAAAACAGCAACAAAAAAAGAAAACCAATGTGTTGGGGAAATTTCTACAATCAAGTGTATTTTATTCAAGTTGCTGGCTGTCCTGGTATAAATTAATAAGTAATGAGTCTCTGCCCTGATTAGGAAATGTAAATTGCCATATTGATAATTCACACACAAGGAGTATTTGGATGAATTATCTGTTGCAACAAGCAAAGAATTGGACAATGCCTCCATAGAAATGGGCAGAGAAGTTCAGAAATCTGTCATAGAAATGATATTGCCAACCTGACTAATATTTTTTTTCAGTGACTAAATCAGGACATTTTCAAATGAAAAAAAAACTGGATGCTGTGATGAGGAGCACTGACAAAAATCCACAGATGTCTATGTTTTGTTTCATAAACAAATTTTAAGATCTCACTCAAAAATTGGACTGTTTCACATATCAGCAGAATGTATTTCTGTATATCTGCACAGATCTCCACAGAAAAGTGTTATCATGGGCAGAACCTCTGAAGGTATTCAGATAATGATTAAAAGAACTTTTTTCCACCAAATTCAAACAGGCCAAACAAATCATCAAAACATGGAACATAAGCGTAGGATCAAACTGTATACTACAAGTGGATATACATGGTTCACACTATTTTGTTGAGACAAAATGAACTTAAAATTATATTGGCACTGAAGTGCAAAACACAACAACAAATAAGAAAATAGAAGAACAAAACAAAAATACTGAATAAAACACAAAAATCAAACAATGCATCAAGGTTTAAAAAAAACACAACAATAAATCAAATGAAAAATCAGTAAACAAAAAACTTGGTACCAATATAAAAAGAACATAAGTTTAAATTACTACAACAAATTCTAAGACAAAACAACAAAATAACAGAAAAACAATAAACAAAAGTTATATCAAAAAAGGTTTTGAGAGGACTTTTAACTTGTTACTGTATTTTTTCCATTTATTGTGGTGTTTTTTTACTTGCCATAGTGGTTTTTTTTATTTGTTGCTGTATTAGTTTAAATTTTTAGTTGCTGTTGTCTTTTGTTGATCATTGTTGTTTATTAATCGTTGCGTTATTTTTAACATGTCTTATTTGTTCATGTCGTGTTTTCCTGTTCATTGCTGTTTATCGTTTGTTCTAACCTTCATAACATGGTGTGTTTTCTTATTTGTTGTTATAGGATTTACATGAATTTTATTGTTTTACATTTGTTGTTGTGTTTTTTTAATTTGTTATATTTAAAATAATTTTGTGTTACTTGTTGAATTTTTCTACGTTGTTGTTGAGTTTTGCTCTTCAAGGCCACTTAACAATAGGCTCTGTAGAATGCTAAATAGTAAATGATTCATATATCATTCTTTACTATTCTTATTTTATTGGGGAATGTAGTCCAGTATAAATGTGAATGCTGCCTTTGTGGCACTCATGGTTACTTCATCATGGGTCACCACTATACACAGGCTTATGGTTTCGTCTCTCCTTTGGAACAAGTTTACAATGTTGAATGTGTCTGTCCCTATTCTTATGAGACCCTTTGGTCCTGACATCCTATGATTGAGCACCAGCTGTTTGAAGATTTTATGAGATAGATGTTATTGTCAATGGGCATTGGCTCTAGCAAATCCAGTTCTTTTGCACAATCAGAATTTAACATATTGAGGGAAAAAGCTGTTGCATGGAGCCTGCTTAGTTTGCACGGCAAATCCAGAATGTTTGCAAGTAGCTTGGGGTGAAAACAAGAGCGCCATTTTCAATCAGCTTTTCTTAGCTCTTATATTAAATCAGTTCATAAAACAGAAATTATGGTTGACCAGTAAATACATATACCGAATAGAGTGAAGTTTTTTTTTTTAAATATAGTCCTAAGTCAATAAAGAAGGTGAACCATGGCAGTGGGCAGAGCTGGCAGCACCTTTCTACGTGTCAACTTTTGTTAATCTTTTGATTGAGAGCCCCTGGTGGCAGAGTTTATGCACTGCATGTTCAATTTCTAAACATAAAGTTTTACTGTGATCCAAAAATATCGTAGAGCGTGAATTTCACTATTTCAAGAAAACAAGTAAAGGTCCCCAATCATTTAAGAATGGAAAGGAAATGTTTAACAACTGCACCTGCCATGCAATCAGTCATCCTAGCTCTCCCTGACAGCCATTATATATTACCTCTTATGCTCCAAATCCACTCACAACTTTTCATACGTCACATGAGCCCACCCAGATATCTCCTGGGCCATAACTCAGGACCTAAATTTAGGCAATATATTAAGACAGCCCTCCCCCTCCTGCCCCCCCTCCGGGAAAATGTTCATGACTCTTTGCCTTTTTTTGGGAGCAAAGTGTGCCGTTTGACAGAGGCCGTCCTTGTGTCCTGTTTAGTTTTACCACAAAGATTCAGGGAAGGTCGCTCAGAATACACAATGTGACGTGATTTAAAGACTGTTTTTCACAGCTGAGAGAGAAAGAGAGATGACACACAGAGTATTAGAGCTTAAAGAAGACAAAATGTGAACTTTTTACATTATATCCTCAGAGGTCAATGGCAAAAGGTTCTTTTTGCATTATAGAGCTTTCTAATTTCCTGGTAATGACACCACACATAACATATCGTGTTTGATGCTAACTTTATGATCATCCAAAGCTCTCTCTTTTCAGGTTACATAATCAGATGACTTGGGTCTTTCCTGATTTTCAGATTTATATGTATTTCCAGTTGCTGCTGAGTTCGTAAACAGTATTTAAGCTGACCCCCTCTCTTGCTCTTTGTGTGTCAGCGTTTTCTCTGAAGGAGGAATTTGGAGCTCAGAAAGTTTATAAATAAGCCTTCTATCAAGTTCCACAACAGGTGTGACCCCTGTGTCCTAAAACTGAACACTTTCAGTGGGAGCTGTTTAGTAACAGACTAGGGGAGGGCGAACTGGCTCGTGATACAGAGACTTTGCCCTGTGATGGTATGTGATGAGTTATTTAAAAGTTGTGTTCATATGTGTTTTTCTTCTCCTGTTCTGTCCAAGTTGAGTAATTTGATCAACAGCTGCAATGAGGACACACATGTTAATTTCTGTCCCTGCCAGGGGAGCATAAGCCATTCCCTAAAGCTTTCAAGGATAATCACCATATCAGGTGATACAGCACATCAGTTGTCAACTAGTGGATCAGACCCTAAAAGTAGGTGTACTTTTTTCAGTGGGTCTGAAAAAAATGTCAAAGAGAGTTTCTGGTGTACAGTAGCTCGAACTACACATCTTGTTTGACCATTGACTTCCAAAATCACATTTTTTAATTCCTCTTTTTATCTTTTGGTTTGAGTAAAAAAAAAAAAAAAAAAGATAAAAAAAAAAAAAAAGATTTTCTTTAATCAAATTGACCCAACAGTAACCCCGGTATACTTAAGTTGTTTTTTTCTCGTACAAGTTCTGTTGTGCTGTAAAACAGGAGAAAAAAGTGAGTGATTGAGTAAATGAGGACTACAGTCTATGATTGTATATTGATTTTCACTGTCAGTTGTCTGTTTTATATTTAGAAAATATTTGTTTGATCTTGCTTCCAGTTCTTGCTCCCACAGGTCCAGTATAACACCATAGGCAGCCCCCCTTGGATTTTCTAAATTTCAAACATGTTTGATGTTTATGATTTGAGTTGGGGAGGCTCTGATCAAGTAGGTGCATAAAAGTGATTTCACTGATGCCACACTCCTGAGTGTTACTTGGACAATTTATCAGTTACCACTGTCACATTTTGCCTTGAGAAGAATAAATGAAGGCAAAAATTAGGCATACGATCTCACCATAATCATTTGTATCAGCCTTTCATTGAGAAAAGATTATAAGTGTCTGATGTTAAAAATATCATAGTACATAGTAGGCTGGACCAATCAAGAACTGATCTAATAGCACTGTAGCACCGACTGGATTGGAAAAAGTTTGTCTGTGTTGTTTGAATAAAAAAAAGCAGATTTACAGCTGCAATAATATGACAACAATATGACAAACCATCACACAATTATTGCAGTTGAGCAATTTGTCTCCTACAGTGATATTAAGTGGGATTTCACAAGGAAGGTGTGAGCAGAGCCAGGTGTGTCTGCATGCAGCTGTTAATAACACCTGGCAGAACACTTAGGGAGTTCTTCTTGGGTTCCCTCAAAAATGAAATGTGAAACATTATTTGCCCACACTTCCGAAGCAATTGAACGTTTAGGGGAATAATGAAAAACTGGCATTTGATAGGAGCCCTGAGATCCCAAAGGAATAATTATGGTCAATCATACAACTTTACCACAGTGTGAGATGGATTGAGTGACAGTCAGAGCTGATTGTTTGTTAGGGAACATGAATGCTCACTCATGTGAGACTGATGTGCCTCAAACTTAAACACATTATTAGTTATACACTTTGACATTTTGATTTTATGTTTCGTATGCAGCATTTATGAATGACGAGTTACAAAAATTGTAAAAAATGTGGTACATACCGTACAAGAGTTTATGAGAACATTCCTTAAACCAGTTGACCAACATTTTCTATCCGGAAACACCTTACTTACTGCAGATAGCTCAAGCATGATTTTACTGCACATCTTGTCTGACAGTCAAAAGTTTCAGAAAATACAAATGCAAAGTGAAAAGAACATACAAATAAAAAACAAACAAATAAAAAATAAATAAAACAAATGCAAACACCTCTCTTCTCATACGAGAAGAGTCACAAATGTCTCTCCCTCACTGTGAAACAGTGAGGCATCCAATTTTATGTCACAAAACCACTGATTTATGTAAAAAAAAAAAAAGTGCATAGTGTAAAAAAGTAAGATATTACGTCACAAATATTATTTCACAAATTACAAACTGGAAGCTATGGTTGGCCATCCCATGGGTCTCTGGAAACAGTTTACAGGCACCAGGTGGCTAAGAAGGCTGTGGCTTAGGCCATTGCGGAAGCAAAAACCTTGATGTGGGATGCATTGCAAAAGATATGAAAGACTGTCTGTTGGCTCCAAAGATGTTCTAGTAAACATTAAATGCTTTAATGAAAGGAATAATGGGCTTGGGCTGCTATTGGAAACAGTGGAGAACTGCTGACCTGACCAACGGATATTTTTGAACAGTGGAAGTAACACCATGAAGCTACCTGAACCCAACCAAAGCATTCTCTGATGAGAAGGCAAAGTCTGATGGTGAACGGGAAGACTCCCCCACATATTGAGGTAGTCATAAAGCTCCTCACTGGCAATGCACTGGAGGTAGATGAGATTTGCATGGAGGTCTATGACAGAACACTTTGCCTGGGAATCCACAGAGGTAGACCACATTTAAAAAAAAACTGCATTCTGGTAGGACAGGGAATTGTGCAAATGGCTGTAGTTTTCTGTGGTTTGATGTGTTGTGTACTCTCCAAGGGAAACATGGGATTTAACACATAATTTTATAACCACAACATGGCTGGTAAGACCATGGGAGTAATAAGAGATGACATCAAATGGTGTGCAAATAGCTCTCCTCTATGTCACTACCATGTCCTTAAATGTCCCCTCCAATCCCCTGTCAACTGAGAGTCGTCTCAGAATGACAAGCAGGTGAACCAAGAATGAAAGCTGGCTGGATTACTTTACATTATTTCAATCAATTATTTAAATGTCCCCCATTGCTTTCATGACTGGTTCACGAGACATGCCAAATAATGACCACACACGCTCAAAAGGTAGTCCGCATGCTCACTTCATAGCTCACGCTCACCTGTGAATATCAAGTTGAGCATGAAAATTCACATGCACAGGCTCCTAACAACAACTTCACTTTACTCCTGTTGATTGAACCTAACTGTAGAAAGAAGTGTGTGTCAGGTCTACCTGTGTGAGGTCAGCAGCAGTGTTTAGTAGAGCCAGTTGCATTCACTGTCTCTGTCAGCGTCATCCCAGATAAGCAGCTGAAGCAGCAACAGCAAGGATGGGAGAGAAATAAGTATAGTCAAATAAGAGCAGGAGAAAGAGGGTAGCCTTTGTCCCAGACTGAGACTTTAAAAGAGTGTCAAAAGCTAATAAATATTTTAGAATTAGGTGTGTGTCAGGGCCGAGCTGCTTTATCTGGCATCTGCTCTGTTTATTCTCCAAGGGAAACAGGTGCAGATGCATGAAGGGGAATTTCATTTTAAAAATAGCATTTAACAATTTAGTCCTGCTGTTGAGGCCATCTCTAAGAGAAATTCTCATGTAATCAAACACCACAGTGACTGAAAACTTCTCAAGTTGATCCAGCGAGACATATGGAGTTTCAGGGAGGGGAGGTGCTGCAGGAGCCTGAGGGACATAAATAGGATTAATTTAAATCAACATTACATTACCCATATATACAGAGTATCATAATCCAGGTCAATGAAGTGAAAATAAACAAACAAAAAAATGATGTACGTGTTTTTGGTTTGTTTTCTATTGGCATATAAAAGACTCTGGATTAGCTTAAAGCCTCCTTAGTGCAAATATGAAGAATTATTGTGCATAACAAAATATCAAAGCTTTCTGGTGTCCTTTATCCAAAATCTCCAATTACCATGTTGAAACACACATTTTCCTGCCATGCTTGTGTAGACAGAGCCTGTTTATTTTCATCATTAGAGGACTGTGTTGTCTCCTGAACATTCAGGTCGAGCTCTTACTCCCTCTGAGCCTTTGCATCTTATTTTTGAGTTTTTCTATTGGCGTCATCAAATGCTGCCTGCGACATAATGAGAGATGTGGCAATTAATTTTCTTTTAATCAAGGTCGAAATGAAGTAAATTGGTGCAGCTTGGCGAGCCCTCATTTTCTATTTTTGCAGTGATGCAAAACAAATACGATAAAATTATGGCCCTCCTCACCTTCTGTAATTAGAAAGCATGAATGATCAGAGGGAGATGATATGTGCTGTACAGCACCTCCAATGACGCCTCTTCCCCCAGAGATCAGATTTCAGCGCTTTTGAAACAGATGACCATGTTTTCCTCCCCTTGCCTCCCTTATTTGTCTGTTCTTTCCCCCCCTCCGCCTGGCTTACAGACAGGGGGGAGCGGCTCAACATGACATTGACTTCAGTGTTGTTTTATACCTCTCAAATCTTATTGAAGACCACAGATGTGAAGGACCTTGCTGAGTCCACAAATTTATATTAACCATGTTGTTTCAGCATCCCACCAAGTGGATTAGGAATTTATTAAAATTAGATTTTACCTGATCATCTTATCATCACCATATGGTAAAGTGACCTCTATGATTTTTGTCTTTCTTCTGAATTTTGGGTTTCATTACATGCTGTGAGCTTTAAGATCTGGCTGTCTTTACACCAGAACTTTTGTCCAGCAAAAGCTCTATGGAAAGAAAGTCAGTCTATTTTCTAGTCAAAAAATGTAATTGAATTTAAGAAGAAACATTAAATAGATAAACATAAGGCTTACATCCTACCTGCCAAGTGAACATTTTCATCTATTAAAAACAACTTTTGATGTATTGTCCACTGTAATTGGCTATTTACCATATGCAGATGTGTAACCACCAGAAATAAAAGTACCACTGTTGTCATAAGTTTACAGTGCATTGCATGATATTAAAGATGTATTTTTCTTCAAAATAACCAGAAGTAACAGAGGAAAATCAGATTAATTCACACAAATGTTGCTGACTTTTAAATGAGCTGGGTCACCAACCATGGAGAGTGGTTGACGAGGTTGCGCAGCCTTTAGTGCGAATGCACTTTTAAAACCATACTTGACAAAGCTTAGTGTTGCTTAGCTTATTCAAACTAAGTTCCATAGGGCCTGACTTACCTTGACACTGTTTGAGAATTCTCACTGTCTGCAATTGATGGCCCAAACATCTGTGAGTGTGTCTTCAAAATTTGGAATCTAATCAAAAATAAATAAAATAGAAATGTACACAAATAGGCATTTTTAAGTTCCTCTCTTAGCCCTAACACTGGCATAAGCTAAAAAGATAAACTTAGCATTAGCCCATTGATTGCAATATATATGTCAAGATGCGTATAAAATGTAACCTGTTTATGTTTTTACTTCTAATAAGCAATGCAGACATAGCTTTAAAGCTTTTTTGGTTAAACAATGTTTAATCAGAGCTGTTAGTTTAATGTGTCTTACTTCAAGTGTGATTGTGAGAAAAAGGGAAAAGTTTATGGCTTTGATTTTAGTTTTTGTGGCGAAGAACTAAGCTTCTACTTTTGGCCAGTAACAAGTAGTATTGGGCTTGTTAGAAAACAAGTTAATATAATTATCATACCTTTCAATGACCTTTTTAAGGCCATCAGCACTACTATTTAAAATTTCTTTACGGTTATCTATTATGGATTGACCTGCGCAGTAGGGGTTAAAAATTGCATGCTACCATAACATTGCTTTTTACATTGTCAGCAGCTTTACATTTACTAAAATAAAGTGGGGGAAGCTCTCAATCTAAATTAAAATCTGACTTACATGAACATTAATAGTGGTCACAGATATAAAAAATTCTGCTTGGTCAAAAGAGGAATAAAAAATTAAAAAGAAGTTCTGTACATTACGTATTTACTTTGTCTTGAGATTTAGTGTCAGGCATTGACATCAGTACACCATTTTATTAGCAGTGTAGATCAACATCAGTTATCACCAACTGGCGGCCGGGGGCCACATCAGGCTCTTCAAAGTTTTCCATCTGGCCCTCTGAGCATTATGATTATCTATTTTAGGATTAAACTTTATGACTGAAAGGAATCAGAATCTTTCGAAAAAGTCAGAGTTCTTAAATGTTTAATTCTAAAATAAAGTATGATCTAATTCTTTCCTTTTCCTTTTCCTTTTCTCCACTTAATTCAAATATTTCTAATTTAATCACAGAATCTGGACTTTTTTTCCCAAACTTTGAAACAAGTTCAGCCTTTTGTTTTAATTTCTTCTCTGTCTTTCTTTCTTTTTTGGCCCTTGTGATCTTCTGTGTTACCAAAATGAGAACATGTGCTGGTGAAAAAATGTGTTGTTTTAATGATAGATTTTGTCTATCAAAAGTATTTGAGATCCCATGTTTGTGCTTCAGGACTGGTGAATGGGGCAGATAAATGATTTTGAAGTGGACCAAAATATTTAATTTAATTGTTTTGTAATTATTATCACTGTTTCCTGGCCCCCATAGCATATGCAAAGAAAGACTGGCCCTTGTACAAATGTGGCCGATGATCCCTGATCTACATTGTGTTACAGGGCCCTAATTTCATGGCGCGGTGCAGGGTGGCGGAGCCAGGTGCACCCTGCACAGTGGTAAATTTTGCACTGTGTGCAGACAACTTGGCAATTTGCCTGACTGGCTGCACCGAGATGGGTGTGACGGCCAGGGGGAGGTGTCGACAGATTCAGGTTGGCTCAGTGACAATTTCATGCCAAAAAACTGCGTGGAAAGTGCAGTGAAAGCTTGCCAGCTCCAACCTGGTCTATTCTCTGTGCAGGTGAAGTGCACCCTGCACAGCTGTGATTTGGCTGACTGGCGCACAGTGCACACACATCACCAAAGTCTCAGAGGCAGGTTTCCGGAGCGTCAGACACATTTTGATGCAATAAACAATCGCAGCAATCACTGTTTTATGTAACTATCTGAACTATCTATATAAATTGTCCCATCACATTGGACGTCAGATCAAAGACGTTTGTCATAATGGAAACGTAACCTGACAGCAGCTGGGCGTGTGCTGCACATCTCACAAGCTAACAACAAACAGCCTCATCATCCGATAGGGAGCATATGTCCTGCTTCTCTTCTCTCATGAAATTCAAAAGAAAAGAAAAAAGAGAAAGAGAGGCTCGCTAAATAAATTTAAGTCACTTGGTGTCTTAAGGATTTACCTGTGATTTGCCTGTATTTATCTTTATTCTTAATGTGATCATAAAAGATGGAGTACATTATTGCAAGGAGGATGAGGAGATAGATACTGGGAGAGAATATTTACCAAAGGATCTGCTATTTGGCAATGACAGACCAGGAATGCAGGTGGATCACAGGCATGATGAATGGATTAGCCTGCTGCTGTGTTTAAATGTAACTGTCACTCAATTTTGGACATCTATTCATAAAACAGGAACAGATTACTTCTGTCCCGCAGTGGTCCACACGATGAAGTGCATCATGGCCTCCAATGCGCACCCCGAGTGTTCTTGTGCTCTCCCAGTTGCTGTTAAAGTGATCATCTCTGCCCCCCGGGTCTTTCCAGCACACTGTGGCCACAGTGGCGGGGATCAGTCCGACCAATCAGTCGCTGCACCTTGCCGCAGCGCATTTAAAGTCAAGGAGAGGCGTTTATTTGATTGGTGAAGGTTACACTCTGCTGTGTTAACCCCACTCATGCCTTGTCTCCTCCCTCTCTGGCACTTGCACAGGGGGCAGGGACAGAGACGTGTGCGCCTCACTGCGCCAGAGTGCAGAATGAAGGAAATTTGCAAAATACGATGGACACACCCTGTCAGCGTAGGCGCAGGACAGATGTGCTGCCCCTGCGCCTGTTCTATGAAATTAAAGCCCATAGTGTTGCAGGAGAGACTACGGTGCATAAGGAGCTTCTACACACAGTCAGGCTTGCATACACAATGCACTATGGCCTGCTGGCTCTGCTACTCCTTTCCTGCCCCTGCAACACATCTCTGCAAAATGTCTTTGCACATCAAGTCTGTGTTTCGGATGTGCTTCTTTAATCCATAACCCACTGAAAAACATCATGGACCCAAATCCTACACTTAAGTCAAAGGAATTTTGTATGTACTTCCAAAAAATTTGCAAAATTTATATTTTAAGACAAATCATTCCTGACAGAGACATTTTGATTCATCAGGTACATACATCCTAACATTTTATCAGGTGCAACTCTTTTGAGAAAACAGAACACATCTTTTCAGGTCAGTCTTCCTTGTCCTTTGTAGTAATGAGGAAGAACTTTGTCGTTAACAAAACTTTGTGCTTTACAATTTTCTTCAGTGGTTAGATTTCACAGAATGTGCACAGTATTGTGTTTAAACTTAAGTTTTGTAAAGAGGGAGAGGGATGTAGAGTTGCATCTGTCACTCTGAATGGTCAAAATCTCTCTTAAAATGTCCTTGGTGATGTAAAATGTACCGAAAATTAGACCTGGTTCAAGTGAATGGATAAATAACTAAATAGAAAAAATAAACATTTCTTCTCATATGTGCCAATTTCTGTTGAATAAAAAGACTCAGAATGCATAACCCTTTATTACCTCCAAAGTCAGTGCAGAGGAACGACCACTTTTTCCCTCTATTACCCCTCCATGACATTCGTATTGAAGACGCAGCAGCACAGTATAAATATCATACCCCTATAGTTTGTAGTCTAAACATGTAAATTCAGAGAAAAAATGCTGAGCAATGGCAATGGTTCAATTACATTCAAGAATATTACTAAGAATATGGCACTAGCTTTGAAAAACCAAAATAATATATAAACCAAAATCATTAATATCTTTCTGCTATTTTCTTTTAGGATGTCAGCAGCTCATCCCTGAAGTTTGACAGAGAGAGTCATTCACCGGCTGAGGTATTTGAGCTCATGCCCTCTGCTGCTCATGTGCCACATACATCTGTTGCACCACATGTGTGGCTGTGTGGCCTCAAACACTAGGTGTACACAGTGTTGAAATGCACTGGAAAAATATATACAACGGCTTGATCGAGCATTAGCTCTAAGTCAGCACACTGAGGTGGGTACGGCGACAGCTGTCCAATCTTCCCCCTCGACCCCCGCCTCCTCCTTCCCTCACCAGCCACCGTCGCTTTTCAAAAATGCTGCCTGTTTACCATACATAGGCAGCTGCCACCACCGTTAACTTCCATAAGACAGCCACCTGCTAAAGGACATTTGTACATGTCTTTATTTAATTAAGGTGAATGTCAGTTCATCGGCTGCCTCATGCAATGTGACTGAAAATATGTCGACCTTGATAAGACTCCTGTGAGTCACTGTGTAGAGGTTTGTGGAAAGTACATGTCTTTTCTTTTTTCTTTTTTAAGCTTTCCCTGAGGATGGTAAAATTTAACAATGTTTAACAGCACAACTTCTTTGGACAGAGTCAGAATTGATATGCCTCAGTTAAACAAAAACTACAACTCTAGAGTAACAACAAAATCATGGAGTAGGGAAAAACTAGATAAAAAAAGAAGTATAAATACTTAGAACAAGTACTGCATTGAATTTTGTGAAACGTGGCAAAAATTAGCACAATGATTATGGGAAAAAGAGTTCCAGTGTTTTTGAAGGCATGTACAGATTATTTGATTGAACCTTTGATTTTAAAAAAAGTAATTTCAATGGACCTACACATTAAAACTTTTTTTGGATAGTTTGGTTTTATTATAAATTGGAAGAAAACCTGATGTCTGCTTGATTTTAACAATGTTTAATATATATTCAATTTTCAGTTTTGTTCTCGTGGATACAAACAAACAATATTTGTTACTTCCAGAGCAAAACCTGAGCTTGTTAAGTGAGCATAAACTTGGACAAAACAGTGAGCATGCTACCAGACTAAGCCACTGCCTTCCTGATCTCATGTTGAGTGTGTTTTGTTGTGTACTTGTACTTTTTAAAGTAGCTTTTGAAAGTAGTACTTGGATTTTTACTTGTACTTGGCTGCATTTCCAAACCACTTCTTAAAACTCACTTTTTTCCATGATACTTTTTTATTGCTAATATACTTGTTTACCACCCATGTTAGCTATTCATTTTATCTAAATATTTATTTTACAATTACTTATTATACTATTTGTAAACTCTGCTGTTTTTACTCTCCTCATTGGTTTCCCACTGTTTTAGTCTTGTTTTTTCCCATCTTATTATGTTTTAGTATACTTCCTTTTAATTCTTATTTTATAAATCTATTTTATTTTATGTATTCATTTATTTTTTCTCCTTTACCTGTCCTTTATCAACCCTCTTCTTTTCCATCTCCCTGATGTGACGTCATCAACTTTCAACTGTCATCAGTTTATTTATGCATCTATAAATCTATTATCTATTTATTGTCTTATATAATATTTTTATATTATATTATGTTACTGTCATTATATTAAAAAAAATGATAAAAGCACCCGGAGAGCGCAGATCTCCCAATGATAAAGATTCCTTTGAACAATTCGTGGATCAAGACGTGATCCGGGTCAACACCAAAATTGAATCACTTCTTCCTTTTTCCCATGCTGAACATTTCCTGAAAATTTCATCAAAATCCATCCATAACTTTTTGAATTATTTTTTTTCACAGACAGACAGACAAACAAACAAACTCCTGAAAACATAACCTCCTTGGCGGAGGTAAAAATGCCTTTTTCATTAATGTTCTTCATTCGTGCGTGTTGACATAATAAGCTGTACGAATTTGCTTGGAATGATCTACAAAAAGACCTGAAACTAAAAGATCTAGTGTCACTAAACACTCTTAAGACAATGTTGAGTGACTTGGAGTCAGACACATCTGGCTGCAGATGTTTTGACTATGCACTGTATCTTTCTTGTGTGGACAATCTAAGCAAAATAATCCGTCTATAAGTGTGACTTCTCTTCCTTAATGCATTGAATTCTTGTTTTATGAGTTTGATAACTGCATGTGTTTGTGTAAAACTTTTGAATGTGCTGCTATCTTGGCCGGGACACTCTTGTATAAGAGATATTTAATCTCAATGAGGTTTTCCTGGTTAAATAAAGGTTAAATAAAGATTTTTTTTAGAGTATTCCTGAACTTACTTCAGATGTTTCCGTCTTACTAGTTTATTACTTTCTTTCCTTTGGGTTGCTTTAATTAGCATGATCCTCTGTGTCTTAACCTTTGACTCTCATGGTCTCTGTTTACCGGATTGTTGAGTTTAATGTACCCAGATTCTGCCTTTTCTGCCTTTGTTTTGTCTGTTAAAGCACATTGTAGACATCTGTTGTTACCGGTGCTATATGAAAAGTTATAATTTTTTATTGTTATTATTTATTTTTTGTTTTTTATTATTATTATTTCACATAGCAAAAATGATCAAAACTGATGCTGACACAACACAACAAAATGTTTACTTTGGTTCTGATTTGGAGTTTAGTCTCATATTACTTTATAGCGGAATGATACTTACAACTGATAATAATACTTAATACTTGCTAAGTAATGCATCCAAAACAGGGACTCAACTATTGGTCCCATTTTGGGAGTGACAGTTTATTCAGCAACATTAAGGGTTAAAATGTATCTATATTTGTATTTTTGGGATTTCATATTTTTTGTGTCAAGTACAATGTACCTTAGCCAAACTAAAACTCACAGATTGAAAACATTTTATATTGCTTAACATTTAATAGTGCTGTTAATGACTAGATCAAATCTTATTTTATAATATACCATTACATACAGGCACAAATAACTGCTTTGCTCAATACACCTAAGCTGCTGTCTTTTTTGAACCCCACAGACAAGTGTATTCAAAGTACCTAGGGCACTGAAAGAAGAATGCCTATAAAACTCTTCTCATGTTAAAAATCACTTTTTTTGCCACAGAAATGCTTGCTTTGCTTAAAAATTAGACATCCAAAATCAGTCTACAGGTTTGGATTTTTCATACTGTTCAGCGCTGGCATACATAGTTCAATTTAGGTCTTGGTCAGACAAACAACATGGTGTAAAAGCCACTGATGCAAATATTGTTTATAAAAGCTCCAAATCTATGTATAATGAATCTCCTTTTCCAGACTAAGACTAACTATTGTTGTTTTAGGAGCAGTTGTTAGTTGTGGCTATTTCTTGATCAACAGCTGCTGTCCTCCATATAAATGCACAAAGCAGTGGAAAATGCTGTCCGCAAAGAAGGGTTGCTCTGATGTAATACTAACTAACATGCTCCTACATGTATAACAACTTCAAGAAGTTTCGAGGGTTATTCTCTGTCTGTAATTCAATGGGTTTTGAGTCCTCCCTTTCCATGCTTGTTGGTGCTAAAATTGACAGATATGTGAGCTACACATTTGATACCCGGAATATATTTGACACACACTATTTACATCGATGGTTCCCCACGAGGAGTGCTCTTTCGTGTTGCAGATCTTATGATGTGATCATTTGTTGCTTTCTATAATCAGTGCATCGTGTTTTATAAAGGTTATTCTCATTGTACACTTTTGATTTGAGTATCTCTTGGGCTGTTTAAATTCTCTGCAACCCACTGCCATTCGAGCTCTGATTTTCTCAGTTTGATACAAACCCTTCAAGTCAACAAAACTGTAAGTCTTCTCTAACCTTGAATTACTGTGGGATTAGCTTTTAATGTTTTAAAATTAGTAGTATCAATGGCAAAGCAGTCAGCAGGGCAGAGGTGGGCTGGGTGTGCCCTTGAGAGCAAGGCTTATGAAACAACAACTGGGATAAATGGACTGGATCATTACTGAATCAAGCGATCTGCAGAATAATCTATTGATTTTCAGGTCTTTCTAACTTCTTTATTATTCTGTATCACAGTATTGCAACATCAGGAGGAACCCACTGATGGATGGGATGCTTGGACCTCTGCAGTGACCGTGGGGGGTTTGCTCAAGAATGTGCTATATATGCTATACACATTCCAGTGTACTTTGCATACCATATTTACAAGAATGCACACGTATGCCTTTAAAGGAGTGCTTAAAAATGGCCCTCTCAGTTTTTCACAGCAGTATTTATATTTGTACTTCTTGAATACGTCAACAAATCTGTTTTTGTGAGCATCTTATCAGGGAACAAGACATTGGCTGAAGGGTCTGATCCTATCATGTACATACCATTGGTAACATGATTCTTGACTGTTCTTGTTAATTGAAGCTACAATATGTAGAGCAATGATCACCAACTGGCGGCCTGGGGGCCACATCCGGCCCTTCAACGCTTTCCATCCAGCCCTTTGAGCATTATGATGATCTATTTTAGGATAAAACTTTTTTATGACTGAAAGGAATCAGAATCTTAAAAAAAAGTCAGAATTCCTAAATTAAATGTTTAATTCTGAAATAAACTATGATCTAATTCTTAACTTTTCTCCACTTTTTTCATATAATTCTAATTTTAATCTCAGAATTTTGACTTTTTTTCTAGACTTTAAAACAAGTTCAGCCTTTAATTTCCTTTTCTTCTCTGTCTTTCTTTCTTTTTTGGCCCTTATGATCTTCTGTGTCACCAAAATGAGAACATGTGCTGGTAAAAAATGTGTTGATTTAATGGTAGATTTTGTCTCTACATACCCAAAACTATACTAGACTCCATGTTTGTGCTTCAGAACTGGTGAATGGGGTGGATAAATAATATTGTAAGTGGACCAAAATATTTGATTTTAATTGTTTTGTAGTTATTATCACTGTTTTCTGGCCCCCATGTAGAGCCTCTCCTCTGGTGTATAAAGCAAATAGCCAGTCTTATTAATATTTAGTTAAAAACTTACTTTACCTGTAATATTTCACACTGCTTTTAAAGCCTAGGGGATCCTAAACTCTTAAAGTCATAACAGTCTGGGTTTTTGTCAAGGCAGCCTCCCTGTCAGAGTCACTATGTCAAGACACAGCACGAGTATTGTTGTTTGAATATCGAATAAGACTACTGAGAAGAAGGAACTGCTTCTGGAGGCTGCCATTGTGTATCTTCTTAATTGTTTTCTACTGCTTACCTGTTACCGGTTTGTTCCTGTAAACCAGGAACAAACTGCTCATATATTTTTGTAAATTTATTTGAGTTTTATTTCCCCTTTGTGTGTATGTGTGTGAGGGGCTTCATAAAGTATGTTTATTAAATAGTGAACTAGCTTTTTGTTTTATTGATTTGATTTATTTTACACAATAACAGTTTAAACAAGCTCCAAAAAGTATTGGAATTCTTTGGTTAATACAAGTATAAAAATTTAACTGATTTGATTAATGGCCCTCTGATTAATGGTTTACTGAATATTTATGTTAGATTCCCTCAACCCCAAATATAAAAGTTTTGAAAGTAAAGGCCTTCCATACAAAGAAAAAGAAAAATGTAAACTGAAGGTTCCAGTTGACATAAAATAATTCACACAGGGAAAACATCATGAGCCTTCTCACCATATCTTGAATTTCTTTAGATCAGAAAATTTTCAGTGCACAAAAGTTGATACAGAATATGAATCTTAAACTTAGAGCAAAATTAAAGATGTACATAAATAAGAGTGTATGTTAATGATGTTGCAGTTTAAGAACTGAGCACCGTTTGACAATAGCAGTCAATAGGTCATAGTTACATTCAGCTTAAAAGTTTCATGTTTATTTGTTTTAATTATTTGATAATGCTCATTGTTGGCAGTGTACGTCCTCAGCTGATGATATAGGAATGTTTAGAGTCTTAAAATAAAATTAATACAGCAGTTGATATGGTAAAAATAGTAAATGGACTTGGGCTTACAACATAGCACTTTTCTGGTCTTTTTGATTACTCAAAGCAGTTTCACACAGCAGGTCACATCACTGTAGGGGGGCAGTGGCAAGTCGCTGCCCTGCCAAAGGGGCTATCATGTCATTGAGCATACACACATTCATTAAATGGTAAATATGAACCCCTCTAATTTCTCTGTCTCCAGTATTTACTTTAAAGACAAATCAGAGGATTGAATTTCTGCAAAATGTTCATAAAAGTCAACATTAATAATATCTTAAATTAGATGGCACTGAGGACATTTCAGTATATTTTCATGCCTGCTGCTTACATAGAACCAAGAAAAGCCTGATTACAAGATCACAGATACAGTTATAGTCACTGTGGGGCAAATAATGGGGCTTCATCATAAACATGAGAAAATATTTACATAACTTTATGGCTCCAAAAGTTGATCAGTTCATGTTTTGAAAGAAAACTCAGGTTAACATCTATATTTTCTGTAATGAACAAACTCAAAAATAAGTAAGCCTTTTGAAAATAACTTAAACCACAGTTCTCCCAGGTGAATTTAAGTGTTTTGCTGTTTTTTTTAACCCTAATATCCGTTGCATTGCTGTCTACCTCTCAGGGGATGGAATTGCCAGTCTGGTGCACAAATTGGGACATCAGTGCATACCCTCTGTGTTCAATCAATGTACATCTTAAATGTTTAGAGGTCTATGAGCAGGTCTTTTTCCTTCAATCCCTCTCTATACATGGAAGAGATTAAAGCATTATCTACCTTGTAAGTTGACTTTGCTATTGATTCCTCCCCATTCTTATTATGTACAACAGGACACATCACAAAACTGCTAATTGGCAATAATCTGTTTGTCGATACTTCACAAGACTGCAGAATTTAGATAAGGCAAGTTCAAGTTTAAAATACATTATCACAGCCCTTTTATACCTATGGGCTTTGCTCCTGGGATACCTTCAAGTAGTCTCATGCTCAGAATATTTTACAGTAAATTATTGATGTTTGCAAAGTGGTAGGAAAGGTGAGGGGGAAGAAAAATAAATACAGGATAGACGTTAGTGCCTTGCCAATAGGAGGGTTAACTTTGAATAGATTCATTACAAAAATGAAAGCAGTTGTACATTCATTCAGGAACACATACAAAGTACACGTGCTATCTGAAGATTATCAGTACTAAATGTGCTGTGTGGTGTTGAGTGAGCTTACACTGCATGCAAAAATATGAATAACTGCAATTTGAATGAACTGTAAAAGGATCTGCGAAATTGGTGGAAATGTTTGAGTTAAAAAGAGTGCTTTAATACCAGATGTGACATTAGAATAAACTTTTGTTGCCTGCAAATAAATGACTGATATATCTTAACTGACCTCACAACTAGACCTGACCTTGAAACTGATCTCAGTGAAATCTTAAAATCAATGTAGGCTATTAAAAGAGCTGCAGGGATGTAAAGGTAGGCAACACAAATATTGCACTCAAGTAAAAGTCCAAAAAATGTGTCCACAATTTGGAGTGAATAATTTTTACGTGCACAGCCAAATTGTATTCAATTGTTCACATCTATCTATCTATCTATCTATCTATCTATCTATCTATCTAGATAGATCGCTACCTACCTACCTGTCTATCTGTCTATCCATCTATCTGTCTATCCATCTATCTATCTATCTATCTATCTATCTATCTATCTATCTATCTATCTATCTATCTATCTTTTTTTACTAACATGGCTAGCCTTTTGTGGTCACAAAGCTTCTTCAGTCACATCTTGTATTAAAAATGAGTAGCCTATGTGATTAAATTCTTGCCTTAGCCAATTCCTCATGTTGAAATATTTGATTTTATTAATCAAATTCTGACTGAAAGTGTTTTTTTTTAATTCAGAAAAGGTACTGACGGCTCTTATGAGGTATGTACCGCAACTTAAAGGTGTTTCTTTTTCTTTGTTGCATAGCCATTTAAAACTAATTTAAGTATAAAGACTACAGAGTGTACAAAGAACTCATATAAACATGCTTCTTACATTCAGAACAACACGCAATGATAACATGGCAGAAAAGATTCCTTTATTAAAATAGACTAGTCTGTGCTGGTCCAGTCTTTATCACCACAGACCAGCTTGAGATCTCGGCCCTGCTGGCTAGCTAAGAGGCGGGGATGAAGTAAAGGTGCACCACCTGCCGAAGAGCTCGATGGAAACCTAAGACTTCTTTTATTATTTGTGAGTATTCACCTGAACACACATTAGACTTTTGGAATATTTAGACTTAGGTTGTAAAAGGTCGTTAGCTCAAAGATATACTGCTAGCTTTTTTTCTCAATTTAAGCCAGATTAGCTCAGTTGTTCATGAGGCAGTATGCTAACGGGTAAACTAACGAAAAACAATTAGCCCAGGCATGTGCTCCTTTATGCACAAAAGATTATTTATGCCGTTTTAAGACAATTCAAGCCACAATAGAGTGTATAATGTGGCAGGTAGAAGAAGGAAGAGAGGCAGTAGAAAATGGGATGATACGGTATTTTTCAGAGACCCCTCTCTAAAAAAATGTTTTATATTAAGAAATGGCATTTCAACTTTACTCTTCACATTTTTGCTTGTTTCACTGAATTGTCAGCCCATTCCAGCTTTAGATATTACCATTTTGACATTTATTATTATTATAATTATCATTATATTTTTGACAATATTATTATGAAATAAGACAGCTTCAGCAAGATTATGAATTGGAATTACTAGAGCTTCCTAGCCAAGACAAGCAGCAGCACAAATAGGATACAGACACATCAACATTAACATTATTTTTATTACATGTAATTTACAAAAGTGCTGGCTTACACAGTTTTATTCTCAACATTTCTACTTTATTTATGACTAATTTTAAAGTGGAAAAAAGTTATTAATAGCAGCTGATCCTTAACTTCACAATTAATCAGAAAATGGTGGACAATGTGCCTCTTCAATGGGAATCGTGTGCATGGCAGGGTCCTCCTTACTTGATTAATTTACATAGCCACGGTGGCACATTAAAAGAAAACGTGTTAGTATATTTTATGATATTACTTTGCCAAACACTTGTGACAGTTTGACACAGTAGACACTGGGCCACCATTGAACTCCAGTCCAGGTTTTTAGAGCAGCACCTGCGGACCGAAAAAATTCAATTAAGGACTCCTCTTCCCACTTGGAGCCGGTCTCCAGGGCAGATCTTCCGGGCGACTCGCCCCGCAAGAAATTAGAAAATGCTACAATAAAACACGAAAAACAGAAAAAAAAAATGTAGCAACTTTTACAATGAAAGCCCCGAAAGCCATCGTCCGTAAACACAGTCGTCAGATTAGTAGGAAGTCACCGACAGACAACGAAGTACCACAGGTAAGAGTTTCCTTCTCATCTCAACTACAACACGCTCCTCTCATTTACAAAGACATCATTCACCGCAGAAAGCGACCACAAAGTGCTCCCATCTGAAGCTGTGAGCCTGGAAACGAGAATTGCGAAGCAGTTTTAGACAGTTGTAGGGAGACAAAGAGGGACATAGACTTGGTGATAGGACTTGTCTCCGGTGCAGCAGCGGCAGCGCCGACAGCGGCAGCAGGTCTGGAGAGACCCACACTGCCTGACACTGGACCTTTGAGAAAGCCGGGGAGAGGAACCAGCTTTCACAAAACTTTACATTTTCACTCGTGACAACATTTCTGTAATCGGCCAAATCAGTGATGGCAGTAAAAAGTCACAGCGCTTGTGAAGTTGCAATATTTTGGTGTAACTTTTCTCCGCTCTTCGGACCTCTGCGTTCAGGCGATCCCGAATCTCACAATTTACAAACAAGACTGAAAACGCCAGAATGAAGTGTTTGTTGTTCTGCGGCGGGCCATCACATGTCAAAATTGTCCGGTGACACTTCTCCAAAAGTACTCTATTGAACGCAAAAGAGGGACGCTCGCTTTTACCATGAAAAACTAAGTGAAACTTCTTTGGCTACCCTTAAACAGGTAGTTGCTTTCATACAGTATCATTTGCCGTAAACAGAGGAACTTCTATAAATCCAGTCGATGTTATAAGCCCTAATGAGGAAGTTTTGTTATTGAACGTTTTCATATGTCCCGATATTGTCTTCATTTCAAGTTGCATCTGTTTCGGGATCATTTTGTGTGCACCATTAGATAGAAGACAAATTCAAAAAGGCAAAATCATGTCTTTATCACCAGTATCCTCTTTCATTTTAATGTGTAAACGTCTTTTATGTAAATGCATTGTAAATTTAATCAGTTAAATACTAAATTGATTGTAAGTAGGGTGTACTGAACTACTGATCTGTTCTAAATATCAAAATGTCTCTTATGCAAAGGCACTATATACTGTACTTCAACATTGTTGATGGTTACTAATGTAGCAGTATCCTGTTGTGTTTTCAATACTAAAAAGTCTGCAATGCATGGACACTATAAATGCATGCAATCACAGATGTGAGTGACCATTTGCCTGGACTTATTGTTTCATAGTGATGTTAAAAAATATTATTTTTATGGACAAAATTTTATATGCTGAATTTTACAGATAATTAAACAAGACTAAATGACTTGTTTTATAATGCATCTTTAAAATCTTTCATTGATAGACAGCATAAACACTTACAATCTCACAAAGCAGCAATAGTGATGCAACAAATAAAGGACTTGTGTTGTACTTCTGACATTGAAAAGTCTGTTAAGCATAGATACTGTTAATGCAGATACGAGCTGTGAATCACCTGGACATTTGGTTATTTTTATGATATATGAAATTTGGATATTCAAAGACACCATAAAAACTTAAAATCACATTAGTGATATAAAGCTTTATATACTTGACTTAGTGTTGTAATTTTTTTAATTAAAAAATAAGTAATTCCAATCCAAAATTAATGCCCTTTATCACAAATCACATAGTCGCTGCTATAACATTCAATCACAGCTATAGGTGATTATTATCCTGAAGTCATTGTTCTGTTTTTTATTTTCAATGATCTGATACAACCACATATTGAGGGGACTGTTGAGCTGGACTATTTGGACTTACGCTTGTGCTTTTTATACCTAAAAACCTGTTACAGACATGTGAGATACATACGGTGTTGGATATTGTTGATTAATAATCAAAACTAACTGAACTACTCTTATATTTATGAAATGCAAAAATCTATTTTTCATAAACAGTTAAAAAACAGAGTATAAAGACATGCAGTCATGAAGTCTGTTTTGATTGTGCAAATGTCTATGATGCACCGAAAACTTGGAACCATGTAGTCACATATTTTAATGATAATTTAATCAGACTAATTATTAATATTAAAAAGTCTGTCCTGACTCACCAGCTGTGTATAGATAAATATCCAAACCTCTGCACTACAGACTGGAAAATCGTACAGTCTCAGATAAAAGTGATTATAAACCTTAAAGAGTATTTTCAATATTTTAAAGTCTGTTGTATAAGTACTACATAAATACTTGAACTGGTTGATATTTACCTGGATCAGCAGAAATTACTGTTGTAAGCTATTGGCAGGTTAGACTCTGTTACCGTAAGTGCAGACAGACAGGGAGATGCTTTCAGTCACTCTCGCACGCACACGTTAACTGTATTTGCTGTTTGGCAGGTTTTTCAGATTAAGAATCATCAGTCTGTTTAAAAAGACACTGTACATATTCTCTGTGTTTGTTTTGTTTTGATCTGAACAAAATCCCAGTATAACACAAGAATTAATGTAACCTGGTTAAGTAAGAGGTCACCATGTCTTCTCTTGTGAATTTAAAACCGACTCTGCTGTTGCTTGTTGCTGTGTTTGTTATTATTTTCAGAAACAGAGATGAGAATAGGAAAGGATCACTGGCACTTACAACCCAGAGTTCTCATATTCTCACCGGATCTTTCTCCTTTGCTAATTATTGTGTTGTTTTCAGAGCAAATATGTCATATCCATGGCGACCAGGCAGGTTTATTGTCTCTGCCATGCAATAGCTCACAAAAGTAATTAATTATCCTTTTTTCTCCCTCTCTGTGCTGTCTGTGGTTAAATAGATCATTCATGGAAAGCTGTCTTCTGTATAGAAAATGCTCCTGCTATTCCAACACAAGGTAAACGTGAGTATTTTTTTCTGTTGTGATGTCCTTTTGGGCTTTAGTTACTCTATCAAACACTTTTGATGCAGATGAAATGACTTTATAATAGAAAAAAGGTGTGCTTTAAGGTAGTTTCCATAATGCCCTCATAATGCAGCAGCTGTTCAGTCTAACTGTTGCGGATTTACTCATGCATGCAAAGCAAGCACACACTTGACACTTAAACAGGCGAGCATAAAAACTCATGTTAAGACATGAAAAGGCTCTATTTTGTCTGATTTGAATAGCAAGCATTAACCAGACCATAGGTAAGTTTACTTAAGGGGTGTCTCTTATAACCAACAGCAGGTGACAGAGGGTAAACACAGGGTGACAAGGTACAGTAGTTCACACTGGTTCACTCTCATGCAAGTGTCCAAAGAAAGGTGTAATCCTGTTGGTTCAAGCATTGCAAGACCCCTATTCTGCGAATTGCTGGAACGTGCAGCATGTGCCCACCGTCCAGACCATCTCTACAGCTGGACGCCAGCCAGCCTTGAGCGTCAGACTGAAGGTTCTCATCTCTTGGCATTGATGAGAAACTGCAGTATCCATCTGTCAGACATAGTGTCCTTCTCCCTACCCCTCTTTCACTCAGCCTTTGATTCCCATCTTCTATCATTTTTCATCATCACTAAAGGTGAAAGTAGAGCTTCATAATGCTCCTGAGTTGGCCACAGCAGAGATGCTAATCGTCCATTTGAGCTGTTTTAATAGCAGTTTGGTTCGTGTATTTAGTTCAGTGTTTGTAGATGTGTTCCTCTAGGCATTTTGATTGGATCTCATGTCTCTCTTTAAAATGGCACTTGAAATGGTGCCTGTGTTGTTGTGCTCCTGGCTTACACTACAAGGCGTGAATCTTGTTGCTTAATCAGTTTGCAATGCCTCAAACATCTTATTTTCTGCAGCACCATCAGTTAGTGAAATGCCTTATGTCTCAAAAGTACCCATCTGCATCTGTCAAGGGGTGTGCAGAATTAAACCCATGTGTATTCCTCTTCTGTTTGACCTTGGCTGTGGACCTCAGCTCTTTGATGTCAAATCAGCATCAGTAATCCCAGGCGGCATTTGACAGGCTTCAGGAGCCATTACTTTAGTTTCCCAGCACATAAGCTTTATCAATTGCCCCCACTGTAATGATTTTGTATACATATTCTCACCACCACAGCCATAGTGTTTTGCCTTGTAAAAATATACTGCCTTCAACATGGACTGTTATACCGGCACAAATAGCACACATGTTTTTTTAATCATCATTATTGTTTTTATTTTAGTGCTAAGGAAATGTCCTTTTTGCATGCTTGATCAGCCAGTAGAGAAATCCAATATAATGGAGGTTCAAGGTGAATTGCATCCCATGCATTTCCCCCCTTCGACTGAGGGAATATTCCAGAGCAAAATAAACAAATCACACAGACAACAGTAATATAGGGTTGATTTTGAAGGCATGAAATAAGTATCGATTAAATCCTGCAGTTCAAAGATGAAAATGGTCTTTTTAGTAATTTGTCCTGGGTCCTTTCAATACGATAGAGAGGGAGAGGAAAAAGAGAGATTGAGAGAGAGAGAGAGAGAGGAAGAGAGAGAGAGAGAGACCACAAAAAAGGTAGATGAGGATAAGAGAGGGTGTTATAGGGCAAGTAAACAGCAAGAAAGATAGAGAAGAGCTTTCATGGAGTTGAAAAAGGGACATGCTACCCCTTTCCGAGCTCATTATCATTCTTAATAAGTCTTAAGGAAAGAAGGAGCATTGAGTGTAAATGCATGGTAATCCTTACTCTGGCCAAGGTTAGTAGGGACGTCAGCACATGTGCACGGTTCCCAGCTGGCCACTTTGGGACAGAGAGGGAACCAGAGGAGCACAGTTAAGGATAGATGTTCAAGGAGAAAGTGAGGACATGTAGAAACTGTATAAAGGTTAGGCCCTTTCCTCCAGGCGGTTGCTTTTCAGTGTGTGCACCACCTGGCATTTAGTACAACACTTTTCCATCACAATGAAAACAGTCATATTTGGCTGCAAGAACTGATGAAGGCTGTAGCTATTCAGAGCCTGAACAATAAAATGACAGGTGAAGAGTTAAAAGCTATATTCTAATAGGACTTGCTTGACTTTGGCACTGTTAACCACAAGGGATTCAGTCTTGTACTCAAAGTAACTGTTGGCTGCTGTGCATGCCTAATTTACTGTTCCTTGGGTGTGGTCCAAAAACAAGCATTAAAATGAATTGGATGAACTGGTGACCAATTAACTCCTTTGACAAGTTGCCAGCCACTTGTAGTGGTTGATCAACCACATTGCTTAATGATATTCAGTGTTGTATTTTTTTATATTCTGTTCTAAGCGTTGAGTCCAGTGTTGTCACCCAGTGCCAGCTTGTTCATTCTACATTGTGAGTTATTAGCAGAACTCTTGTCCATCAATCAGATCAGATGTGAGACAAGCCTGACACACTTACAGCATCTTAGTTCACAGTGAAGCCGCGCATAGGGAGATATTTTTCAAATAAAGTGCAAAGAAGTGTAGTATTTCAAAGAAAGGGCTATGTTGGATTGAAATGGATGTATTATGAAGTATATGTAATTTAGTTATTGCAGTATATTTGTCCTAAATATAATTTCAAAAGTTGAGTAATGATGTAAAGCAGATACAGTTGGGCTGTGAAAGAGTTTTTAAAGTACAAAAGAATGACTCTACTGTTATTCATGTGCACTCTAAAAGCACCGGTAAAAAGCTCTAGAAATAACATCTCATTTAATAGATTTGCACCATACTATAATTTGTAAAAAAAAAAAAATATATATATATATATATCTGCAAATGACAGACACATTTGTTTTCTTGTGGCACAGAATAATCCTCTTCCCTGAAGGGTTTAAGTTGAAACTTTAGGTCAGTTGATGTGTCGTTGTTGTCCACCTTGTTTCCACTTTGCAATTTGGTGTGATGAGAACAGATGCAACAATTAGGAATTTTTATGGCAAGAATTAAGTCTGATAAATAGTTTTGATGATATGATTGTCATTATTATTGCAAGCTAATGATTAACGGTGATCAAGCAGGCAGTGACATTCCCTTTAAGAAGAAGGAGGTTACTGGATCAACTCTATGGTTGAATCCAGTGTAGCAAAAACTGAACATAAACATGCTTATAGTTTTAATTGGAGATTCTCTCTATATGCCAGCTGTGTGACTTGCTGAAGATCAGTTCAGGGTGTGCCTCACCTCTTGCCCTGTGACAGCTGGGATAGACCCCAAAGTGGATATATTCTGCCCCAGGCACAGCTAAAACCAAGCCGAAATCTCAAGGCACAGCATATTTGCATAAACAAAAGAAAGCATCAACTTGTATTACAGTAGTTTGAGTCTTACATGTTTATTATGATTTTTTAATGTCAAATGATATTGATGAGTTACTGCATAACTTATGGAATCTATTTTAAAGAAGTAAGAATTTCTTCAAAGCTTTGTAAAATTTCAAATGTTCTGCAACCCTGATAACTTTTAAACTGGACGGGTCACACTTTTTAGAGTTTGAACAAGCAGCTGTTTTTCTGTGTTGCACATGCCACTTTAGACTGAGGAATTTTATGTTGTCATTTCTACAAAAAATTGTCTCACAGTTCCCCGCCATTTGAACATGTTATTGATTGCTGCCTTTGAAATACAGAAATGACGCAGTCTTGAAACAGTTAAGTACAAAAATAGTTGAAAAGGAATAAAAAAAAGCACTGATTAATTGAAAAGTGGTAAAAGTTGATTATTACCAACATTATATTGAATAACTGTTTAGATAAAATATTAAGATTATGTAACTGTTCACCTAAAGGAGTTTTTTTTAATGGGGAATAAGTTTTCAAAAAAAGTTTTTGTATTTGTACTTTGACTAACCTTGCAGAGCAGATGGACGTGCCTGATTCATTGTCTGAAATCATGCAAGCTCCAATTCTCGACAAGTTAACTCGGCTAAAAACTGAACCACCCAGTCAGGGAAAAGAGACGGGAGCTGCAGATGTGACGACAGCGGAAAGTGACTGCATGTTTGAAAACAATGGTGGCTTCTGAAACACTCTTCATGAATGTGGCAATATCTGCAGTTTTAATCGGAAATTCATGGACGTTTAAATTGAAGATGCCGGTTAGTCTATAGAAGTCATGGTTACTTAACGATACCTGGCGAAATATGCTCTTCTCAGAAGTTAACTGGGAGACCATGGTGGGGAGTGTTGTTGACGAGGATCATTTCACATGTAAGTGGTAGATGATACATCTCTGTTGTATCCTTTGAAGTAAGACAGTAGTCTAAGGACTGTAGTTTTAGTTCAAATGACAAAATTAGTAAGTTTCATTTGTATATTACTGATTAAACCTAATTTCATGGCTCTCAAAGTCTACAACACAGAGTGTTTATTCTGTTTATTATATCTGCTATTTTCACCAAGAGGAAGACAGATTAAAAGGTCTTATTGATTTCTGTGTGTTTTGGAAACTACATACACAATCACTTGTGCTTTATAGTTGTTCCAACTTGCCACTATGCAATGTATTTGGGAACACATGGTATGTATTTTCTGTCCTACTTAATGTTTCATCAAGTCACTCTACAACTTTAGCAAGCCTTAGATCTTATCTAAATATACATGAAAAAATAAACATGAACTGAATATACACAAACTTTCCTGTGATTTTAAAGTTGTAGATAAATTTCCAAAGCTTCTACAATATCTGACATCATGTTTTGCTTCTCCAAGGTACTGTGGCTTAAATGGCGTGTCGAAGTAGATTCACTGAATTGATTGATAAAAACTTAGAGAAAAAATTGTCTCTAGATGTAAGATGGCATCAGACTACAGTCAAAAACAGTCTTAACAAAGTCTTAGTAAAGAGCTCTGGTGTAAGGAAGAAATTAGCCCTGACTTTTGTCCATATAGTTTTTTGAAAGAAAGTGAATCCACTTTCCTAAATAACTTCTGGTCAGTGTTGGTATACTTGAAATGCCCCTACTCTGACAGTGTCACTCAATTCCTCAGTTGATACAAACTTTAGTTACTTGATCAGACATTCAAAAGTATATTTAGCAATTGCATCACAGCTGACATCTTTTTACTTTGGTTCTGTCAGGTTTCACCAAAAAAATCATATGCATAGAGGTGTGAGAATAGAAATGCACTGTGCAGTAGAGCTTTTTAGATAAATTATAGTGACACTTGGGTTAGTAGTGGCACACTTTGCAATGCGTCATTCCTTGTAAGTTCATCTGGACAAGTCATAGTTATCTCAGATAGGGATACTAGGGCAGTTACCTCTGATAGGATTTTACTTTACTGACTGTCAACATAATACTGTTAACTGTAAAAAGAGATTGCTCTCACCACTTTGACTTCATAAATATAGTAGATGGCCATTAATTCATCATTTGTTACAACCTCGTGCCGACTGAACCAACAAATTAAAAAACATAGCACATGCTGTTGGCATCCTGTGACCTGATGGCTTAGACTGAAGAATATATTGGACAAAACTTGAGAGTCCTCAGCAGTTTGGTTACCGTAGGGAGCTTTTGAGTCCAGTTCAAGGTGGTCCCCTTGTCAAAAAATCCTGTCCAAAATAACTGAACTGAGTTGTGTCAGGCCTTAAGCTTCCTGACAAACAGCTAAACAATGTTGGCTTGCAGAATCCATAATAGTGCATACATGATTATTGCTAACCCAATCAAAAGGGATGTTTGGGGAGGAACAAAGACTCCAGTGAACACTTTAGTAACTGTATTTTGTTGCACATTGGCTTCATTTTTTAACCATGGAAGATGCTGCTTGATGTAAGGCTTAGTTGTTTTTTTTGCAGTGTGGTTGCTTGAGGCCAGTTGCACAAGTAAATATGATTACCAGATTAGCAATGTGCAGTCTTTGTCCAGGGGGGAAGATATACTGTGTGCCACTGGGTACCACAGAAGGCCTCATGATAACTCCACTATTAGGTTAAAACTACATTGGCTCAACTAGGTGCTACAATAAGATTCTTTACAATGTTTTACTTGTAAAGTGTTGAGGGCTTTTGTGTGTTTGAACAACATAGGGGTTAGGTCGTCAGAAGAAACAACAAATACTAATCTTACTAAAACTGTACTAAACTAGAAAAGCACTCGGAGAGCGCAGACCCCCGCCAAGCAGCACAGTTCCCACAAAGAATCCTTCAAACAATTCCTGGATCCAGACGGTGATCCGGATCAACACTAAAATTGAGTCACTTCTTCCTTTTCCCATGCTAAACATTTCCTAAAAATTTCATTCAAATCCATCCATAACTTTTTGAGTTATTTTGTTCAGACAGACAGGCAGACAGACTCTCCCGAAAACATAACCTCCTTGGCGGAGGTAAAAATTAGTGATCTTGACTCGTGAGATAGCGTACCATTAGTTGTGGGTACGAGAGGATGAGGCATGGTTCTCATGTAAATGTCGTGTGGCAAAGTCCTGATTGGTAAAATGGGCTGCAAATACGATGTTCTGGTGTTGCAGAGAAGTGATTCCTGGTGTCCATTATTAAAACAACAAGCCAAAGTTGGCAAGGGCCCATGTAATGTGACAGAATGTGGGGATGCCAGAGTGTCAACTATTATTTTGCATGCCGTTACATCTGGGATATATACAAAAGCAACACATCTTTGTAGTATCTAGTGAGTTATTTATATCAGTTTGTACTTCAGTGACTGCTACCTGACCTGGTTGCAGCACTCTTAACATCTGATAATTTGGTGCATTAGATGGTGGTAAGTTTGGTTGTGTGATGGGTTGTGATCAGAAGGTTGCAGGTTCAAACCCAGCTCAGACTATCGCATAACCCTAAGTTGCTCCTGCTGCTGGCTTATTGGTGTGTAAATGTAGTATTAATGTGTCACTTCATACTGAAGGACAACTGACATAGCACTGAACCGTCATTAAGTTAATGTAAGAGTGAATGGGTGAGAATGGGTTGATGTGACTTGTGGTGGTGGGATGCTTTAAGTAGTTATAGAAAAGAGAAGCGCTATAAAAGCTAAAGTCTATTTAATGAGAAGAAAGCAGTGTGCTGCTGGCTAAAAGGTACATAGCCCATAAATTGCATCATGAAATAGTACCAAACACAAGGACTTTGTCAAGGTAAAGTGAAATGCTGAAATTAATCTTACTGTAGCGTCTCGTCAAACCCTCATTTGGGTAGAAAGGAGGCTTTCAGTGGCACCCAGTGGCACTATTGACTTCTAAACATGGGTAGGCCTCTGCCCCCAGATATCATCCCCCAGAGACAAAACTAACAAATTTCTATGGTTGCATTCATGTTTACTATTGCCATTGGCCACAAGCAGTTACATTTTTCACATCTTCATGATCAAGTAAGATTTCATTATGATCTGAGCACACAGTCAGTTACTGACTGTGTGCTCAGATCATGATAATGGTCCACCCTGAGAAATGTTTGCAGAACTGTCAAATATCAAAATTGGTCAGTTGAGGAGTGAATCTGAAGCCTTGTTTGGCCCTTTGTGCCATTTTAGCCCTTTGTCTTTCTTGCTTAGATATGTCTCTGTGTCTTTCTGTCATGGAAAGATGATTTACACAGAGTCAGATGTTCTCAGACCTTTGCTCTTGAACCTTTATCAGTTAGTTCTATTTTTTGCTCTTTTAAAGGTTAAGGACTAAAAGGCGTTCCCTTAAGCATGCCAACAACTAGATCGCTTGGGTGTCAGTTGCTGTCTTCTGTGTTATGAGATGTCACCTCTTTTTTGAGTATACATGTCTCCAAAGAATTCCCTCTATTTGATTGACTTTTTGTCTGGGAATGGTAGACAACCTTCTCCATTAATACCCCCTCTTCCACCACCACCACCACGGCCGCCACCACCAGCCCTCAACTCTCTTCAGGGAGCCTTAGGAGGTAGAGAGCTATCACCATGGTGATCTGAACACAGATCCCCCACACACTAGTCCGTTGTGACTGGCATGTGTTGAGGTGAGAGGGAACAAAATGTCACAGCAACAGGTTTTTTTGTTTTCTGTTTTTCCCTCAAGTCTCAGTGGTATTGTACTCGGATCCATGCGCTCAGTTACACTGGAGGGACTGTCAGAGAGATTGGGAGAGTTGGGTATACATGTTGATCTTCAAAATTAACATAGAGACAAGGGATTAGATGGCATATTCTAATTAAGAATTATTTTTTCTTCTTGTTGTCTAAAGCATCAGGATAGAGTAAAAAGTGTCATGTGAGTGTACTGATAATTCCATTGAATATGTAAACAAATTTTGTCAAAAGGGTTATGTTAAGTTATAAATACTATAATAATTCAAATAACCTTTTTCTCTCACAGTTTAACATCATTAATCATGAAATATCAATCAAGACAGTTAGGAGATTGTTTGTATTGTCATGGCATTATTTTAATTGGCTGAAATGGTGACAGTCAAAATTAGTCTACAACTTATATGTTTATTGGAAAGAGGAAAAGGCAGCCCTTGGTTATGTACAGATTACAGTATGTCCACAGAGGGAAGTTTGTACAAATTCAGAGAGCTTACCTTCACCAATTCATTTAAATTAACACTAATGTAAGGGATAGGTAAAATTGAGATATTTTACTAAAAGAGTTTTTTTTAATTTCTATGAGTAAAAAACTGGCTAACTTGATAAACCTTACCTTTTACTAAGACAATTTAAAAATATATCCTAGGAGGAAACTCTTTTCCAACTGAAATAGTGATCATGCTGCTTGCAGACAGTATCATTCATGCTTGAAGGCCACTATGGTCCACAAGGTCCAGCCAGATTGGCTCTTGGTAATGCCCCCTAAGCTCACAGTTTGTGCTGACCTTTCACCTGTCTTGATAGAGGCAAACATGCCATTGGCTACAGGCCTCTGGAAGGAATATGACTTTGAAGGTAGTATGGCACGGAAGAGTTTCAACAGATTTTGCCCCCAACCCTAAAAAAGATGTGGGCTGTGCCCAGTGACAGGTTCAGGGTTGACACAGTCACAGAGGTTGGGAGAGGGGGACATCTTGTGCCAGAGGGCTCATGGGTGGCTTCAGACACACAACCCCTGCGTCTGGAAGAATGTCTGGAACTGCTGGCCTTTGTAACAATTATTATGATAAAACTTTTAAAGTTAATGTGTGGTTGCCTGGTCTTATCTAAGCATTTCTATCGACACACTGTGTTTGTGCTTGTTTTTGCTGTTGGAGTCTGTTATGTAGTGCGTGATGATGCCTTGACCTGTTTTATTATGCAAGTGGCAGATGTCCCATGAAAATAGTTGATTAGTAGCTACAGTAGTCTAGTAGTCAGGTGTTTGTATGCCAAGTCTGTAAGTCTGCCATCTATGTTCCCTGAGCAGATGCAAAGGTGTATATCCTAAGAGATCCTTATATGTTTGGAGAAGTCTCCCTGCTCCTCTAACTACAACCCCACACATAGTCCTGCTCTTTCTAAATCAGTGTTGCGCAGTAAACCCACTTCAGGACTCCTCTTGGCTAAGTGAGTAAATAAATTTTTCAGCATTTATTAGAATACAGCTTGCCAGAGGGGACTCCTTGTTTCTCTCCTATAGCCGCTCCAGTAATTAGCAAATTGATTAGGAGAACTTCAACACACCTCCTCGGCTCTTATCTACCCATTCTGGGACAATATTGCTGTGCCATGGGACAGCGTAAATATTTTAAGGGAAACCCTCCGTGAATCTCATTAAATGGCTATGGGGCAGAGCAGCTGTCTCTTGCTGAAGGTCCCAGCCAATTTTCTAAACTATGATTAAAGAAAAGTTTTGGATTATTTAAACGTGCCGTGTCCTGTGGGTTTTTGTCAGTGCCACTGAAGACTTCTGTGATTTCCCTCTTCCCTCCATGCCAGGACTGCTTCGCTCCCTTTGGATCTATTAGTTTGAAATCGTTTGGGTGATGACTCTTTGAAAGTGGTGGTCATTCTGGGATGCCATATTCAAAATGCAACAAAGACCTCTCTTTTATGCACAAATGCTAATTAAAATTTTTACCCCATATCCCCAAGCTGCAGAGGGAAAGACTTGGTAGCAATTTGGCAGATAATCAAATTGCATTTTAAATGGAGCCGTTTAAAGATGACTAGGGTCTGCTCACAGGAAGACACAGTGGCACAAATTAAGCTGGAATAAGCTCCTGTGTGCACTGAGTAACAATACAACAAAATTCACATCACAATAAAAGATTGCTTATTTAAATGGACAACAGGAAATGTTTGATTTATGTTTTAATTCATTTAAAAGCACTCAGGAGCACAATAAGTCTTGTTTTTTCTCTGCACATGCACACATGCAGGAATTTTGTTTTTCTTTTAATTAGGACTTCCTTTTTACTGAGTAACATTTTTTTCAAAATGTGTCCAGACAATTTGACCAATTAAGGCAAAATGCTAATAAGACATGATTTGTTAACAGCTGTGGTACCTTGGAATCATTTTGTTTTTAATTTTAGATTTTCAGCCTGACAGAAAAGGCAAACTGGGTGGAAAATGTTGTCAACAGCTATGTTTGTCTACAAAAATCTGCGCTTAGGAGCTGTCCACCCGCATTTGGCATACATCATTAAGTTCTTCGTGGCCCATCAAATTGCCCATTCACACGGCATTCCAGTACATATTAGTGACATCTCGTTAGCAGAAAACAGAAAACTGACACAAAAAATTGGGAAAACAGGGCTGATATGTTTATCCCTCAGAATAAGAGGAAAGTGTTATTCTCATGAAGTGATAAATTAAGATCAAATGTAAGTTTTCTAAAGCCTGTTTTATCATTTTTCTTTTACCCCTGAAAACTGAATGTACCAACTGATCTATTAAGCTTTCACAGCCTTTTTTACTGAAGCCACATTTTCTGCAAAGTTTAACATTCATCACAAGACAGACACTGCCATCAGAACGCCTTCATATCCATAAAACCACATTATTGACAGCACAACAAGTGATGCTTGACTTTTAATTTTAAAGGATTCTTAGTTGGTTGTGATTTGCTGCCTGTATAGCACTGGCTTCGACAATAGCATACTGACACTGCATGTATCTGTCCTCTAAGTTTTTCCTTGTCTTCTCATTAGAACAGACTGACATCACAGTGGTTTTGACCTGCACACTGAAGGTTGTGTGGATGTAACACTTACCTCGACTGTCTTTACCTCAGAATCCACACTCACTCAAAGGCCCTTGGGGTTTTTAACAATGATCTCCCAAGGCAGTTTTCCTGTGATCATTTCACATTTGTGGTTGAGAGCATCAGCATACATTTAAAAAGTTACAATGCATATAATGAGCTCTGTGCTACAATATTTGATGCTAAAAAACAAGCCTTTATCAGCAGAGTGGAAAGGAAGACAGTACATGAACATCTTTGAAGTAGGTAAACTGTTTCATAGTGATGTGGCCAACCAAACTTAGATGACTGAAATTACTCCCACAAATAGACCAAATGATTGAGTGTTGTGTAAAAAGCAAAAGAAAGCAGCTGATTATGTATGCATAAACCTGCTCAGTGATGGTGTGGTCAGGGAATCTGGACTGGTAGTATAAATAAACTCAGTTATAATCAAACAACGTACTTGTAGCATAACATATTATTTTTACCTCATTATGATTTAGTGACAGAGCAGTTTACTCAGAGCCAATCAGCATTTACCAATGGTATTGATTTTATTTTCAAAAAGTAACTATGTGTACAGGTGATCACAGCACTTTTTTTGAGAATGTTTACACATGGAGCTTGATTGTGACATACTGTGCCCAAGCAATTTTTTTCTCCCCTCTCCTCCCCCTTAGGCCTGCTTTTACACTGAAAACATTATTCTATGACCAGGAACACTTTTATGTACACATTATACACATTCCAATACAGCAGGTTGTAGTAGTCATGCATATGGCTATCATTTGTTTGCTTTCATTGTGGACACGCTGTCCCTCTACTTGGAATTAATCACTATTTCATTGTTACTGGGTTATGAGCCTTTGCAATAAATCACACGATGTACTGTCAACAACATTTTGATGAGGTCGAGCAAATTTTCATGGTATGAAGGCCCTTCTTGATGCCAGATGCAGCTAATGCTGGCTATAAGCTACCTTTGAATTAAATTGTGCCAATCTAGTGAAGAAAAGGCATGTTGGGTTTCTGGAAGATTCAGAAGAGTCACGTTGCAGGTGCAAGTTTTGTCTAGAAGAGGAAGAATATTATTGACCAGGACACTAAATTATAGCTTATACACATACTTTATCTTTTGTTAAATTATGTAATTGCCATTAGAGCAACATTCAACATTGTTATCATACATCACATGTTTGGATGCTTTTATTATTTTTGAGAGGCTAACAATGACCCTCTTCCTCTCTACACATGGACTGTGTAGCTGAGGGGAAGAATTAAGCCTGTGCTGCGTGGATATGATGATGTGTGAAATAGCGAGAATACTGAGAATTTCTCTCACAACTTGACTCACTGATGAGTACCTTATACTCAACTAAAATTGTGTTTGAATCTCCCATGGACTGTACATGATTGCACCTGCCAGTGGCTTGGTCCACCTGCCAGCTCTGGCTGTCACATATCAAGGTGTCTGGGCATGTTGCTTCCACTGCTGTGCCATTGGTGTGTAAATGGGTATGAAAGTGCATGGATGTGCCAGCTTATACAGCTAAGAGTAAATAGATGTTGAATGTGTAGATGTGACCTGTGTGTAAAGGCACTTTGAGTAATCAAAGACAATAGAAAAACAAACTTTTTTATTATTTATTTGACCATAGGAAAGACCACCTTTAGTGTCAAGCTGCAGGTAGTACTTCTGTCTGCACGTGGATTAATGAGCTGGACTTCAATGTAAAGTTTACCTAGATCAGTGGTAGGCTCCCAAATATGAAATAACCCTTGTATAATAACCATAACAGTGAACAGGACCTGCTTGTTCATTTGTTTTTCCTGAAAGGTATTTTGCTTTAAGAACACTAATAAATTGTTTCTCTTCCTCCACGCTACACTCCCTTTTCCTCTGCTGCACTTAATGCTTCAGATATCCTACATATCCTGTTTCAAGTGTTTAGTGCAAGCACATGGCCTTTCCAACTTTCATCATCCCTGCAGAGCGACTTGCCTTTTGTACAAAATAAACCTTAAGGTAGAGCAGACTTTTTATTTAATCATCTAGTAAAAAAACAATACTGTGATAAAAGTAAGATATGTCATTGGCTGTATTTATAGTCAGCATTCTTCTGTATCACAGTATACTTAAAAATAGAATACATCAGGATTTTCTTTAAACTCTGCTGGTAATGAATTGAGCTCTTCTGTCCAATGAAATTAGCACATGTGCTTGTCTGACAAATGAGATTTTAGTCAGATGAAGCATATTAACCAACCAGTGAAGAATCTGAAGCCTGACCCTTTTTCCTTCATTTTTTCTCAGAATTATCTTGAATTCATTTTTAGAGTCTAAGTATTGCTGTTTTGAACCCTTTTTCTTTTTTATTCTGGTGGTGATGCAAACAAGCGAGCATGGTGACAAGACACTGTGTCAGGTTGTGTTTATGATGATGTCCTCATCTGCTCTTTGTTTCAGCTAACAGGCTGAGCAACTTATTGCATGTTTAAAACCTCCTGCCCAGGTTACTCTGTTCAAAGTATCATAGCCTGTCTGTGACAGTTAGTTGTCACTTATTCTGCATTTTTCATGTTATAAAAAGTTGGTCGTGGTAAAACTAGCAGAAAGAACTCACAAAAAGCAACAATTTTTGTCTGTTAAATTCTGATCATAAAAATCATGTTGCACAACGGGAATGTAATTGATGTAAGTAGGTGTCTGATCACAAAGCTGCAGTCAATATTTGAGTGTAGCTTTAATTTACACCCTGAACAGTGTGCCAGTTGTATGGCAGATGTATGATTAGACACACAGCTCTGGTAACACATATTTACACTACAGTCTCTCCAGAGCATGATGATGCTGCCTCTCTGTGCTGCACAGTAAGTAAAATCACATGATGCTAAAATGAACAGTCTGAGAGTATTTATTCAGTTGGAGCAAAGGGTATTGGTTAAAGCTGACCAATTTTAGAGCAGTTGGGGATGGAAATCTCTCTCTAATTACTGCACTGTGTGGGTCCTCTGGTCCCAGTCCCTCTGCTGCAAATGATGGTATTAGAAAGTCTCTTTTATTTATAGAAATAACATTTTAACTTCAGAGACAATAGGTTGGTTCTGTTTTACGGTACAGCAGACTTTATCTTTTTAATAAAAAAATCCTGACTTGGTGAAAGTTTAATTAATAAGGGACTTAAAGCTAAGGGAATGAGCAAGGGAGTTGGGTCTTTAAGGGGGTACTTATTTTTCCATCTGGGCTATCCTCCAAAAAAACTGTCAATTAGTGTGTTAAGCTGGAGAGACAAAAAACGTCATTAGTTCCTGCAAAAAGAATAATGGGTTTTAAAGGTTTTGATTTAGAGGCAGGGTTGAAACACAAGAATGAGTCTTATGATTCAGAATTTTCATTTATTTTGTGTAATCATCAAAGTTCTAACTGCAGGCTGTATTGTTCTAAGGTGCTCTGTTTAGGTAGTATACATGTTTGTTTAAAAACTGATGATGGGTGGTAATTGTTGGAGATGTGACCCATAAAGTTAGCACTTTTTGTTGCAAGGTATGCTGCTATACTAGGTAGATTCTGTGTTTGCTTATCTGCATAGCTCTCCTGTCTCCTGTGGGGTATTTCACCAAAATGGATTTCAGACATTCAAGATGACCAACAAAGCCAGGCTCGACCAGGTCCCCTCTGAGCACGCTGGCTTTACGTGTTTCACTAAGAATCCAGCCTTGCTGGCTTGCTCAAACTGGATGTAACTGACTGGGATAGTGCGCGTTCACAGCTTTCTTCAAAAGATCGTGAGGTAGATCACCGATACACTGATAATGAAAGGGAGGACACAGCTTCAGATGGAAACTAATGGAGAGGTCAAACATGCATTTTGCTTAAAAAAATAAATACAGCCACTGTAATAAAGGAACAAGAGTGTGGCAGGTACTAGCAGACCACCAGAATGCGTAAGCAGCCTAAAATATACATCCACCAACAAAGAATATATTTACAGGGCAAATTCATACAACCTAAACTTTGAAATAAGTCAAGGAGAGATAAAATACTTGAAACAGTTTTACAGTTAATTGCAACCTGTGCTGAGAGAAAGAGTTCCTTGATGTTTGCAAACGTGTACATTTCAACACATAGGGCCCAAATTTCGTGGCGCAGCGCAGGGTGGCGTAGGGTAAGCTGAGCCCGGTGCAGTCCACAGTGAGTGGAGCTACGCACCAGGGGGGAGGTGCTGACAGATTCAGGTTGGCACAGTGACAATTTCATGCCAAAAAACTGCGCAGAAGGTGCGCTGAAAGCTTGCCAGCTCCAACCTGGTCTATTCCTGGCGCAGGTGAAGCACATCCTCCGGAGCTGTAATTTGGTGACAGGCGCACATGTGCACACATGTCAACAAAGCCTCAGAGGCAGGTTTCCAGAGTGTCAGGCACTTTTCAATGCAATAAACAGTCACATCAACCACTATTTAATGTTCACGTCTGAACCAGCATATACATTTGTATCTATATTAATTGTCCCGTCACATCTGATGTCGGATCAAAGTCGTTGGTCATAATGGAAACTTAACCTGACAGCAGCTGGAAGTTTGATGCACATCTCACAAGCCAATAACAAACAGCCCAGTCATCCGATATCATCCAATATATATATTTAATACTGATCAGAGAGTTTCATGATATACTGTGAAAAAGCTTCTCCTTTAGTGTTAATGTATTCAAATCTGTCTACGTGCATACTACCTTATCAAAGCAATGGTTTTAAAATAACAGCATTACTAACACCATTATTTTCCCAGTAAGAGGTAATCTAATTAATTACTATTTAAATATTACAACGCCATTACTGTTACCAACAGTAAATTGTGGCATTTTATTATGCACTGATGGCTATCAGCTGTCATCCGACCTGCCTTGCTCAGCCAGATACAGGACAGGAGCTGTGCCGCAAACAACTACACCAGAGAAGTCAATGTTCGAGTTGTCAGGTTTTTTTAAGTGACTTCAGCTTTTTTAAAAGTTGCTTGTAAATATTGGCGGTTGTTAGCTACATTTTTATGGGCTTTTTTAAATGTGCAGTTGCTCATTTGGGCTTGTTGTGCCCCCAAACCCAGGAGAGATCTAATACATAGTCTACTATCAATATAAACTCTGTTTAGAAGTTATACCAATGACTTTATCCCACCCTGTAATGGCAAGTCTGTAGTGGTCTGTGGAGGACTTTCCAGGGTGGAAGGACAAGAAGTAAAAGGCAAGAACATACATATTAAGAAGTGTACATTATATCCCAAAGTAAAATGTTTGTCTGTTGTGAGTAACTCCAAAAAGTTAGTGACCAAATGCACAGATAACACCGTCAATGATGCCAGCGCTGCTAGTTGCAGACCAGGTAACAACAAGGATCACAGACAGAACAAGCTTTTTCAAAAAAGTAGTGCATCAATTACTTTACCTGGTAACTAATTACATTTATTAAGAAGTAATTCTGTTATTCAATGACTTTTTGGGAAAGTAACTAGTTACTATAACTAATTATTTTTTCAAGTGATTTGCTAAACACTGGCGGTTACTCATATAAGTTGTTTTCTTTTTTTTTTTTTATCCATATTTTAAAGTGTCTTTGAGTTATTTGAAAAACATTTTCAAATAAATCATGAACAATAGTGAATAAGAAACCGTAGACCATAGTGCTGATTGAACAGCAAGATTTCTTCAGCCTGCCTGGAGAAGGCTAGCTGCATGTGATAAGTCTTCATGGTAACCTTTGGGCCTTCATTTTTGTGAAACCAAATCACAGCTTAATTTAGCCAGGATAACTAGCAAATCCCAGCGTTATCCCTTTTCTAGGTGTTGTGAAATACACCTCTGTTCTTGTATTGCATACCCAATGCATGTGTCAGTAAACTTGGACATATTAAAAAAAATATAAGAGCTATTGGGAGAGAAGTTCAGATTTCCCTTATAAGTACTGTTATATGTAATAGATGTCAGACAAATTGTGGATATGGTCAAAGGTCATTGTCCCGGCAGTTGTAAAATAGTAACTGGTGAATAGACTTGAGCTTATATAGTACTTTTCTAGTCTTTGACCACTCAAAACAGCTTTACACCACAGGTCATATCTACCCATTTATTCTCACATCCACTTACTGATGGTTGGAGTTTCTATGTCGGTTATCCATCAGTATTAACTTACACATTCACATCCTTTCATTCTTAAGGTTAAGTATCTTGCCCAAGGACACATCATCATGTGACACCTGGAGCCTGGCTTGAACTTGGAACCACCCGATTACTGACCAAGCGCACTATTAGACTGCGCTACTGACGCCCACTCAGTATTAACATTAAAATTTTTCAGTACTTTTGTCAGATTTTTTTGTGAGTGAGCATGTCAATACTTCATGGCTCAGGTATAAGGTAGACAAGGAAAAGGTGAACCCACATTTATGATAATTAACTAATAGCAAAAGCTGTTGTATGCACTGTGGAAAGCCCCAACATGTTACATTGTGGTTCTGTGCATGCAGAGATGTGCACAGAACTGCTAAATAGCAGTGCTTGTCAGGCAAACTTCAAAGTTTTACAGACTTTGGAGTTACTCAGGGTAACCTTAGAGTCCATTTTGTGAAAAACTTTTGCCTTACTGAAGACCATACAGTGTGGTAGTGCTCACATGAAGCTTATGTAACTGGTCATAGTGCAAGAGGTTTCAGGCGCTGAGCCCAAAATATGTCATTGACTTGTGCCACACACAACAGGAGATGGCTTTTGCATCACAGTGTGAGAGCAGGCAAATGATTGGTTACAGGAGATCCTCCAATAAATTAATTGTTTCCACTTCATGGTTAAGTATGTGCTACTCTTCCAAATCGAGTGCTGGTACTTGGTTATTACACTTTAATAGCTTGCTTGCCAAACTAACGATATATTACTCCATGTGCTGGCTCAGATCAGAGAAGATGAATTGGCTATTAATTAGAGTTGCACTGAGAGGGCACAGGGGAGAGACTACTCATAGGCTTGCAATCAGTGTCAACGGGGGCCCTTTTCTGACTAGGACAGCCAGGGCAGGCCCAGGTCACACAGACTTAACATGAAGCCTATTGAATCTGGTGGAACATGCAGCATCAAACGTGGCCTCTGGCTTGTAGAGTCAAACAAAAGACAAGAGAGTTTAACATTTCAGGGCTGCAGTTGCTTCTGAGGATTTCTGTTGGGTGCCCTGTCAGAAATGCAGATATATGTGGGAGGTTGTTTGACTCAGGGAAGTTCCTTAACAAAAGACTCACGTCTGAATGACTTTGAATAAGAAAGTTATGGAGGAAATATTTGACAGGTAAAGATGATTTGTGAGGAATATTATTGTTTGGCTCACTTTTCTTGTGCAGCCTCTGAATTAGCCCGCTTTATCACAATTAATTAAGCTTGCCTATAGGAGATGTTCCATCTTGAGCTCATCCACACCGGATAAATAAGTCAAGGCAGCAGGATATATGTCTTTTTATTGGCTGACTTGAACTCGGAAGCATCTGTAGTGTGGGGGGAGCTGTCTCTGTGCTGCGACTTTGTGGAACAGTCTTTGCCATCACTCACTTTGAATGCGTCTTTTATGACTCGTTTTGTTAAAAACCTCTTTTTTTAATGCAAGGTATCACGAGTTATGGCCTGTCTATGCAAATTAGACAATTTTGACAGTTTGTTATTCATGTCGTTGCCTTTTTAAACACTTAAAGGTGATAAATTTCACAGTGACAGGCTGCTCCTAAATTGCCACTAAATATTATTAAATATTTTAACAAGTTCCTTGTAAATATGCCCTAAATGTTTGAACGATGGGCAGGAAGAAAAATGGCTTTGCATCAACTTATTAGAGGCTATAAAAGTGGCAGTGATTTATCTTAGATGTGGAGCAACTCAGGCCATCTTTTTTGTTTTCCTTATTCTGGTCGCTTGCTTTGTCCTGATGAGCACATTATAGAGAGAAGCATCATGTTGAAAGCCAGCCATTTCACAAGCCATGAAAGTCTTAGTAGATAGTTTTGTACCTACCTGAAAGACAGAATGATATATTGCTGCAGCATTTTAATGTTTTAAGGCTTCTCATACCCATTTACAGTTTAACTCTTTGTTACATCCCTGGCAGTATCCGAGTGTATTTAAAAAAAAACACATTGACTTGGTTTTCATAGTTTGATGTATGCCTGAGCAAAAATTAGTTTTTATTTCAGATTGTTTTATTTAGCCTTGGCATCATTCATTTTATTTTCTACTGTTTGCCGTTGACCTGTTTTTTAAGGTTTATATCAAATCTGGCGGCAAAATTTTGTGTGCAAGGACCATCATCTGTCACTACTCGTCCAATTTCCCGTTACACAGAAATGCCTTGACTGGTCAGTAAATAGCTTTCAAACTTTTCTGTGAACTCATGACAATTATGGTCTTTGTTTATTGCAAGTGAGCAGCACAATTTTTTGTTCTCTGTCTCTTTTGTTACTTTCACTATTCTATTTTTTCTGCACATAGTACATATTGGATGTCAAGTATATTTAATTGACAAGCAAAACTCATAATAAGCTGAACTTTTTGACAATAATATTTGAAATAAAGGATGACCCAATAAGACTTTTTTCCATGTCAAACAAGTTGATACTGCTATAGTCTTCTATTGCTGTTACCTGTCAACCAAAACTGGTATCTACTGTAATAATTTACATCCTGATTAAAATTTAATATGATTACATTGAAGATGTTAACTGTTCTCATCGTCACTCTCAAGAAAGCAAATGCTGTTTGCTGGCACCTATGAAATTCTGGTCGCTTGCTTTGTCCTGATGTGTACATGCAAATACAGACAATCATTTCATAAAATAATATAACGCTAGTCTGAAATATTTATGTCTTGTAGGCAGGAGGTCATGACAATTAAAGAACTATCCAATAAACTTGTGTACAGTCTTACAGTGTGTCTCCACTGTAGTAATACTTTGGGATCTTGGGATTTAGTAATTGTTTTCTAAGTTTCTTATTTAAACTTGTATTTAGAAAATGAATTTCAGATCTGATTGTTGCTTGCTACAGTTCATGAATTAGAGGCTTTTCTTATCCTCAATGTCACAATAATGTGCAGAGAGCATTACCACAAAGGACTGAGCCTCCATTTGTATTTTGTTTTTTACATTCACAAGTATTTGCAATACTGTGCTAATTTATAAGTGTTATTTGTTTTTGCAATGCTGTTATTCTTGTTCATGGTGAACAGGGGTGGAAAGATGACCTCACATTTAATAAGCTGTCTCCTAAGCTTTAGGCAACAGGGTCTTTCAGGATAATTTTTGATTTTCATTTCTTTATTCATTTGTCTCTTTTCTAATACCCACCTTAATGCAGGCCTCTGTTTCTGATGCTTATCATAGGGCCTGATCTCCATGCCTGTTTTGGTAAGAAGTCACTTCAGTATTCTACAAATCTCAGTGCTGTCTTTGCACATCACTCTTAGTAGTTAGTGTGACGTGACGGCTGCCATGTCAGCAACATGGCACATCTCTGTTCTTCCTCTCTGGAGCCCTCTGTGAGTTTTCCCTGGGGTTGGCAGAATACGAGTGCCCCTTGTCTGACTTGCTATAACCTTGCCATCAGCTCGTGTGTGCGTGTGTGTGCTTTTCTGACTCTAAAGACTTGAACAATGATGACTCAAGCCGCACAGAGTACACCTCAGGGAAAATACAGTGAAAATAAAAATAACAAGTGGATTTTTGACTGCAGTCAGATGTGAGTGGAAGCACGCTGGCACTGGGCTAAAAGCCTGAGCCGGTTCTGTCCCCCCCAAGTTCATTAGATTAGGCTGTCTCGTGTTCGGGAAGTGCTGAAAGGCACTGCAGATCATATCTGCACAAAATGCTGTCCTTACGTCCACAGACAGTTGCCAGTCCCACTCTTTGAATTTCCAAAGTCATTCTCAATCCAGTTAAGGACTGATATTGTGGTGCAACCCCCCACCCCCCACCCCCACCCCAGCACACACATACACACACAGTTCAGGGTTCTTATTAGAGGGGTTAAGTATGAGGATGCTTGTGTTGGTATTTCTGTGGTTGCTCATCTGTGCACTGCACATGAATTTCTGTAAATTATTTATTTTCCTGACAATGCCATATGGTGCTGAAACTTGTTTGTCTTGGAGCATACTGGAGGATGCAAGACCTAGACTGGATTTCTTCTTGTGTGTATTCAAGAGAGACCCTCTTCAAACAATGCCTGTTTTCTGTTATTTCTTTGCTGGGTGGGCTCTGTTGATGCAATTCTAAGCAACTCTCTACAAGAGTTCTCTTCTCATCTGGTTCAGAGAAAAGAGATGATCAGCATCATTTAGACAAAATATGAACAGAGAGGCTGCTGCCAGTTGATGGGGCAACTGTTCAAGAAGCTTAAAGGCCCCTCGAAAAATGGGGTCCTGATCTTCTTTGAAATGCCACAATTAATTGTTATGCGTTGTCCCAAATGCATGGATGATTAAATGTGCTCCTAAACTACCCTGATTTGCGAGGGCACCTTGCCGATTTTATTTGCCACAGTTAACATTTTCATTCCTGCATTATGCATGGTGCTGTGGGGCAAGGAAGTGCTGCAAACAAATGGCCTGAGGGATTGGCGTAAACACAGTGTGCCGTAAGAGAGAGAAGACTAACAGTTGAGCACTGCCTCCTTCAGCCACCCCTCTGTGACAATCTAATGCCCTAGTGCAGTTTGCCAAGCCAGATACCATGAGCTTGTCAAGTCAGTTACCACAGGTACTCAGAAATGTTAGTGCATATTAGTAGATGTAGACTGATATTGTAAGTTCAGGGTGGGGTTTGAAATGATGGGATATGATTATCTGTATCTGTAGTAATCAACAATGAATGCATGTCTGATTGAATTTTTGTGTCTCACTAATTAAATATGATTCCTTCTTCTTCAGCATGTATAGGCTGAGGTCACTTTCACTAGTTAGTTCTGACAGCCAAAGCAATGTGGAGCTGCTTCCTTTGTGTTTAGGGATTTTAATTCCTCTTTGCAATAATCAGTGACTGATGGAAGCCCTAGTGTTTTGTGAAGGCATGCCAAATGACATGTGCTCCCTTTTGAACATGAAACAGTTATCGAGGAGAAATATGAATTTTCACATTAGAGACACACTAACTCTCTGATTAGGATTTACTTGATCTGGGACCTTGGCTGTAAGAAATGCAACACTGCACACATGGCCTGCCCAAGTTGTCAGCTGTCATGGCATTGGCCCAGAGCCCTATACTTGGCAGGTCTCCACCCTCTCACCTCCAGCTGACAATGCAAATACAGGCAAACGATGTGTAGCCACTGGACAACTCTCTATACACTCATATAATTCCATATGAATAAGAAATCTTGGCTGTGATGTTTATTAATTATCAAAAGTATAGTTCTTTTTTCACTTATTGTTTGCTGTTTTGAAAGTGGAGTCATTTTGTCATGTAAACCATAAACTAGTCCTAACTATCAAATATCACTATCATGGGCATTTTTTTTTTTACTTCACAGCTTGCCGTCAAAGTGCTCTGCATGGCATTAACAGTAACTAATGCACCAGGCAATGGAAAGAGGGCAGATATTGTTTTTTATGGCCTGACCTTTGAGGCATTATTATTTTTTTGATGAATAACTGTTTACTCTGAATGCGGGCATTAAACAAGTTTCCCCAAGGTTTGCAGTCATTCCCCCTGACACAAATGGCAAAACAAAAACATCTCATCCTGTTCAGGGGCAAAGTGAAGCGAGCTGTCAGTGGATATGGAAAGTCTGTTTTAGTGGACTGGAGAGTGGTGTTAAATAGGTGGCAACCAGTTCATTAGGATGCCTTTCAGAGCATGAAAAATGACCTTTTCCTTGTAATTGTAGCCCGAGTTCACAGATAGTTGACTGGAACCAGAGCATACTGTATGTTGACAAGGATCACTGGAAATAATTAGTGTTGCAGTGCACAAGTCAGTCAGTGACACGTCCTCACTTTCCAATTTTTTACCATTTCTTGCTTAAATGCAGGCTGATTTTATTATCACTGACATATATGCTGATGCAATTTAAAATTAACTGATTTATCGGGATAATTGAGTCATTAAATCAATTATTTTATAGAATAAAAGGTAAAAATGTGTAGAATATTAAAAGTTATTCATGTTTCTGATGTAAATAAAAAGTATTTATTGACAAATCACTGCAAGCACTGGTTAAATTTCGGTTAACATGAAAAATTATTTAACATGCAGCTTGATTGAAAAATGGTGTCAATGTGTTTATTGTATCAACATATTTAGATTTTGTTTTAATCAGTGAAATACAATGAATTTTAATTTGATGGAATACCTCCCCTTAGCAATAACTTACCTGAGCATTATTTAATTGCATTATTGATACCAATTTGCACTTAAGCAATGAGCTTTTGTCCAAGCAAAGTCTCATTTGTCCAGCTGGTTACCTCAACAAGATGAGGAGCTTCATCTATTATTTGTTTGGGAGAAAGACCTGATGCAATTTATTTTTGATTAAAATTGTGATAGGAAACCATTTTTCCTATTGATTAATAGATAAATATTGCAAAACAGGTAAGATAATATTGATTGACCAATGTGTTTTGACAAGTGCGTTTTGAGATTTCCATACCTTTGTTTTGTTGAGTAATATCAATATCAGAAATATATTTTATTGGTTAATATTACATTGAAATGTGCAGCATTCATGTATAGTTGTTGTCCAGCCTGACATTTGATTCCTGGTTTTAAATATGGTTCAGGTTAGGGCTGAACCATATGGACAAAATTTCATATCTTGAAATCATGCCAGATATCTAGATATCAATATGATATGATAGGATTATGGGTTTGGTGAAAACCAAAGGGTGCATTCAAGGGCAATTGTAAAAAGGAAATTTGTTGTGACTTCCAGAGCTGTACATGCAGTGGCGTAGCTGGAATGTATTCCACATGGGTTTTCATATGTGTCAAAGGGGCCCGCATGTTTGGCATGCCGCATTGCACACAAGAATAGAGGACAGAAAAAAGTAAAATAAAAAAAAAAAAAGTAAAATACTGAATACAACCTCTCATTACTGCAACTATTTGAGATGTGTTTTTCTTTTTTACATTCTTGCAAATGTATCAACAACCTTGTCCAAGTTAGTCTTCCCAGACATTTCTCTCTCAATGAAAAGTAATGCCAGGCTTGAGAGGCGAGACTCACTCATTTTTGAGTGCAGATAAGTCTTGATCAGTTTAAGGCGACTGAAAGTGCGCTCTGCCTGTGCACCTAATGCTGCCTCACTTTCATACTCTCCCTCAATATATCCTTAATAATAAATGTTATAATAAAACCTATGGATTTCATTTTTATTGATATAGAAAATTAATGATTTATAATGTATGGCTTTTCTGTCTGTGCCCTGCACAATTATCTGGACTACGCATATATGGATTATTTTATGGATATATTTAGTGGATATTTTTGTCAGAGACAATTCTGTCCACACCACAGAATTATCTCTGTTCATACAGAATGGCTCTGAGGCCTGAAATGTCATGCCCAGGCGGTGGTGGAGTTCAGAAAAATTTAAAATAGCACAGAAGAGCATTATAAGCAAGCAGTCAAATGGTCCAGAAGAAGCAAATGCAAATTTGAAACTAAATAATAATAATAATAATAAATAATAATCACGAGTTAACAAATGTATGGGAAACACTCTTAAGTGCAAGCCCTTTACATGTGGACCATTATTGTTTACAACCACTTTTTATCGGTTTAAAAATAGCCGTTAATCTCCATTTATATGGGTGAAATCGCTGCGTTTGTGTGGTTGAGATGATGTAGCACCATGTCGCTGCAGTAGACAGTGCATGTTTACCTGCATGTCTACCTGCTGTAGCCATGCTTGGTCTCAGGCCTGGGCCACCACCCGGATGTTTTCCGTCCCAGTGAGGACCCCACTGTGGTGGAAAAGATCCGGAAGTTTGGCGCATTTGGCTGCATCTTCTCTCAAATGTTTTTTTTTTCGAGCAATGCATTTTTCTGCTCCACTGGCGGCTTTTTCTGGCGGCATCTGTCTTTTCTTCATCTTTTTTTCATTTCTCGTTTTTGGTCTGACTCAATACGCGGCTGAGCCAATCACATTTGAATGGGCCAATGGATCAGCTCAAATCGGCAGGGGTATCCCCCCCTTAATATGCAACATAATACAGTGACCCAGTCTGACGCCACGTTACACTCTACACTAACCTGCTGCTGCAGTGAAGGCAGCTGCTGCGCTCATTCCGCCTCGGATTTAAACAAACAAACAAACAAAAAATCCTCGGAAGTGTGGTGAAGAGGGCCTGTGGGTTTTCATAACCCACCAACCCCACGTAAACTACGCCACTGTGTACATGCATGGTGAGCGTGGGGGACATCTATGTCGTTTGTATTGTTGTTTTTTTATGTTAGTATCTTGAATGTTCACATCAATATCGTTTCAATATATATACGATATATCTTTCAGCCCTAGTTCAGGTTTTAATTTGATCACCAAACATACCTATTACTGTAATTTTTTTCTAACTTGACATAAACAGAGAAAGACAGAGAGAGAGAGAATTATAAATAAAAAATATTTATTTATTTATGCCACAGCTGCCCTTAATTGACAGCATTGGTAATGGGTGTCATTGTTATTTGACTAAGTTTTTCTAGGTTGGCTATAACAAGTAGCCCTGGTGATTCTGTAACATTTTATGTATGCCAAGTTAAAGCATGCTTGACTTTTTTCAAACATAATATTCACTTCTTTTTGTCATCTTGGGTACTTTTACAGTTTTTTGTAAATATGATCTCTGATGTACCAGGTCCTGTAATCAACTGCACTGAAAGTGCATGCATGTTAATCTTCTCAAAATGCTCGTAATCTGACATCTAGAGCATCAGAAATGTATTAGTCAATATTTATGAACATCATAAGTTTAGCAGCATATGTCACCATTTTCCGTTAAGGTTATAGAAAGAATAAAGCATACAGATAAGATACAGATTTGCAACTTGTTCCATCATCAGAATTTTCCCTCCGACTTTGTGGTGTTTTGATAGCACAGATGTGGTTGAAGAAAGCAAATATTTAAGGTATCTGCAAATGTGATGCACATCTGTCAAACAGCCCAAGGGTGAACACCAGCACATAACATGGCAACAAATGCTGATCCGGGACTTGGCTGCGGCAAAATAAAATATGGCTGAAGTTTTCATTAAGGTGCTATTGATTAGCTTTTCCTTGCAATGAATTATGGACAACATTAAATAAAAGGGAAAATATTTTTATGACTTTGCTTAGGGCATGCCAGATTCCCCCCTTTGCCTCTTGTATGCTTACTCTGACAGGCCTTTTTTAAAAAGTCTTGTGGCCTTTGTGAGATGTAGAACAACTAAAAGAAAAAAATGGTTATTTACTTTGACTGCCTCAACCATTTCCTCAAATGTAAAATAATTGAGAATACAGACTGTCTGGGATTCAAAGATTTAAAGTTTTTAGACAAATCCTCACTAAAGTAACATGTTTTTTTCAAAAGACAGTCTAACAAAGACAGACAGGCAACTATTATTTCGCCCACAAATTCATAAATTAATTGGTCCTTAATATTTCATGTGTTATTTTTTCATTTAAAAAACCCAGCTGTTACACATATGTTAAAATCCAAGCAGTTACTCCCAAATACATAGGGAATGAAACCATATTTAAAAGTTATTTTGTTGAATTGTAAAAGTTTGAGTGTCACAATGCTGTGTCAAAAGATCCATTTGAGAAAAAGAGAGAGGGAAAAGACATTGTTGCATCTTTTTCTTGCTTTACCTGGTTGTATTGCAGAGTTTTGCCTCAATCTGTTTTGTTCTTTGGGTGTAATTCAGAGAGAGAGAGAAAGAGATGAGATTTTCTTTGAAGTATGTGCACGTATGCAAAAACCTCTACTTGAATGTTGCAATAACAGTATTGTTTGAGATTATTTTACGAAAGATTAAGTGTCCAAATAAACTTTATATTGCATTGTCTTAGCCTGTCCTTTTCTTCGTGTTTTAAAGGTGCTCAGAAAATCAATACGGCAGAATATCGCCATGTACTCCTTGTTGAAACATGTATCGATATGGATTCTCATCAATATAGCCTCAAAAGCTCCAGCAGCAGCTGTTAAATACACCATGTGTAATGTTCTTAATGGTACAGTTAAAAAATGGCAATAGAACCGAAAGAAAATATTTACTCTAAATTTCAAATTAGTTTTTTGAGGAACTGAAATTTAAATGTCTTGAATATAAAATCCTCCAAACCTTGTTCTTGTTCCTTTTGTAAAGAAGAATAAAAGTTTTTGAATATTCTGTTGAGGGCATGATCAGTGTCCGCAATTTACATGTATCACAATATATACAGTATAGGGATATGCATTGTACCATGATATTTGGAAAACCAGCCCTAGTGTTGGCATTGATGGCAACAGTATAGCATAATATTCTTTGTATACCAGCCCTTAAAATTAGAATAAAAGTTAAGCTAATGAAGACATTTTGTCCTGTGTTGCAATGTAGCTGTGGGCCACCTTGTAGTAGACTGTGGGCCACTGTTGGTCCCTGGCCATAGTTTGACTTCCCTGCTCCCCCCCCCCATGAATACTGTATGAATTGCTCCTGCTTTATGTCTTTCTTTTCTAATGGCTGTCAAACTGTGGTTAATGGGGTCAAAGTTTTAAAAATTGGAGTGTGGACTCTTGTCTCCATAGACTGTTTACTTGGAAAATCTAGGACCACTTTTTTTTCTTCTTTTTGCGAGGACACCCTGAGTGAAACATTTAAATCCACTATGTGTACACAGCCTTAGCATTATGTTTGACTTCACTGGAATGTCCTGATGGTTGGACTACTTTAATTAGAATAATTACATCTCTCTGTGGTATAAAATGGTTTAACCCGTCCGTGCTGCTTTGTTTTTTTAAACACATTTTTTCTTCCTGTGTATTAATTGTGTGTCAAGTTAAGTTGCGAAGCATGCTTTATCACCTCGAGTAATTCTTTATCCTCAATTGAGAAAAATGAAGTACCTTGAAGCCAATGTTACTTTTCATGTTAAAAGTCTGTTAACACATAAGTACTCTGTCCAAATGTTTTGTCATATTTGTAACCTTTTACATACTGTTAAAAGGATGATCTTTTTTATCGGCTGAGATGGATATTCAGCTTCAGCTTGGCCAAGTGAGATGGCACATGTAGTTACTAGACATTTTTGAACTATGTCTATAACAATTAATTCCATACGCCCTATGTTGATCTACAAATGGCAGACTCTGGTCCAAGTCTAGCATTTACCATGGCTACATTTGCTGCGTTAAAGATCATACACCAATGAATTAGTCTGAAAGCAGTCAGTCCAACAGAGGGCGCTGTGAGCACAGCTTGACCACCAGTCACATCCGCTTCTCTCTTGGCCTAAGTAAACAAAGAGTTTCCACTCCGAGCGGACATTAACAGTTCTGAATATTCTGAGGAGAGCTGTGTGGAAGTAGTTTTGGTTCTACACGGTTGATGGCAAACTCAAAATCAAAGACCAGGCTGTGTTTTCTGTGAAATACAGTTTAGTCACTCGTCCTCCACTTATTTGTGGGTCAGCCATCGGCTTTTCATCCAAGCTATATGGCCGAGTGCAGCGGCGCTTCGTCAAGAGTTTAACCCCATGTGACTATGTTTTTTTCAGTAGGGTCTTTACCGAAAGGATAATAGAGTCTCTGCCCCTTACTGGGGTGGGGGATGGGAGGGATAATCGAATATCTTAGATTATTTGGGTGCATGTTTGAAAACCGTTTGAGTTTTATTTTCAGGAAAAGTGACAGCCTTATGCTGCTTAGCCACAGTCACATGCAATGTAGTAGTTGATTTCATCATTGGGTCACACAGTACTATTCGGCCTTGCTATTACCTCACTCCACTGAAGGCCGAATATGGCTTTTTTTTTGCAGTATTCGGCCAAATATATTCGGCCACCGAATATTCGGTGCATCCTTACTTGTGATCCACCTGCATTCGGGTGGTCTGTTATCGCCAAATAGCAAAAGCTTTGGTGGTGGCATTGGTGGTGCAGTTGGATAGTGTGCTTGGTAGGGCTGTAAAGTCCAAGTCGACTGGTCGACTAATCGGTCGATGCATGCTCAGTCGACCAAAATTCTGATTGGTCGACCAAATATGTCAATTAATTTTTTCCCCTGTAGTTCATTTCATCAGAAGAAATATATCAAGTGAAATGGGGGTATTTTCTGAGCACCCCCATCATGTCTCAGAACACCATTTTAATGTATTTATCATTCATTTCAATATTTTTATTTAAGAACATTTCAATATTCTACTCTAATAATCGTTTATTCGTTTTATAGCTGCATGCGCACCTACCACTGCCCGCTGCCCACGCTGCAGCGGTATCTCTCACCCAGTCCGCGATTTTATGCCTCATATAAACATCCAAATGCAAAAACGACATCACAGAACGAATTGACAGTTTTATTTCTTAGGATATGAGGCCCATTGGTGTCGTGGAAGGCCAAGAAAACATTGAAACCTGGATATTCAGTGCCAGCGTGCCAGACAATTACGCATGCACGAAGGGCAAAATACGAGGGAGTAAAAAGAGAAAGCTTCGGAGTTAATAGATAAAGATAACAGGTGTGTACGTCTCTTCGAATGGAGACCTATATGACAGTGACTGCCCATTTCAGTGATGAATACTGGAAAGCAAAGAGTCTTGTGTTGAGAGAGAAAAAAATAGACGAGGCGCACACAGGAGAAAAACATCGCTGCGCGATTATAAGTTGCGATGCCTTCAAAGTTTTGTTGTAGTGAACAACGTGGTTAATATGAAACTCTGTGTGGAAACACTAAAAGAGTCCCATGAATATCCAGGTTCCAATGTTTTTCTGGATATTCAGTGCCAGCGCGCCTCACAATTACGCATGCACTAACGGCAAAATACGAGGGAGTAAAAAAGAGAAAGCTTCCGAGTTAATAGATAAAGATAACAGATGTGTACGTCTCTTCGAATGGAGTCCTATATGACAGTGACTGCCCATCTCATTGATGAAGACAGGAAAGCAAAGAGTCTTGTGTTGAGAGAAAGAAAGGAGGGAAAGAGGCGCACACAGGGGAGAAACACAAAGGGGGGGGGGGGGGTTGATTGGTCGATTTTGGTCGGAAATTTTCTGTGTTTTAGTCGACCAACAATTTCTTTGGTTGATTACAGCCCTAGTGCTTGGTCAGTGATCGGGAGGTTGCAGGTTCAAGCCCAGCTCCGGTTGACACATAGTGATGTGTCCTTGAGCAAGACACTTAAAGGTGTAGTCAGCGATGTGGGAGAAAACGAGCGGAGAAGTTGTTGATGAACGAATTTAGGCCCACCTCTCCCTTCATACCTCACCCCTGGCTCCACCCCCCGAAAGCTGATGGACGTGCATCGTCATGGAAATGGCCGTAGAAACTGCGTAGCTGACCAACATAGATAAGGTAACCCCGAGTCGTCAGACAGCTCGACTGACATTATTGATAACATCACAACAACAGTACATTCTGGCAGATTAGACGGCTGTTACTGTTATGTGAAGCACCACAAAGCTAATGTCGCTTACCTATCCAGCAGAAAGATGGCGACATCCGCGTCCGCTTTCAGGTCTTTCATTTCGCAGAGTTCCCTCTGAAAGCAACACCAATGTTGACCTGGGTCTTTGCTCTTTCATGGTCATAGCTCTTCTTTTTCAGTTTTCACTCCTCTGACCTTTTTTTTTGGGGTGTTTTTTAGCCATTGCTACCGCAACTATTGTATCTCTCTCTTACGCTAACTGCGCACACTACGCAACCTACTTCTCCCCCTCACCCCTCTGTCTGATCTGCGCATGAGTATGATCGCCCTTGGATGTGGGGGGATGTACCCTGTTTTGGTGACTCGGCCCGAGCTACAGTATTTACCTGCTGAAATTCAGAGCTAAGGCTGTGTATTGAAACTGGACTTTTTTTCCCAACATGCTGTTAGTGGTGACATCTTGTGGATGGAGAGGAGAAATACAATGATTTTGACAAATACTGCATTAGATTAGAAGATTGCTGACTACACCTTTAACCCCAAGTTGCTCCCACTGCTGCATCAGTGGTGTGCAAATGGGCATGAAAGGGCGTGAATGTGTTAGAGGTACTGATGGAAAACTAACAAAGAAACTCTGAACCATTAGTGAGTGAACGTGTGAGTGAATGGGTATGAATGGGTAAGTGTGACCTGCCGTGTAAAGCAGCTTTGAGTAGTCAAAGACTGGAAAAGCGCTATATAAGCTCAAGTCCATTTACCATTATCATATATCCTCCCCCGGTATCTCCTCCTCACCCTGCTTGCAATAATGTACTCCATCTTTTTAGATCACGTTAAGAATAAAGACTAAAACAGAGAAATATGGACAATCACAGGTAAATCCTTCAGACACAGTGACCTACATTTATTTTCTCTTTTTTCTCTGTCTTTTTCTCCCTCTATTCTTTGAATTTCATGAAATGAGAGAAGCCAGATATATACTGAGGCTGTTTATTGTTGGCTTGTGAGATGTGCATCAAACTTCTAGCTTGCGTCAGGTGAAGTTTCCATTATGACAAACGACTTTAATCCGACGTCAGATGTGACGGGACAATTAATATAGATACAAACGTATGCTGGTTCAGATGGGTACATAAGGTAGTGATTGCTGTGATTGTTTATTGCATTGAAGTGTGCCTGACACTCTGGAAACCTGCCCTCTGTGCACTGTGCACCTGTCACCAAATTACAGCTGCAGAGGGTGCGCTTCACCTGAGCCGAGAATAGACCAGGTTGGAGCAGCGCACATTTCGCACAGTTTTTTGGTACGAAATTGTCACTGCGCCAACTTGAATCTGTCGGCACCTCCCCCTGGTGCACCGTCACACCCATCTTGGAGCAGCTACCAAAATGCCACACTGGCTGCGCACAGCAGTGATCCGGATGAATTTACCAATGCGGGGGATGCGCCAGGCTCCACCACCCTGCGCTGCGCCACGAAACAAGGGCCCCAAGAACTTTTGAGTAGTTAGGCCAAAGTCCAAGTCAAGTCACTGCCCACCTCCCGGGGAAGTTTTGTTGGGTGCTGCAGTGAAATGTGTCCGGAAATGGTGGAACTACTGTTGTGCTCCTCGTTTTGTCAAATTATCCTACCCTGCAACTGTGGGGTGGCCAGTGGGGTGGCCATGGCTACCAGATAGCAGCACTACTGCCCCTCATCAACTCATTACTACCGTCATAAGCACAGCCAGACCTCCTAAGACGTCTTGATGATAATTTACTTTTAAATCCTTGCAAACATCACTAGAACGACCTTAATAAACAATTAAATGAGCCTTAGCAAGTAGTTATAACGAATACATTCTTATTACTTGAACGTCAGCTCAGAAAATTACAAGAAGACAAATAAATAAATGTTTTTGTAATATTTGTAAAAACAATTGCAAAAAAAAAAATTAAAACTTTACATAATTACTGTTATTTGAAGGTACTTTTTCAGCATTATGAAATGGATATTACAGCTTTTAACTAGAGTAAAAAGAGTGCTTGGAGGTGTCTTTACTATTTGTTACATATCATAAACAGCATCTAGAAAGTATATACATTTTTTTCTGGTTTTTAGTTCAAAGGTACAGAAGGAACATTTTTAGGAGTGAAAAAAATGCCCTTTTCTCCTTAATAACCCTTTGCTTTCTCTATTAATTTACCTGAACTGCCCAGAGTCGAAATTCCAATGAATAAAGGCACTTCAATGGCCATGGTTGTCAAAACCAGTCAAAAAGCCTTGACGAAAAAAACAAAAAAGGAAATAAAAGATATGCCTAGTGACTGGGCTGACTGTATTGTGGCATCCTTACAGTAGGCATTTCTTCAAGGCTGAGTGGTAAGCTGTAGTCTAATGATTTGAATATTTTATTAAACAGGGGGTTGTTAAATAGTTGTAGAAGTGAGATGCTATCACTTTGGCTGTTCATTTAGTTGCCAACTCATAACAGTCAAGTAATGACAAGTGTGTTGAAAACTATTTCAAAATAAATAGAAAATGTTATGGATGTGACAGCACTTTACAAAAAGAATGCCATGACATCTACCTGCTCTTCAGTGTTGGGACAGCAGACAGTGTGCCAGGTGTTTTGCCAAAGATTTGTATTCAACAGAAATGGAAAAGTGCCATATCCTTTAAACATCCCATTAATGCGTCTTATGAGCATCATCACAACTGAGCAGCAAAAGCTCAGTTTTATTACAGTTTCTTGTCTTTGTCTTGCATAGCTTCCAGTTTACGTTTTCAGGTAATTATAGCACTGTGCACACAAGAGTGGCATAAATTAGCACTTTGGGGGAAGAATCAGTTGGCTGGATGCCCATCACTGACTGCACAGCATGGACATGATAAACACACAAGCACACAAAATGCTTGTAAAAGGCAGCTGAAGTCAGCAGCAACATTTAATGGAACATTTTGTGTTGGATCTGTATGACTTTTACTCAGGACAGTTTTTTTCTGAAACATTGACAGCCATGTTTTCACTGTAAATTTTATGAAACAAAACAAGTTATTGTATGTTTTTTTAAACAACAGGTGTTGTTCCCTTGAAGTGATATTGAACAATGATTTATGGACATTGTAAAATAAGTCTTATATTTTATTTATTTTTATATCTGAAATCATAAAGCTATTTTGGAACACTGAACATTATGAGCAGGTCTAGAAAATTTGTTTCTGTAGAAACCCATTAGCATGACTTAGCAGATCGAGTGGCAACCAAAGGCCCAATCCCAATGTCCACACTCACACACTCACTGACTTTGAGGCGCACTCCCACAAAGTCCGTGAGGGCTCAGGGCTGTCCCACTGCCAAATCATAAAGTGTGTGAGGGATCTCTCGCTGACTTTTGGAGCCCTTCGTGAACCCTTCTGCAATAGGCATCTCTGCAGACTCAGCATGAGGGAATTACCCATAGTCCATTGCATTGTGACGTATGGCAGGAATCTCCTGGGGCAACCAGTGTTTGATGCAATTCCTGATGGTTTATTAACATTACTGCAAGACGGAGAGGAGGATGTCATACAATATTCATCAGAGCTCATATTGTAGGTGGTGTATAATAAGAAACAATGTACCAATAAATATATTTGGAAACTTTACCACCAAATCTCAATTCCTCAATCAAAATCCATATGAAATTCAAAATTTGAAAACATTAATTTGAAGTCTGTTTGGAAGTTTAATAAATACCATGTCACAAATAAAATCAAGTAAGTGACAGTCAAAATAATGCACCTGGTTAATCCAACTACTCAAGTTGTTGATAGGTTTGGAGTTGTGGGGAGATGCTGTGCTTTTGTTACATTGAAATTGAAACTATTTTGCCATTTGTTTTTTGAATGTCTTCATTGCCTTGCATTTGGTTAGATGTACAGCAACTCTATGATGCCTATGATAGTGAACATAGAAACTGTCAGGAGATGTATTTTCTTTATTAACTTATATTATACAGGAAATATGATATTTTTATCAGTGTAAATGGACACAAAAATTACCAAAAAATAAACAATTTAAGAAGGAAATAGAATATGATGTAAGCTCACTTAAAGAAATGGAAGACAAAATAGCAAAGAAAACTCTAAACATTATCTTTAATCATTTTTTAAGATGCTTCTTGTATGTATGCATATGTATGTATGTGTAAATATGTATATAGCTTAAAGTCTGTATATAAATGGTGTTGTATATCTGTGCGTATGGGTGTGTTTCACATAAATATGAAAAATGTTGGAGGCCAAAAAAAAAAAAAAATGGTGATTTATGTTATCTCTAGCATGATGCATTGCTGTCAACAAAAACAAAGGGCTGTCCCATTCCTATCTATAGCACTTCAAGCCCTTGCAGCCTCGTGCACTCAGTCACTTTCCAGGTGCAGGGACTTAAGTCAATGAGGGCTCAGGGCTTAGGGTTTAGGGAGGAGATTGAGATTCAGCCTAAGGGCTCTAATTTCGTAGACCAGGCGCAAGCGCAGGCGCATCTGCCCTGCCCTGTGCCAGCCTTCGCCTCGCGGACAGGGTGTGACCAGCGCACTTTGCAAGTTTCCTGCAGTTCCAAGAGAGGCGCACTCCAGGAGCAGAGAGGCGTAGAGAGGTGCATCCACCCCTCCGTCCCTGCCCCTCAGCGCAAGTGGCAGAGAAGGAGGACAAAAGGCGTGAGTGGGTTTAACACAGCCGAGTGCTGTCTTCACCAATCAAATGAACGCCTCTCCTTGCCTTTAAATGCGCTGCGGCCGAGACACAGCGTCTGATTGGTCCGAATGATCCCCGCCACCGTGGAAAAAGTGTGCTGGAAAGACCCGGTAGCGGAGACGGTCAGAGCTGCTGTCCCTTCAGCAGGAGAAAGGACAGCGGGGGGCGCATCGGAGGCCACGAAGCGCGTCACCGTGTGGGCCAGCTCCCGGGACAGATGTAATCTGTTCCTTTGTTATTAATAGGAGTAAAAAATTAAGAGACAGTTACACTGCAGCTGGATTATCCATTCATAATGCTGTGTTCACTTGCACTCCTGGTTTGTCATCGCCAAATAGCAGAACCTTTGGTGATATACTGTATATTCTCCCGGTGTCTTCGCCTCATCCTCCTTGCAATAATGTACTCCATCTTTTTAGATCACGTTAAAAATAAAGACTAAAATAGAGGAATATGGGAAATCACAGGTAAATCCTGAGTGACATACATTTATTTTCTCTCCTTTTTCTCCGTCTTTTTTTTCCCCTCTTTTCTTTGAATTTAATGAAATGAGAGAAGTCAGATATATACTCAGTATCAGATATTAAGGCTGTTTATTGTTGCCTTGTAAGATGTGCATCAAACTTCCAGCTGCCGTCAGGTTAAGTTTCCATTATGACAAACAGCTTTACTCCGACATCAGATGTGACGGGACAGTTAATAAAGATACAAATGTATATGCTGGTTCAGACCGTTACATTAAATAGTGATTGATGTGACTGCTTATTGCATTAAAATGTGCCTGACACTCTAGAAACCTGCCTCTGAGGCTTTGTTGACGTGTGCGCACATGTGCGCCTGTCACCAAATTACAGCTGCGGAGGGTGCGCTTTGCCCTGCGCCGAGAATAGACCAGGTTGGAGCTGGCGAGCTTTCAGCGCACCTTCCGCACAGTTTTTTGGCACGAAATTGTCACTGCGCCAACCTGAATCTGTCGGCACCTCTCCCTGGTCACACCCATTTCTGCGCAGCCAGTCTACCAAATTGGCAAATTGGCCAGGCTTGCGCCCCCTGCGCTGCACCACGAAATTAGGGCCCTAAGTGTCAAAAAAATAAAGCCAGTGTGCAATGTAAAATACTGCAGTTTTTCAAGTATACACTGGAAGCTTAACACCAGGAGTCACATACGTATTTCCTGTCAAAATACTCAGTTTAACAGCAGGAAGCAACATATATGCAGTCTGGTTAAACAGTGGTTTTGGTTGGAGTACTTGGTGTCTTATGGGCAGTGTTGCTGTTTGTCAGTAAGTTTGAGAGCTGCGTCATTTCTGCTGAATGTCACCAAGCAGATCAGAGTTAGGTTGTCCCTTTAATCACCATCTCTTTGCAGTCAGGTAAATGTAGTGGACTGTATTGTGCATGATTAAAATAGACAAATCAGACAGTTGTTACTCTGGCCACGGGCACAGACCTTGTCACTTCTCCAGAGTTGAGACATGCAGCAACAACAGCAAATAGATAACCTTACATGATGGATAGTAGGGCTGGGACGATTCACTTTTCTCCCGATACGATTTATTGCGATTTTTTAGGTGCCGATACGATTTAAATTGCGATTCTACGATATTGCCGATTTTTGCAATCTTTGGTTAGCTTTTTTAAAACCAGTGAAAAAGATGAACAATGATGATGCCTACAGACTATATCAGGAAAAATACACATCACATGTGAGTCTGTTTTTAGGATTTATTCAGCAATATATATTAACCAGCTGTTTATGCTCCCTCTCTTCAAAAGCCTGGATTGCATATAAAAAGTGGCTTATTATCCCTTCAGGCAACAGAGTTTTTTCAAGAAATATTCAATTTTGCTATCAAGATTTAAAAAGGCTATAGTTTCAAAGTGGTTAGTTTTCCCAGCCATCGTCATCACTGTAATTTACGGGCCGAGCATGAACGCCTCTGCTGCCTGCACTGTTTACCCCCGGCTTCTCCCTCGTTTGACCAGAGCTCTGCGGTCTCATTCTCCGCTAACACCGTCACTTTTCGCGGTGTTTTGAGCTTCCCTGCATCCCAGACTATGTACCCTCTTCGGTAGTCGCCGGCCATGGAGAGGAAAAGCTCTCGGTATGTACTGCTCCGGGACTGTAATGGCTGCGCGCATTCGCTGCCAGTTTCGTTCTCACTGGACGACTGACCGTCATCCTCAGAGAGTAAATATTCCTCAGATTCAGAGTCAGACAGTACTTGACAAAGTACTCTCGGCATCGTGAGTACTCTTACTCAGTCTCTATCACTCTGTCTCTCTCTCTCTCTGCTCCGCTCCACAGCCTCTACAGCCACACTTGCGTCCCTAGGTCCGGTGTGTGTGTTTTAAAATAAATATACACCAAAACTTTGAATAGAAACCTGTCACCTGTCCACTATCTGCTGGTGAAAAGTAGTAAATCTACTCAGCACTATTTTAACAGCTATGGCCTATTTTATCCAGCAATGTCGCTTGCCTCAGTTTGGCGACTTTAGCGCCTATAGAGTGTGAGTGTGCGTGTGTGTGTGTGTGTGTGGGGGGGGATATCGATTTTTGAATAAAAATATCGATTTTAAAATCGGCAGACAAAAATCCGCGATACTGGGGTGTATCCATTTTTTCTCCCACTCCTAATGGATAGACAGTTTACAGTTTAATATCTACTACAAGATAGATTTCACAAGTTCATCCTTTTTCTACAAAAATTAGTCATAGCATATATATTCATTCATGAGTTTCATCACTCGGAGGCTGATCATTTCCACATTGGTATTGCAGCACCGTCCTTTGTTTACTTCTTGTTACAACACATTGTGGGATTAAAGGGGTATCATAACTAGGGAGAGATTTTTTGCACACAGTCTAAGTTTGAGACTGTTTGAAACATGATAACCTCTGAAGATAGGCTTTCAAAGGCCCCTGTAGTAATTTCATTATCAGCTGATGTCACTCAGATTTTTTTCTGCATTTTCTTTAGTCTGTGATAGTTATAGATACTCCCAAAAACAGGCTGTGGGTCAGATCATGCTTGTGTTTGTGTTTGTGTTTGTGTTTTTACATGCCTTTAAACAGTTAGCTTACTCCCTTGGATACATCCTCTGCTTTTGCTTGGATGTCTGACAACAAAAAATACAATCATTTAAAACTGAGTGACTTTTCTTATAAAGACCAAAGTCAGCTTTTGGACCTTGTCTGTGCACATGCTTCATGTGTGAGGAATCATGTGTGAGGTTTGATGTGGTCTGAAGTTTGCCTTTCATAGATGCCATGAAAGAGACCTAATGGCTATGCTGTACGCTCTGACAGCTGAAGCTCATGATAACGACTACAGGATAGAGAGCAGTGATTCCTCCTTATTACATGTGGAATTTCCTAGCAGCTGATTGAAGTATTAACATATTGCTGCCATATTCCTTTCCACAAGAGTCCAAAGTATTAATACTGTATAGAGTGAAGAGATTGGCTTAGAGGTTACCACAGTGAATTCCTTTGTTTAAGCTTTGACATCCCACCATTTACATTATTATTTTGAGCAGAAAAATTTAACAATTTGTAATTTTCACAGAAGGAAATATCTTGCAAGCAAATAGCAAAAATAGATATGAGACAGTATATGATGGATACACCTTCTCTTTCTGTACATACTGTGTGTGTATACATGAATCCAAACATGCATAGAAACACTGCGTGATAATGTGGTAGAAAAATAACAATAAGTAATCCCATGTCATTTAGCTGTTCTATGCAAAGTTAATGTAATCCTCTAATGTTTAGTGTAACACATCAATCATGTAAAAATCTATTGTTGCATTAGCCTTGAAAGAACAATAATAATAAAAATGCTATAATGGTTTTAGCTTCCTTTCCATAAATCATGCTCAGGGGCTGGGGAGGGGGGCATCTTAACTTGCCTCTTCAGCTCGTCTGGGCCATCTGAGGGATGCTGAATACTGATATGATATCGAACAATAACATGAGCCACACTTGGTCACTTTCAACTTGAAGTGGTTTGAAATACTGCATAACACAGTCAGTGGCTGCTTCGAACAGTAGTTGACCCAACACCCTCTGCAATGACATAAAGCAGTTTTCTGTTCAATAGCCACTCAGCGGGTGACTGTAAATCAGCAGTAAATGCATAAAAACAGAGTAAAGTGGAAGATTTACTGCTTTACCACAATTGCTGTTAAACAAATATGAAAAAAAGATCCAAAGCAGCTGAAACACAATTTATCAGGCATGCTTATCTCAGTTTTGGGCTGCTGGGGGAAGCTGAAAAGTTGTTATTTACACGAAGAATTGGTCATTGGTCATTAGCACTGCCTTCCCTTTTTCACTATATTATAATATTGAAATTAAAATTGTACATTCAAAAAGAATGTCATGATATCTACCAGCTCTTGAGTGTTGGGACTGCAGACACTTAGTTTGCCAGGTGTTTTGCCAAATACTTTTATACTAAAGAAATGGAAAAGTGCCATATCCTTTAAACATCCCATTAATGCGTCTTATGAGCATCATCACAACTGAGCAGCAGAAGCTCTGTTTTATTACAGTTTCTTGTCTTTGTCTTGCATAGCTTCCAATTTTATGTACAATTAAAATTGTAAATAAAATGTAAAAGACTTAATTCAACAACATCTGTGACTCTTTTCCAAGATTTTTGAGATTGCTGTTTGCATCTTCTTTTGTTTTTTCACTTTTCTGGTAAAACATGATTGTCATATCTTGTTACAATTTAAGTAGGTTTTGGCAACTGCCTGAATTTTTTTTCTGCATCTTAAAACAAGCCCTCATCTGTCACTTTTCACAATATTCAAGACTTAAAATCAAACAAAACTCAAGCCCTATTCACACTTGCGACAGAACATTTGCTGGAAATCTGCATGTGTGAATGCAGGTAGTTATCACTGACTTAACCTGGGAAATTTCCTTGTGCCCAGGCTAGTAGTAGATCATGACTGAATGCTGCAGCAAATTATCAGGGTAATTCACTGAGGCAAGTGAGGAGGGCTGATGACATCATCGTGTACGACCTGCGCAAAACCAGGAAAATGGAGACTTGGCAGCTGCTGTCGTGGGAGAAGTTAATTTGAATGTTAGTAGAGTAACACAAACCCAGATGTGCATCTGGACACTGGAAGGTGTTGTTTCCACTGCACATCATCAGAGTTCTGTAGATCATCTGCTGTAAAACAAGCACCACCGAATCTCCCTCTTTAAAAGACCGTCTTGCACTGCTGTTGTATACGCATAAAGCACTCCAGCTTTATTTCTCTGTGGTAATTGTTGTGCACGTGACACTTCTTCATATTCACGTCTGTGTGCTACAGTGCTCCTCTCAAGTCTTGAATTGACACTGTTGATGCTTGTTTAAAGATGTATCGCTGTAGTTAGGATATAAATTCCTTGTCCACTCTTCTATTCACTGACTTCTACCACGTATAGTTGATGTCAACTCTCCTGTCCATCCACCATTTCTCCCCCCATCCAGCAGGGTATGCTCCCTGCTGAGAGGAGCAAGTGTAAATGACCATGTCAACGGGACATGCTGGAACTATCCCATTAATGTCTTGGTTGTGTGAAAGAAAAGGGCATAATTTAATTCAAGTTAATAAGACTTTGAAAATGATCACAGCTTGTAATCATAAGCTTTGCACATGATTTTTTTCATGTTTTTGACAAATAATTTTAGGGCCAGTTTTTGCTTTATTATGATGCCCATCTCCTGTTCAAAATGAATGAGGAGTCTCTATTGCTTTCATCTGAGATTTTAGCTTTTTGTCAAAATATTTGGGTGGCTTGGTCAACAATCTCTGATGTATATTCTCAATAATAATAATAATACATTTTATTTAAAAGTGCCTTTCTAAGCACCCAAGGACACTTTACAAAGCATTTACAGTACATAATAAAAACACAGTGCATTAAAATCTCAATTAAAATAAATAAAACAACATCCAAGAGTGACACAGTTAAATGAGGGTGGAAAGTTAAAGAGAATATGCAGTTTGGAACAGATGGGTTTTGAGTTTTGATTTGAAGTGGGGAAGGGAGTCGATGTTTCTGAGGTCCGGGGGGAGAGAGTTCCAGAGTTTGGGAGCAGAGCGGCTGAAAGCTCTGCTACCTATGGTGCTGAGCCGGGCGGAGGGCACAGAGAGATGGAGGGAGGAGGACGACCTGAGGGAGCGAGAGGGGGTGGCGATGTGGAGGAGATCAGACAGGTAGGGGGGGGCGAGGTTGTGAATGGCCTTGAAAGTGTACAGCAGGATTTTGAAGTGTATTCTGAACTTGATGGGGAGCCAGTGAAGCTGCTGGAGGACGGGGGTGATGTGATGAAAGGAGGGGGTCCTGGTGATGATCCGGGCTGCAGAGTTTTGAACCATTTGGAGTTTATGGAGGGATTTGTGGGGGGCACCAAAGAGGAGTGAGTTGCACTGATGTATATTCAATGGCCTGCATGCATTAATCGGAGGTGAAAACCTGCACACTTATGGGTTTAGAAATAATCTTACAGCAACTCCCATGTGTGATTCATCCAACATGTGAATTTGACCAGTCCCAAAGTACAAACTACTTTTGTTAAATGTGGTGTCTCAAAACCATCATTATTTTAATAATACACTCCTAAATATTCTCAAGTAAGCCCAATATTTAGGACATGTATTATGGTGAAGGAAAAAGTCTTTGGGCAGTAGACTAACATCGTCACAACTAGAGCAGAAAAAAGAAAGAAGTTAAGAATGAAATATTGTTTGGCAGCCTGTAAAGAGGAATGAACACAGAAACTCCAAACCTTCAAAGAGATACAATAAATTTGTTTTTGCTAGAGAGGAATATTTTAAATGAGAAAGTTGTAATTTCTGCTGAGCAAATCAGCACAATGTTATGGTTTTGAATCTTCAGGAATATTGATCAGAAACACAGTATTTAACAGAAGTAGAAGTAATGCTGGTGTTATATTAATGGGCTAATATCATATTAATGTCACAAATTTGTGTCACAAATAAACCTGCTAAGGATGTTGACATGAGTTTTTTTTATTCTCTGTATTGTCCATCCAAGTGAAGAAAGTCCAATTAAAAGTCAAATAAATGGGGGTGCTGGTTTGGTGGAGTGGTTAGCAACCAGGCACCCCATGTACATGCTTCTGCTGGCCCAGGTTCGAATCCCGCCTGTGACCAGTTTGCAGAGTGTCTTCCCCTACTCTCTCACCCCCTTTCACAAGCCTGTCCACTGTCTCTCTCCTATCAATAAAGGCACAAAATGCCCCAAAAATACATTTAAAAAAAAAAAAAAAAAGTCAAATAAATGTATTTATCATTGACTTGAATTTGTGTGATTATCCCAGAAATAGAGAACCAAAATTAAAAAAAGACAACATAATACTAATCATAATCCAACAATTGTACCCAGAATGCTTACATTTGTTCAGTAGAGTTGTTCAGTAAGCATGGAATCATAGTTTCATAATTCTTTATGGTAAGCCTTCACACCCCAATTGTTCCAAATGTAAACGGCAAATATTTAAATACACCATCCAATGAACATGTGATCGCTGAACACCAGTCAGAGTTTGAATAGACATTCTTTAATTTATATTCCAGCTTAACAATTTGTGCATTTAAAATAATAATAATGGATATAATTTAGAGTCAACACACAGTTAGTGCCAAGTTTAGATGACAATTTAAGTGAATGCTAAAGTAAAATAATGTGTAGGTATGCGCACAATCATGTAGCCAAACACATATAGAAGGAATGCTGAAGAGCACAGCTTTCAAATTGGATAAGTGGAAGTGCATTTCTACCATGTGGTTTCAACCTGGGACCTTTACAAGTGCTGATCAGGGTAGTACTTAGAGTACTGCCTGAAGAGGCTGTCGATTTCACAGAGTATATTTTCTTCCTAGGAAGTGGGTGGAGAAGATAATTCTACAAAAGAGGAGGAAGAAAAAAGAAAACCAGAGAATTAATAAACCATTTTAGGCGGCATAATCATTCATTTTGAGCCTAAACTGAACAGAGCAACAAAACAAATCATTTTTGGGGAGAGAATACATGTATTTTAATGCCCTCAAGCAAAACTAATTAAAGACGACACCTCATTTACATAAATAAGCATTATAATTTGCATGCATGCACAAGGGAATAGAGTCAGAAAAGAAAGCAATATTTTGCAGTCTGCTAATTTCATTTTATTCAGGATTTAAGCGTAATAAACATTCATTTTGAGGGGGAAAGAAAAATAATCAAAGTGGAAATTTTAACTATCTCCAAAGATGCAGCAGCCCTCTATTGAAAGGGCTCTTTCCGAGTCACCAGATGACTCCTAATCTGGAGTGGCACTTCCTGGCTCAGCTCCAACACCAACTCCTTGAAAGGTAAAAATTTTAGAGCCCAATTTATTAGTATGCAGTTCTGGCATCGGGTAGAGAATTAATGGCGGTGACTGATAATGACTGTAATCGTGGCACAAATGGGGTGTTGAAATAGCAAACAACGGGCACAAGGCATGTAATGGGGATTTTATTAATTACCCGAGGTCCCTAGCATGAGCAGTCTCCAGGATTTACTGTGGCCATGCCAGCCGGTCGAGGAGGGGTCGGCTAGTCTAATCTGACAATGAAAGGGTCACTAAAGAGACTGCAGTCAGAGCAAAAGGGAGTAGTGTTGAATGCTGCAATGTTTGCTTCAATGCAGCATTTCAAATAACAGTGGATTTGTGTTGACTTGACTCATTTGATTTAGTTTACTTCAGCCGTTGTGTCTGGTTCATATAAAATCTTAGAATCCACGAGTGCAGTGATAAAATGTTGAAAGAGACGAAGAAAAAGACAAAAAGAAGCAAAATGAAACTCTAATCCTTTTTCCAAAAATGTAGATAACAATTCAGATTTATTTTCTCCTTTATTACACTCCACATGATGAAGCAGCAAAGTTAATGCAGTGCTCCTTGTCTTTCTTTGTTGGCCATTAGAAAGAGAAATCAACATATGGTAGCACTGTCAGGTAGGATAGCCCATTCACACATCAACTCATCAACAAGAGAGGATTGATTAAAAGTCCTTTTTATTACTCACTGGATCCTTAATGGACGCTAGACTTTCAAAATGGAAGAAACAATTAGAGTTTTACTGCTTTGTGGGCACTACTGATTTATATAAATCACAGCACGGGTGTAAATTTTCCAATAAAAGACTGAACCACTCCTAGCATACATAATCAACATGTCCTCACACAATCTCTTTGAATTGGTGGGACTCACAGTCACACCAATCAGCAAATGGTGTATACTTGATCAAATATTTTACTGTTTCTATATGCTTAATGAGGGTTTATACCCTAAAAGTTATATCTTAATGCCAACCAACATGACCATGAGCACTTACCATTAAGTCTTTAGACAAGAATTAAACTTTACATCTCTATTGTTTATTTTAGCCTAAATGTGAGTGCACTACCTACTTTCCCCATAAATCGCAATGATGACAGTTTGATTATAAAGCTACAGCAGTGCATAAAAGAATGCTTTTTTAAAGTTATGGTAGAAGATTTGCATTTCTATTCTATAGTATTAACTACAAGGATGCATTAATTTTTACCTGACTGAGGCCGGAAGGCACAAAAGGGCTTGGTTAACTTTGCATAGTTCTCCTGAAAAATAGTTGTGATGTCATAAGTAGAAATATGAGACAGGTGGAGCCACATAGTGTAAAGGACAAAATAAAAGTGCCACTCCCTGTTATTTTGTTAATAACCTCTGTTTAGAAAAACATTTTTGCATAGGGTGGGTACTGAGATGCAGAAAGATTGACACTCCACCCGAAATCATCCTTTGGAGTTTTGAAGCACTGGCTGCCATATGCTTTAGCAATCATGTAAATGTATTGATTTATTTGCTTAATTGTCTATTTTTGAAGTTACACATTATTATTCAGTCTTGTGAGAGGTTTAGGAAAGTAAAAGGTGTTTTAGCAGTGCAGTTTGGTAACAGCAGTGTAGTATAGTCCCACTTTCCTGACGCCATTGGACACTCATGTTGGTTCTGCCATGGTTTATTTGCTGTTCTTGTCTGTCCTGTTTCCCATGGACTGATGCTCTGCTTTGGTGGAGAAAGGGCCTAGGAGTGGGAGGTTGTCACGCCCTATTTTTGATAAGTTGTCCATCAAAAACTTTCCACTGTCATTTAGCTACCATGAGATATTTTTTAACCTTTACATTCTTGGGTGTTTTAGGCATTTGTTTTCTAGAAAAAAAGGGGATATTGAGATGAAAAAGCTAGTTTTTTAATCCTAGTGCAATTTATGATAAAACCAGTAAAAAATAAACACACTGAAATTGGAACCTTTTCAAGTGCCTTTTGTCCTATAATGTTGGGGAAACAAACTATTTTGACCTGCAGAAAACTATAGTTTATGTTTTTAGACAAGCACTTAATTGGCTTGATGTTGTATTCCAACACATCATGATGACATTTTTCCTTTCGTCAGAGTCTTCGTCATTATTTTTCTGAGCTGTCAATGAACACATCATATATTGTCCAATATCCGCTCCTTAAAGCCCATCAAGGATTGTAATGTTTGTTTTTAAGCTGTCATCCTCAAAATATACAATACAATTATGTTGATGGTAAACATGTCCCTATAAGCACATCATACAGTTTAAAGAGAGTTTTAGACCCTGGCTTCTCTGTGTGATAATCAAGACTGAAATGATTGCTAATGTCTGCACTGTATTTGTATTTACTTTCTTCTCATCTCTTTTACTGGATTGGTGTCAGATTCTTGTGCACCTCAGCAGGAATGCTTCATTTCATTTACCAGGGTTTCAAAAAATGAGACACTTTTCATGATTAAATATATTTGTGTAAATATATATAAGTGCTTACAGAGTCAGGAGAACAGTAGCTGACTGGGGAGTATGTTTATTTGTTGAGCGTGACACCACTTAAAATGGCATAGGTGACATTATATGTAGTTGGTTTTCAGGTCAACTGAGGCAACAATAATGAAAAAAAAATGCACTTAACCAGACGTCTGCTGACTGCTGCTCATCTTTGCTCGAGGCAAACAGCTCGAGGCTACTTAAACAGCTAAGCATTTTGGGTAATTCATGCTGCAGATTTTTTTCAACAAGGAACATGAAACAGTACAATTAAAAAGAAAAGAAGACTTTGTTTCCAATTTTATGAACCATTTTATGAAAAATATGTATTCCCACAATTTGAACAGAACACAGTTATAAAATGTGAAGCACTGCTGCCTTAAAGGAAAATTGAAATTATTGACAAATGAGTGTGCAGATTTAATACGGATTGTGTATGTCTTTATTTGTTTTAAATTTATTGAAGTACTCAAAGACAAGGCATACCCAGATACTTATTTTCTTCAGTAATTATTTCAAACAAACATATAACACATGCAGACACACACACACACACACACACAGACACACAGTCACAAACGTTCACACTTACACACACACACACACACACACACACACACAATAGAATCAGGCAATTTTGTGTTATTTCAGAATAAACCCAAAAGAGTCTTTCTGAATCACTGATAAAGGAACAAAGAGGAGGATGACAACACGTTCAATGTCTACACTTAAAATTACCCAAAAAAACATTCGCTACTTCAAAACACCTTTTAGTCAGTGATTCACATCGTTATACATCTCATAAGAGTCTTTCAAGCTGGCTGTTTCTCTGTCAGCAGGACTAAGGTTAGAAAAAAATCATACATAACAAAGTAAGGTGGGACAGCTGCACGTTGCATTTATGGGATGGGTAATGATGAACCTGGATGCCTTTATGCTCAAGTCACATTGCGTGACAAAGGTGTGTGTATATTTTACAGTATATTTATCTCGTACTGATGCCTGAGGGCAACTGTTGGTAACATAACCTCAGAAAATCTCACTATTCAGGTTCGCCTTTTCTCTTTTTTGTCTAGCACTCGCTCTATAGCTTGATGAGCAGTTTTAAGAACTCTGAAAACTTTGACTGTTTTTAATTTCAAGATAGAAGACTAAAACTCATTTTTCATGGGTAATTTTGTATCCTAACTTGATGACCTCTTTGTATACTGCATGACTTTTTTAAAATGATATTAATTTGACCATGGCACAACCTGAGTGAAAACACTGTCAAACAAAAAAGGGAAATATTGCAAAAAGGAGTAACAGTTAGAAGGAGAACCTTGCCATAACAAACCATCCAAGATAACAGCAGTATGAATTCAAAAAGTGCTATTGTGCATGTTTGTTAGACAGGCAGAGACAGTCTGCCCACAGCCTGTGGGCCAAAGAATGGGTATATAATTCTTTTTAACTGAATACAAGGTTGGGAAATATGTCAATGTGCCCCCCCCCCCATTAAGATAGTTGCCTAAAAAATGATCATCCATATGTCGACAGATATGAAAATCTTTGCTGGACAAGTGTACTATATTGGTGTACCTCATTGTAACTGAATTTTGACTTTTGTAATAGTGTCATTTATTTCAGTTGTTTTATTCTCCTTTTAAATCTGTTTATAACACAAATACTCTGTCAACATAAGACTAATAGATCAATATAAGAAAAGTAGAGGCTTTGTACTCATGACAAAAAACATCTGTATCGTTATCGATTTTAGTATCACTGACAATGGGATTACAAATATCAGCAACTCAGATACTGTCAAAAATCCAAAATTGTGCATTCTTACTAAATTTGGTACCAGATAATAACTCTGGTAAAGATAAAGCAGGAGTGAGCAGCATGAAGTATTTGAATTAGGGATGCCCCATCACGCTTTTTGTTGTCAACTACAGTCAACTGTTTGCAGGTATGGGCACTGATAGGATTTTTGTCACTGGACCCTAATTAGTGGTGCAGCGCAGAGTGAGCAGAGCCTGGCGCACCCCTCACAGTGAGTTTCATCCGGCGCACCGCTGTGTGCAGCCAGTTTGGCCATTTGGTCGACTGGCTACACTGAGATGGGTGTAAAGGCTCATCAGGGGTAGGTGGTGACAGATTCAGGTTGCCGCAGTGACAATTTTGTGCTAAAAAATTGTGTGGAAAGTGTGCTGAATGCTCACCCGCTTCAACCTGGTCTATCCTCGGCGCAGGTGAAGCACACCCTCTGCAGCTCTAATTTGGTGACGGGCGCACATGTGTGCACATGTCACCAAAGCCTCAGAGGCGGGTTTCCAGAGTGTCAGTACTCCATTTTGGGCGCCTTATTTTATAGCTTTTTTGCATTATGTCCCGCTCATATACTCCTTATAGGGCAAAATCGCACATTTTGCCAATATATTTTTTCACCCTTCACCATTGTTATCATAAAATCAGCTCATCTACCCTCTTCAGGTGGGTCAGCTGACCTGGTAAACAAACTTTTGATGACGCCATAGCCGCGTGACACAAAGGTACAGCTGACCTACTTTTAGCCGCAGTGCTCAGCAACATGGCAGAATATTTATCTGATGTCAAGAGTCAGACTACGACGACTGGTTTGGGTCTGAGTACACGGACGAGGGGCTCCATGTGAGAAGAATAGAGAGTGAGTGAGACGAACAGCTGGCTCGGGAACAACAAACAGGAGCACGACAACGACTCAATGCTAACTGGTGTGCGCTTGTGGACAGTGTTCGCCTATAGCAACAGAAGAGGAGTGTGTTAGCTGCTCAGAGTGGGACTTGAAACCGGCTGACACGCGTATGGATCTATCCAGGAATATATGTCTGACTACTCTGGAGGATTTCTCTGCAATGACAAGCCGGGCTGTGGTAGAGACGAGCGATTTTCAGAGATTACGTCCCGCGCTGAAGCTCCGTTGCCGTGGACCCCGCTAAGTGCGGCTACATCGGTTGGATCTAAATAACTTCTGAAGGACTCCGAGCTGCACGATGTTTGTCTGAGTGAGTATATGAGCATGCACAAACCTAAAAATAAGGTCCAGGTGTCAAAATACCGGAGTTTCCCTTTAACACAGCCTTACACCATGGATATGACTTTGCACTTACGGAGGCAACATTATAGGACTTGGGACGGAAAGAGGCTGAACTGCATGTGCCTTATTAGCAGAGAGAGTAGCAGAGTGCACGGGAGAGAGTAGAGACAACCTGGCTCTGCGCCTCTATCCTTAAATGTGCTTATATGCCTCCTGTTTATACATGTTTTTGCCACAATTAATACATTCACATTAAAGATACACATAATCATTCATGAGAAAATTCAATTGTTTTTCAGCGTGTCTCCTTCCTCTACCTCCTTGGAAGAGGAAGCGATTGTTATTATATAAGCGCCTGGACTGCTGGTTGGAGAAGTGGGGAGCCAGATGAGAGCCGTTCTCCCCTGTTTACGAAGAAAAATATTTTTGCCTTAATTGTAATCCCAACTTCAATCCCACCAAAGCCCTCAATGCTTATCATGGAGAGGGTGGAGGACGTGATGTCCTCTGCTGAGCTTGCTGTGAGGCCAATGGAGGGGCCACTGTGTGCCTTCTTTGATCTGACACCTTTCTTTTTGCCCTTCTCTTTACATAATTAAAACCTTTTTTTTACATAGAACAGCGGTTCTCAAAATATTTTGGGAAACTTGATTGACAACATTACAGACTCCTTGTAGGCTGTTTATTTATCATAAGCCCATGGAGCACAAAATCATTGATGGGAAAAATACATTTTATCTAAACGCCCTCTTGGACTGCTGGTTGGAGAAGGAAGGAGGGAAACCTTTCCTCTCCTGGTCCAGGGATTCAGACCAGGGGAGGACCAGCTGCATCAGCCAGCTGACTGAGGCTGAAGTCAATGGAGGAGAGATTGAAGTTGTCACTGTGCCTCACCCACAGCTGATTTAAAGGCAAGGCGCAGGGCAGGTGCACCGCGCCTGCGCCTGGTCTACTAAATTATATCCCTTTATCTTTATTCATGTTAGATTTAATTACAAAAAACAAAGTAATACATGTGAACACCAAACAACTGTACATACCTATCCAATAAGTTAGAAACATAGACTGTAGAAAACATATATACAGTCTATGATTAAAAACATGTATGTATATACACATGTAAGTCAAAAGAGACAGAATGGAGCAGAAAGCTTTATTGATACAAATTCCATTATTGATTCTTCCCTACGAGTCAATTCTTTATTGATTCCCTTGTCAATTACTATGAAATTTCACATTTCAAAGTTGGTGTGCAAAGGTTTTCAGGATTAACAGTGTCAAACATATGGCACTTCTGATGTTAACATTGTTCTGCACAGACAAATGCTGCAGCAAGTTTCATGTTTCCACGCTTGCTTAAAATCACAAAGACAACCAGTGTGCAATAAGAATCATTCTGTGCACATGAAGCCACTTTTGGTGCATTTTTCTGTGATCTGCAATTTTGGCTGTTGTCTTTCATGATGAGACTTTTTGATTGTAAGTCATCTTGGACAAAATGTGGGGAATTAATAATGGAACTGTAAAGCAAATATACTATTGACATTAATTCTTTAACCTATTTGTTATTGATTCTCAGCTGGAATTGTTTTTTGATTCCCATCCCTACCTGTTTGTGAGATTGGCCAATACAGATACTGATCATGCTTCAGATGATTGACTGTTATCTCAACAAAGTGCAAAAACCTTTTGGAGAGCAATGCAACAAGTATCCCACAATAAGAATGATTGAACTGACCCTAGTGAAGCCCTGGCCTTTCCAGGGAGTGAACTTTAATCAAGACCGTCCTCCTTGGACACTGTTGTTAGATGAGACAAATCTGTTTCTGTGGTTGAACCTGTGAGAAAATACTGGCGTTGTTGGATAGCGTCTGAAAAAATATTGATACAGCAATATATCACAATCAGGGCTCTCGACTAACTTTTTGAGTTGGTTGCAACGGTGCACCTAAAAAATTTTTTAAGGTGCACCAGCACAAAATTTAGGTGCACCCTAATTTTTCAGTGTCGCCTTTAACGCCATAAGGTCACCATTTTATTACTCTCCATAAATTTTATATAATGTAAATGCTTTTTAAATAAGATGAAGATATAAAGAAATACTTGTCTTTATTTGAAGCAAAATTATACATTTAATGTAAAACAGAGCGTTTAAAGTGCTTCACTGAATGAAATTTACAACTTTAAACTAAAACATTAAGCAGAATAAAACATCTTCAAATAAAAGTGCTTGTTCTTAACCCTTTAAGGTCCAAGACCGTAGATGATAGCCAGAAAATTCTATTTTTTGGAGATTACATTTTTATTTCACTTTCTGGTAAAATCCTACAAAAATCAGAAAATCCATAAAATTCTACATATAGACTTTGGTATCTCATTTGATACATTAGGTGTTTGTGGCAACTGATAATTCCATTTGAGGACATTTTTATCATTTATCTGATTTTATTCTGATGTTAAAATAATACATCCATGTTCCCGCCCCCCAACCAACGCTGTCACACACACACACACAACAACAATGGCGGCAGCTGGGCTGATCTTGTTCCAGCAGCTACAAATATTGCTACGACTTTTATACCAACATTTGCTCACAGAACACCAACAACACCAGCTACGGCAACAACAGCAACAAGGTCTCACGCAGAGATGAAGCATGTTATGCGTGCATGAGCACTTATTGACGTGGAATACACCTCGGAGCAGAACTGTGATGTTACGGGTGAAGTAACCCAAGAACTACATTACCCAGCATGCAATATGGGTTGGGAGCATGCGTGGGAACCCATAGGTACGTTCCGGCGTGGATTTTGCGTTCTCAAGTAAATACACGAGCTTATGTACAATACGATGTGTAAACAGCGATACATGATTTGATGCTGACGCCAAGACAATACGGTGCCGTCCTCGTGTGAGGAGGGCCTAAGACTATTCAGCGGCGCCTCGCTGTGTCGCTTCCTGCTGTAGTCTGACACCGCAGAGTCTGGGCTCCTCTGCATACTGACAGCTGATTGGATGATTACTGAGGGCTGTGTGTGTGCATGCGTACGTGCGTGCCTGCGTGTGTGTGCAGGACCTGCTGTTGAACGGAGAGGCAGAGAGACAGAGAGAGACTGCAGGCGCGGTGTGTTGTCCGGTTTTAGCGTATTATCTGCTACTGCCGTTACCTTTGTTTTTTTTTTCACCCGGGGAGCGCAGGGTGCACCAGTGCGACCAACAAAAAAAGTTGGGAACACTCTGCCAAATTTTGGTCGCATATGCGACCAAAATGGTCGCACTTGAGAGCCCTGACAATATTTTTTCCTCTATTATGAGATCGATATTTCAAATCTTAATATAGATTTTTTGTAAAAATAAAAACTTTTGTTTTTATCAGAGTTGGAAATAAAATGCACCTTAAAAATATTTAGGCATAGGTTTTTTTCATTCAGTCTGTTCACTTTGTGATTTTTTTTACTGACTGTTATGCTGTCAGTACCTAAATGCACTTTGTTCCTCATGTTCAATTACAGTTTGAGCTGCGTTGCAGGTTAGGATGCTTTCAATACACTGTTAAGGGGAAAACAAGAATAATTTCTTTGCAACATAGTTTAAGTGACTTGATACACTCTATGTTTTCAAGTTAAGTCTATGTATGTAACACTGCATTTGACATATTTCAAAACCTACTGTAAAAAAAACCTAACTGTAGAATATTGCAATATATCACAATATTGTGATATTGTGATATATTGTGATATTATCGTATCGTGACCCAAGTTTCGTGAAACGTATTGTATGGTGAGGTTCTTGCCAATACTCACCCCTATTGTTCGATAGGTTTTCTAAAATAAGTTAAGAGAAATTTCTGTAATTTTAATGACTTAGACATCTCTGTTTTCTCACCCAACCAATTTTTACAATCAGTGCATCAGTTTCTATGAGTATCTATGATAGTATGGAGTGTCTATGATACAGTTAACTGGTGTCAACCCAAAGTATAATTTTAAACTAAAGCATTTGAACACTGACAGTTGTAAAGAAAACTTAAGAAACACATTTAATGTATTATAATACACCTTAAATATATTTATTCTAGGGATGTAACAGTATGAAAATTTCACATCACGGTTATTGTGACCAAAATTATTGTGGTTATCATTATTATCATGATATTGTTGCAGTGTGCTCAAAATGTTGAAAAAGTACTTTAAAACAGTCTTGAAATCATTTAACCCCTTTAATATCATAATTCAAACAGTTCTTTTGTTTTTCTTGTCAATAACTGTGTCAGGAAATGTCCTATAACTAAGTTTTAAAAACTTTTTTCATTATAAGTAAAAAAAAATTCTGGCAAGCATTTGTCATTGTTATTTTATAAATGGTTAAATTGTGTGTAATTACAAGAAAATAAAAAGATTTATACTTTAAACAGGTTTCTCTTCATAAACAATTGTAAATGAACATGAACACAAAATTTTGAGATGGCCCAAAATGAATTTAACCTATTTTACATACACTCACACATTTTTGTTCATCTGCAGCATCAGTGTCCATGTTACAGCTCGTTATGTAAGACCATGTCCAGGTCATTTTTTTTTAATTTATTTTTTTGTTTTACTAACAATAGTCCCTGAAGCAGTTAGCTCCCTTCATGACTCTCCTCTGCTCTCCCCTTTCCTAGCCCGACCTCCTCGACATCTCCCCCTTTGATATTTCCAAATTAGGATTGACTAAATCCATAAAACACAAACTATGGCAGAAAAAGATGATCTATTACGATGAAATATGGCAAAACACAGCAAATAAACAGTGAAAGAACGGCAAGAACACACTCCAGATTGATACTAGTGCTGTTATTTACAACCTTTGTACTTTATTTACACATAAAATACTGATAAATTGCTTATAATCGACTCAAGTATGGCTCACTGAATCCTCTCTCTCTCTCTCTCTCTGCTCAGTAACTCAAGGAGTTACGCACATTTTTGTCTTTCACCGCAGCCTGGTGTTTTAGACAGGGTGACTGTCGTCACTAAGTTTCCCATCGACATCCTTGTAAAATCCAAACTTCGACCAGGCTTCAGACTTGCCCATTTTGAGTGGGAGAACCTGTAAGTCTGAGCAAGGCTCCAACTCCTAAACTTTCAGAGGCCAAACATTGCAAACTGCGCATGCGCGCCTCCATTTGTGAGAGATGGCTGCTTCATGGAGGAGCAGCAGACACACATACTTCCATCTTTTCCAGGCAAAGAGCAGCATTACCGTGAGTTATTGACACAGTGTGGTCATCAAACGCGGTTTAACGGTAATTTTATTGGGACATGGAAATGATAATAATGGGAAATTTAGCATGGTTTACCATTTTACCGGTAACCATTATATCCCTAATTATGCATGTATAAATAGCTTTTTAGGTATATATGATCTCAGTTATAAAGACTTTGTTGACAGCAATGAGTGAAAACTTTTGACACTTTTTAGAATTATTATTTGTACAACAGATTTTCCTGAAAGAACAAAACAGTCCTAGATAAACTTCATCTCAACACAAGCAGTGAGGCTTAATGAAAAATAGGCTGATCTTTTTTGCCTCATGGGTGAAACATTCACAGTCAAGTAAGAGTTAACACACCTCAGCACCTGTGTTTGCTGTTTTATCACCTAAATCAAAATATGCACTTTTTCAGAACCTTCCCTCGCTCACATGTTCTGACAAGGATTTCACAAGTGGCCTGGCCCTGGGTTATTGTATAACTACATATATAAAATAATGGAAAAACAAATTTGAGCTAAATAAAAGCATACTCCTTTTACTGACGAAATAGTCATCCTGCTGAGGCTCTTTGTTTGTGTTGTTTTACCTCAGGTACCTGTTTCAAGGGTGTGTACATTTTTCCAAGTTGTGAGGTCATGTGTAAAAAATGTACTGAAAACAGTCTTGCCATAACATATCAAAACCTGCTTTTGCATAGTGATCTAAATATTTCTGAAATATCTGCCTCATCTCAAAAACACCCATTGAATGTTCGTCTGTTGTGTTTTTTCTTTCTTTGTGTCTTGCCCTGCCTCTGAGGTGAGAGAAGACTTTGAAACCAAAGTTGGCAACATTCCTTGGCAGTGACACACAGTAGTATCACCTTATTGCTCACTTTTTGAAAACATGAAAAACACAAAGAGTTGAACCAGATGTTCAGATTTTGATCGAAGTACAGATTGCGTGCATTGCAAGAAAAGTGTAAGCATAAATTACCCCAAATAAATATTAACAATCTACTGTCAGAATGAAATGTTCCTTTTTCTGCATAGTTTACAGCAGTTATTACTTCTGTCATAGAGGTCATGGGTTCTCAGAACAAAAAGCTTTTCTGTTTGTGAGGAGAATAATGAAAAAAGTACTTTAATTTTTGTTAAGAGTTAACAGATATAACATGAATAAAGAAAGATTTTCATTAAGATATGGGTTTGACTTAATCAAGAAATAAATGAACCTTTTAAATGTCAAGCAAAAGCTGCACTCCTCTGATGTCCATCTTGTCGTTGTTTTGTGTGTGTGCTGAGCCTCACACTGATAAGTTTTCATTCAAATACATATCCTGTAATTCGCCCTTTGACTAAATCCTTGTAACAAATCCTGTTCATATACACTTTTATGTTCAAAATTTTATGTTTGTGGCTGTCTTTATCATTTTGAAATCTCTTTTAAAGTCGATTTTTTTCCAAAAATCCTCATCTGAATCCTGAAACATCCAGCTCAAGTCAGAGCATCAAATTTACATGTTTTGTAAGAACTGACTGAGCTATCATTGTATGTTAAATCGAAAGAGGGGCACTGACAAATTTCCTGTGTACAAACTCCAGACTATTTTGGTGAGTTTCAGAGGAGATCCCCCTGAGTTCCAGAGGTGTCTGAGACAGGCGTGTTGCCTCACCTGGTCTTGTGTTTACCTCAGATGGTGGGATTAGGAAGCAGCCATGTGGAAGATATGAGTCTAATCCATCGTGTCTTTGCTTGGCACTCAGACACAGTCCTCTGCTGTACTTCCGCTCCCATAAAAGTAGAGCTACGCCCTTTAGGAATACAGAAATATCAACAGCATTTTGAGACCCTCACAGTGTGATAAAACACTATTTTGACAGACTCCAGGTGGAGGGCAGTGACTTTTGGACTGTATGGGGATAAGTGACAGGGGGTGTTAAGAAAGGTCTTGATTAGGTCTGTCACGATAACAAATTTTGCTGGACGATAATTGTCCAAAAAATTATTGACGATAAACAATATTATTGTCTATATTAGTTTGATTTTTTTTCATTAATATAATTATAATACATGTCATAATTAAGTGAGTACACCATATCAAAAGCAAGAAACTTTAATTTCTTAAGAGTATTTAACTGTAATTGGAAGATCGAGATCTTTTAAATAACATAAATTAAACAGACAATGTAATAAATTTAACAAAAAAAAAGAGAAAATACCCAATGAAAATCAAATGGACTGTCTTTTTGGGAAAAACTGCATATAAATAAAAATGATTATACAAATCAAAACAATAAAAAATAGACCCTGTCTCTGTAAAGCAAAAATGAAACTCCCAATAAAAACAACAAATAAAAGGGAGTTTATTCAGGAATTGTTTTTGACGTACTTTCTCCCAGTCCATCCGTACTGTCTGTCTAACGTTTGTAATATTTCTGTTACAAAGAAAATTTTCTTTTTAACCGTATTGAAGGGCTGCATTTCTTTTGCAATGTAGCGAACGACACTGTCAGTGAGTGCACACCATTTTGTGCTTTTATTTATGTTTACTTTGCAGACCAAACGCCTCAGTCAGCGCTGACTGTCAAGGACGAAGGCTCCACTGCATTTCCCCTCTTCGTCGCCACTACTTTCAAACAATTGCGATATATCAGCTTGTCGGTGTTCATGAGCTCAGCCCTTGTTTATTCTGTTTTAAACCAAAAATTCCCACATTAGAGCTGTGGCATTCAGCTTAGGAACCGTAGCTTTCGTGCCATCACTCATATTAGCGTGTTTCCTCGTTACTCCTCAGGACTCTCACTTCAGCTCTCTCCCCAAAGATCACATGAGGGACAGATGCTCACTCCGCTTTAAATCTGCTAAATTTGCTATAGAACCAATGCACCCCGGTGTTAAGAAAGATAGACGTAGTGATCCTTCTTCTCATACAGCGTCTTTGGTAGAAAGAGAAGAGGAAAACACACACGCATGCACCTGTCAGTTTATCGAGGCTGGCAAACTTACCAAGGATGTTTTGATTTATTGTTCGGTTAATTGATTGATTATCGTGACAGGCCTAGTCTTGATTAAGATGTACAAAATACTGTACATTACAGGCACAGTTTTAGGGTTTATTAATTTCTGTCTGTCAAATGCAAACAGTATGCATCTCCTATTGTTTTTATATCTTTTAGCAAAACTTCTTCATTTCAGTTGACCAGGTGGCATACTATGCAGTTTATCAGTAAGCTCAACCTAAAATAAAAGGTCATATGCCAGCAAACAAGAACCAGACTGGAACTGGCAACTCTAACTGTTGTATTTGCCGTGTTTGTTCAAGGATCAGTCAGTCTAAAGGAAAATGCTTGAAATCAAATGATCATTCTGTTAGCTGAGGCAAATTCACTCATTGTACATCAGATCAGTGTATAACATGAACACAAAACCACAGGGAAACACTATCCAGCATATACACTATATTGCCAAAAGTATTTGCTCACCCATCTAAATAATCAGAATCATGTGTTGCAATCACTTCTATGGCCACAGGTGTATAAAATCAAGCACCTAGGCATGCAGATTGCTTTTACAAACATTTGTAAAAGAATGAGTTGCTCTCAGGAGCTCAGTGAATTCCAGCGTGGGACATATTATAGGATGCCACCTGTGCAACAAATCCAGTCAGTAAATTTCCCTGCTCCTAAATACTCCACAGTCAACTGTCAGCTGTATTATAAGAACATGGAAGTGTTTGGGAACGACAGCAACTCAGCCACGAAGTGGTCGGCCACGTAAACTGAAGAAGCGGGGTCAGCGGATGCTGAGGCGTATAGTGCGAAGAGGTCGCCAACTTTCTGCAGAGTCAATTGTTACAGACCCCCAACTTTCATGTGACCTTCAGATTAGCTCAAAAACAGTGCACAGAGAGCTTCATGGATGAGTTTCCATGGCTGAGCAGCTGCATCCAACCTGCACATCACCAAGTGTAATGCAAAGCGTTGGATGCAGTGGTGTAAAGCATGCTGCAACTGGACTCCAGAGCAGTGCAGGCGTGTTCTCTGGAATGACCAGAGAACACACCTGGCTTCTCCATCTGACAATCTGATGGACGAGTCTGGGTTTGGTGGTTGCCAGGAGCACGATACTTGTCTGACTGCATTGTGCCAAGTGTAAAGTTTTGTGAAGGGGAGATTATGCTGTGGGGTTGTTTTTCAGGAGCTGGGCTTGGCCCCTTAGTTCCAGTGAAAGGAACTCAGAATGCTTCAGCATACAAAGACATTTTGGACAATTCCATGCTTCCAACTTTGTGGGAACAGTTTGGAGCTGGCCCCTTCCTCTTCCAACATGACTGTGCACCAATGCACAAAGCAGGACCATAAAGACCTGGATGACAGAGTCTGGTGTTAATGAACTTGAGTGGCCAGCAAAGAGTCCTGACCTCAACCCGAACACCTTGGGGATAAATTAGAGTGGAGACTGAGAGCCAGGCCTTCTCGTCCAACATCAGTGACCTCACAAATGCACTTCTGGAAGAATGGTCAGAAATTCCCATAAACACTCCTAAACCTTGTGGACAGCCTTCCCAGAAGAGTTGAAGCTGTTATAGCTGCAAAGGGTGGACCAACGTTACCTCTACATTAAAGCTACATTAGCCAGACATGTTACAAATAATACAATACAAATACTAAAATATATATGTGTATATATATATTTATATATATATATATATATATACATATATATATATATATATATATATATATATATATATATAAATGTATATATATATATGTATATGTATATATATATTCATATATATCTATATCTATATCTATTTCTGTATCTATCTATATATGTATATATATATATGTGTGTATATATATATATATATATATATATATATATATATATATACACATACATATATATATATATCTTTATATATATATATATATCTTTATATTTATATATATACACACAAACATACAAACATACATACATTTATGTATGGATTTCTGTCACAGCCAGTGACACAAATGGAGGGAAGAGAGAGATGTGTGTTTTCGTGTTTTACAGCTCGGAATACAGTCTCTATATTGAGTTTGTGTCTGCTAAAGATGACAGTATTTAGTTTCATTGCAAAATGTTACCTAGCTTCAAAAACACTGCGTCAAATTTGAAGAAACATTTGGAGTCACAGCACTGAACAGCCGAAGTTACAGAGAATACCCACCAGGTGCTGCGAAGCAGAGAGCTGCAACTAATGCAGGAGGTCTCCCGCCACTCAAACAGTAAAAGCTGGACTTTGGTGTAAAACCAATATGTGGGGGAGAGTTTAAGAAGTGGGTTGGATGATATGTTGAAGAGGAAATGCTGCCCTTAAACAAGTTTGATTCACGATGTATATGATATATATATATATATATATATATATATATATATATATATATATATATATATATATATATTGAATGTAAGTATGAAATTAACTTGTAATCTAACTAAGTTACTTTTACAATCAAGTAATCAGTAAAGTAACTAAGTAACACTGATTAAGCATATTACTTACAGTGGATCTGAGCACTCATATCCCAATCAACATTGATATAGTCTTTAATACAAACAAATGGGAAATTCTATGATTTGCACTTACTGCTCATGCTTTATTGGACCCCCACGTGTTTTCAGAATTGGCTTGATTTTTCATGCCATAGATTACAGAAGGTAAACATTGGAGACATTTCTTAGAGACTCTGGTCCATATTCACATGGCATTATAGCTGCAGGTGTTTCAGCTGTACATTCATTGAGACCTGGTAACTGTGGAGGCTGCTTAAGAACAGTAGACTTATTGTCACACTCAACAAACCAATTTGAGGTGATTTGAGCTTTGTGAAATGGAGCATATCTCTGCAAGAAGTAGCCATCCAATGATGGGTACACTGATGTCATAAAGGGATAAACAGAGATGGATCCATGTTTGCATGTGTTTATTTGGCTTACTATTGTTTCTATCCCCTTAAACATCACTGGCTATTATATTTTCATCTCTGCTATATCAACATTATACTTTTGCCCAGATAACTGCGGCTTACTTGATTTTTTTTCTCTTTTTTGGACCGCTCTCTGTAAACCTTAAGAGAAAGTTTTGCATAAAATTCCTGGTAAATCAGCAAAAATATTCAAATAAACCTGTTTGACACCAACAGCTATAACATGTTCAGAATCACTAAGATCACCTTTTCCCCCAGCAGATTGTCTTGTCCATGTCCACATGCCTTAGTGCATTGAGTTGCTGCCATTTGAATACTGATTAGCTCTTGGTATTGACCAGCAGTTTAAATGATGTATCCAATAAAATGTCGAAGAACTTGGTAATCTGTGCCGCCCTTGTTTTGAGTGCTTGAAATAAGCAGAAACATTTTGTCTTTTCAAGATAACAGGAGAAGTTTATAAATGGCATGGTCACAAGTTGGTAATTAGAATTATTTTTTACACTTATTTATTTGATCTTATCTGCAGGAGATTTTTTGTTTGGTGTTTTTGGTCAGGGTGTTTTGTTTTGTCCTTGATGTTGTAACCACATCATCATCTCCATCACAAAGAGTAGAACGCTAAACTCCTATTTATTCAATGGGCTGATAATTAAGCCATTCTCATTAGTGACATAATTGGAAATGTAATTAGCAATAGTAATAGTTATTGCATTTAATACCTTTTCTCTTTAGTTATCAGACTCATTCATACCAGTAATTAGCAGCCATGAGAATTTCATACTTTTGTCCTTATTCATTTTGGTCACCAATTATTTATTGCTGCTGAGTTGTTACCACATTCATTTGGATTTTTAGATAAACATTCAAACTCTTTGTTTGCCTACTCAAAAAGTAAACAACTACTTTGGTTTTCATTTGAAAGACTTCGTGAATCTGCATTGTTTGTGCAAGCAGCAGGTCAAAGATGCCTTTATCCCACCATTTTTCTGATGGATAATAATTGCCAAACCCTATATTTTTTACCTGAGACAGCTTGGAACAAAAATGACAAAAACTTGATGAGGAGTTTTAAGCTTTACTCAGTCCGATTTTTACACCAGTCTGTTTGCTGTCAGACTTCAGCCCTCCTTCTTTGCACCGAATGTCAATGCCTTAAAACAGAACAAACAGTGAAAACTGATTATATATGTAGAAAAATACATGTAATAATAAACATAGGGCGTCGGTGGCGCAGTTGGATAGAGCGCTTGGTCAGTGATTGGAAGGTTGCAGGTTCAAGCCCAGCTCCAGGCGACACATGGCGATGTGTCCTTGGGCAAGACACTTAACCCCAAGTTGCTTCCACTGCTGTAAATGGGGTTAATGTGTTAGAAATACTGATTGATAACTAACATAAAAACTCTGAATCATCAGTGAGTGAATGTGAGAGTGAATGGATATGAATGGGTAGGTTTGACCTGCGGTGTAATGCAGCTTTGAGTAGTCAAAAGACTAGAAAAGCGCTATATAAGCTCAAATCCATTTACTTATTGGGCTGTAATTTCGTGGCGCAGCGCAGGGGGCGCAAGCCTGGCGCAAGCCTGGCGCACCCCGCTTAGTGTTAATTTCGTCCGGCGCACTGCCATGCGCTGCCAGTTTGACAATTTGGTAGACCGTCTGTGCAGCGATGGGTGTGACGGCGCACCAGGGGGAGTCGACGGCTCACCAGGGGAAGGTGTCGGCAGATTCATGTTGGGGCAGTGACAATTTCGAGGCCAAAAACAGTGCAGAAAGTGCGCTGAAAGCTCGCCTGCTCCAACCTGGTCTATTCTCGGTGCAAGGCGAAGCGCGCCCTCCGCAGCTGTAATTTGGTGACAGGCACACATGTGCGCACACGTCAACAAAGCCTCAGAGACAGGTTTCCAGAGTGTTAGGCACATTTTAATACAATAAACAGTCACAGCAGTCACTATTTAATGTAACCGTCTGAACCAGCTTATACATTTGTATCTACATCAACTTTCCCGTCCCATCTGATGTCGGAGTAAAGCCGTTTGTCATAATGGAAACTTAACCTGAAGGCATCTGGAAGTTTGATGCACATCTTACAAGTCAACAATAAACGGCCTTAATATCTGATACTGATTATATATCTGGCTTCTCTCATTTCATTAAATTCAAAGAAAAGAGGGAGAAAAAAGATGAAGGAAAAAGAGAGAAAATAAATGTATGTCACTCAGGATTTACCTGTGATTTCCAATATTCCTCTATTTTAGTATTTATTTTTAATGTGATCTAAAAAGATGGAGTACATTATTGTATGGAGGATGAGGCGGAGACACCAGGAGAATATACAGTATATCACTAAAGGCTCTGCTATTTGGCGATGACAAACCAGGAATGCAGGTGGATCAAAAGTATTCTGAATGGATAAGCCAGCTGCTGAGTAACTGTCTCTTAATTTTGTACTTCTATAATGACAAAGGAACAGATTACATCTGTCCCGGGAGCTGTGACGCGCTTCATGGCCTCAGATCCGCGCCCCGATGGCCAGTCCATTCTCCCAGCTGCTGAAGTGACAGCAGCTCTGACCGTCTCCGCGGGAGATCATTCCCCTTCAGAGACGGTCAGAGCAGCGGGGATCATTCAGACCAATCAGATGCTGTGCCTCGCCCGCAGCGCATTTAAAGGCAAGGAGAGGCGGTCATTTGATTGGTGAAGACAGCGCTCGGCTGTGTTAAACCCACTCACGGCTTTTCTACTCCCACTCTGGCATTTGCGCCAAGGGGCAGAGACGTGGGCGTGGACGCACTCCTCTGCGCCCCTCTGCGCTCCTTTGCGCCTTGAGTGCGCCTCTCTTGGCACTGCAGGAAACTTGCAAAGTTTGCCGGTCACACCCTGTGCGCACAGCTAAGGCTGGCGCAGGGCAGGTGCGCCTGCGCTTGCGCCTGGTCTACGAAATTAGAGCCCATTATGTTTACATGCAGAAACCTGATGACTGTGGAGAGTGATGAACTAGAGGCAGTTAGTACTTACTGATTAAAACTCCATTACATATATTTCTGTGCAGTGAGTAAGTCTTAACCCACCATGTCCCTAATGATATTAATTACTGATGTATTCAGTCTGCATTTTATGTCTCTATCACACTGCTTTTTCAGTGAAACTGACAAAATGCTCTTTGCCCTCTACCCGGCCACCTCGTCCAGCTCTTCCCGGGGGATCCCGAGGCGTTCCTAGGCCAGCCGAGAGACATTGTCTCTCCAGCGTGTTCTGGGTCTACCCCGGGGCTGCCTACCGGTGGGACGTGCCCGGAACACTTCACCAGGGAGGCGTCCAGGAGGCATCCTGACCAGATGCCCGAGCCACCTCATCTGGCTCCTCTCAACGCGTAGGAGCAGTGGCTACTCAGAGCTCCTCCCGAATGACCGAACTTCTCACCCTATCTCTAAGGGAGAGCCCAGCCACCCTGCGAAGGAAGCCCATTTCGGCCACTTGTACTCGCGATCTTGTTTTCTCGGTCACGACCCACAGCTCGTGACCGTATATGAGGATAGGGGTGAAGATTGACCGGTAAATTGAGAGCTTCGCCTTACGGCTTAGTACCCTTTTTACCACGACAGACCGGTGCAGAACCCGCATTACTGCTGACGCCGCACCGATCCGCCCTTCCTCCGCTCATGAACAAGGCCCCGAGGTACTTAAACTCCTCCACTTGGGGCAGGATCTCTTCCCAGACTCCGAGAGAGCACTCCACCCTCTCCCGGGTGAGGACCATGGACTCGGATTTGGAGGTGCTGATTCTCATCCCAGCCACTTCACACTCGGCTGCGAACCAATCCAGTGAGAGCTGGAGGTCACGGTTCGATGAAGCCAACAGTACCACATCATCTGCAAAAAGCAGTGACCCGATCCTGAGGTCATCAAACCGGAACCCCTCAACGCCCTGGCTGCGCCTAGAAATTCTCTCCTAAAAAGTAATGAACAGAATCGGTGACAAAGGGAAGCCCTGGTGGAATCCAACCCTCACTGGGAACAACTCAGATGTACTGCCGGCAATGCGGACCAGACTCTGACACCGGTCATACAAGGAACGGACGGCCCGTATCAGGGGGCCCACTACCCCATACACCCGGAGCTTAACACAAGAGTGCTAAACTTTAGATTTAGGTAATTTTGTGACAGTCATTTGTTCCAGTGCATTTAACTGAGTTATGGTAATATGTACTGTCTGATCAGAAGAGCAAAACATTGGAGAAAAAACATTTACTTGTGTCCAGAGGCCGCGTTAACCAATTATTTCTTGACAGATTTTTTTGAGCAATGATGGAAAAATCCTAATATCGTCCATCATTTTGACAGATTAGAAACTGGAGAGCAATTTAGTCCATCACTGTCACACAACCATTCATCAGTCACACAGAGCACCTGCAGTAGACCCCCTGTCCAGTTGGTCGGCACTGCTACCGGCTTCTAAAATGTCGAAGCAACCAAGTATGCAGAGTTTATTTTAGCAAGTCCAATAATTTGAATGATGATGGTGAGAGACGTGGAAAAAAAAACAAGAGACTGAGGCATGGATGATGATAATCAGCCATCTACAGCAGTTACGGGACAAACAAGCAGCTCCCGGTAAAGAGGGAATACCGTGTCCAGTGGGAGAAGGAATTCTTGTGTATGAGGCGGGAAGGAGGAAAAGTGTTCTGTGATATATGCAGAAAAGCTAACATGACTAACAGATATACGCGAGGGTGCAAGACTATGCAGAAATTAGTGCTAAATGATAATAAAACCAGCCTTAACCACATTGAGGCTTCCAGAATTGTCAGCCAGAGTACTGAATAGGAAAAACATGTCCAAAACTTACAGGTTGCATGTAACGAAACATTAAAAACACAACTTAAAATTGTGCTGCGCATGGCAAATACTAATACTCTGAGCCACCTGTACCCAAACTTAGTAAGCCTCTTGCAGTCGGTTGGGTGCCCCAACCCTAACTCTGCACACACATACACCCATCATGACACTGTCAGCCAGATGGAAACAGCCATAGCAATGACAGTAACTGACGCCATCGATGACTGCATCACCAACAGCAGGTTCCTGGGGGTAGTATTAGACGAAACTACTAATATCACAGTGGAGAAGATGCTGATAATATACCTGACCCTCCAGCAGAATGGGCGGTCTGAGATTGTATTCATCGGTAACCATATGATACCCAGTGGCACTGCTGAATACATCACAAAAAAAAGGATGTGCCATCAAGCCGAGGTGTGGCAATGAGTTGGGTTGTTGGACTGGGAAGCGATGGAGCCAATGTGCTGGTGGGCCCAAAGGCTGGAGCTGCACAGCAGTTGAGTGATTGTCCCTTCCTCGTAAATATTCACTGTGGTGCCAATAGAACAGCACTGACTGCCTGCCTGCCTGCGATGCCTATGGAGCAGTGCGTGAAATTAGTGCGTATGTGACCACTATCAACAACATTAACACGTACTACAAAAATTTGCCTGTTCGAACACACAGAGTAAAAGAAATCCAAAAAGAAATTAATGAACATGACCTGCTGAGCCTGAAGCAACCATCGGCTACCGCTGGCTGTCCCTGGAGAGAGCACTTAAGGGTGTGCGTGCCAACTAGGTCACTCTGGTGCTGGAGCTGGAGGAGGAGGAGCTTCAAAACACTGCCCCGTTGCCAAGGGTTTGAGGAAGAACTTCCAAACATACATGTTTCTGCCTTAACTCAACTGCTTACCGACGTCTTGACTGTGGTCAACCGAATGAACTTAACTTTTCAAAAAGAAGATGTGAACATTTCCTCCAACCAGCCTGTCCTAAACATGACTCTCGCTGGTCTGCACGACTTAATGCCTCTCACTATCCTGTTGCTGACAGCGGGCTCAAGAGCTATGGACTTGATGCGCTGGGGCGCATCTGTGACCACTATGACTCACAGGGGGGTCAGGCCGCCTCTCTTGTAAATTCGGGATCATATGCTCCAGGGTTTTCCTCCCGGTGAAGCGGGTTCTGGCAGGATCAGGAAACCTGTCTTTTAAAGAGTTGTGTCAACTGCTCATTACTTCGCTGGGTGAAATATCTCTGGACTTTAAAACGCTCGCTGAAGTAGCACTGGTCATTCCAGTCTCTAGTGTAGCAGCAGAAAGGGGCTTCAGCCTCCAAAACAAAATTAAAACCGCCACGAGAAATAGGCTGTCTGAGGCAAAGACGCATAACCTTATGCTGATCTCTTCTGCCACTCTCTCCTTTGATGACCTTTCAGTTTCAGTTTCAGTTTATTTCGGACAAAAGAAAAAAAACAGTTGAAAATAAAACAGTCCATAACAGTACATAATACCCCAGTTGCTTAAATACTAAATAAAGCTTAAATACTAAATAAAGCATTAATTATGTCCGAAAAAAGAGTAGGAAGAAGCAAAAGCTTTTCATGTCCTACCCCCACTTACTCTCTCTATATTAACCAAAAATATTTTCTGTACCTTGATTACGCTAAAACGAGTTCCCACTTAAAGTCCATGTTCCCCAGGAGAAAAGTTTAAGCTAGACCAACCGTTAAACAAAAGCAAACAAACAAAAAGTTCAGGTTTATCTTGAAAATAGTTCTGTGTTTTTCATTATAATTAAAAAAGCGTGTTCTGCTTGCTGTGAGTGCATATTTTCTTTGCTTACAAAGCTATTGACAGCAGGGTATTTTCTATTATTTGCCTATTATTTTCTCGTTCTGTCCAATAAACAATAAATTGCAACGCATAATTAATGTTACAAGTTGTGATGGAGTCCCTTTTGCAATGACATGCTTAAATATATTATCAATAATTAATGTCTCATTATTGTTTTTTTTTAACTGACTGGTCATTATTCATCATGACAGAAATTTTACGACCCTGTTGGTCAAAATGACGGACAAGTAAAACATCTAGTGCAACGTCTGCTTGTGTCTATGTAATGTAATATGCAGTGCCAATGTCACACCATTGATCTGCCCCTTCTGACCAAGTTTATCACCCACACAATCATAAAACAAGATTTCTTTGAATTTGGCTTCATAAATGTTGAACATGTTACAAGATCTGTCCGTTTGCCCCAGGGGTGAAAACATTATCAACACTGATAGAGGGTCTAGGGTTAATATATTGACAACACTAACAATTAGTAAAATAATTGTTCCAATAGCAATGCAAATAAAAGTGTCTGGGACCTTGTGAACTAAACATAGTATTCAAGCTTAATAAAAAAGCTTTTTATTGCAAAATACAGTATTTACTCTTTATTCCAATGTCTTGTACTTAATAATAATACAGACGTGGAAAAAATTGTTGGCACCCTTCCATCAAAGAAAGAAAAACCCACAAGGTCACTGAAATAACTTGAAATGGACAAAAGAAATAATAAATAAAAATGTATTGAAAATTAACTGATGAAAATTAGACATTGCTTTTGAATTGTGGTTCAACAGAATTGTTTTAAAAAATAAACTAATGAAACTGGCCTTGTCAAAAATGATGGTATCCTTAATTTCATAGTTTGTTGAACAACCCTTTGAGGTGATCACTGCAATCAGGGGATTTCTGTAACTCTCAGAGAGACTTCTGCGCCTGTGCACAGGTATTTTGGCCCCCTCCTTGTGAGCAAACTGCTCCAGCTGTCTCAGGTTTGAAGGGTGTCTTCTCCAGACTGCATGTTTCAGCTCCTGCCACAAATGTTAAGTAGGATTTAGAACGGGGCTCACAGAAGCCACTTAAGAATAGTCCAGTGTTTTGTTTTTAGCCATTCTTCAGTGCCTTTGTGAACATAGAGCTGATGTGACTTACCAAAAAGCTCCAGTTTTGTCTCATCTGTCCAAAAGACATTCTCCCAGAAGCTACGTGTCTTGTCAATATGCATTTTGGCAAAATCCAGTCCCACTTATTTATGATTGCATTTAAACAGTGATGTCCTTCATTAAGTCTACTTTTTCTCAAACAGAAATGGATGGCGCGATCTGACACTGACCTTGGAGTTCACCTCTAATCTCTTTGGAAGTTGTTCTGGCCTCTTTGGTTACCATTCCTATTATCTGTCTCTTTAATTTGTCATCAGTTTTCCTCTTGCAGCCACGTCCAGGGAGGTTGGCTACAGTCCTGTAGACCATAAACTTTTGAATAATATGTGCAGCTGTAGTCACAGGAACATCAAGCTGCTTGGAGCTGGTCTTATAGTCTTTTCCTTTAACATCCATGTCTATAATTTTCTGTCAGATCTCCTAACTGTGCGTTCACACCAACAGAGGCAAAAGTGGCAAGCACGCCCAAGAAAGCGGACAGCGGCCAAAGTGGCCAAATATTTTAGCCGCTTTGGCCGCTCATCACGTGACTGACGTCAACGTAAAATCTTGCTTGTCATTTAAAGGAGCCGCGCAGCGGACTTCTTCACAGCAGCAGCTGCTTGCTGTTGTTCAACTTCAGTTTAAAGCATAGCATGAACATAACTTAAAATCACCATCTAATCAGTCACGAGCAGATTGACAGGCAGGAAGCAATTTACAAAGGAGATAATATTGATTTATCCACGACATGAAACTTTTACAGTTTTAAAATATACTAAAATCCTGTGGCGGTAAGGAGCGCGTATTTGCACAGTGTGTGTGTGTGTGTGTGTGTTTTACAGGAGCCGGAAAAAATAGATTGTGGCAGTAAGCCAATAAGATTAATTCCCTCCAATAATGGTATCATTTTCATGGTCTGCCATGACTATAAATATTGGGTTTGACCCTCAAAATCATATAGACTCATCATGGATCTGGATGACATCACTGTGGTGTGTGCTGCCTCGTTGTGCATACGACGAAGACGCCGTCGCCGGGTTTGGGTGTATGAGATTCTGCGGCGCCGTGAGGAGCTGGGTGAGTTTCATCGGCCGGTGCTGGAGCTGCGGCTGGATAGAGAGCGGTTCCAGCGGTACTTCAGGTTGGACGTAAAAAGAATTGGATGAGGCCGAACACAATTTATAAGCTTTTCGGTATCCATGACGGAACTAGGAACCGAAGTTCCATGCGTTGTTCTTTAGGGCCGACTAGGTCGAAGGACATCTCTACTCTGATTGGTTGCCACCGTTTGCCGATGAACTGCATTATCGCTAATTACCATAAAGTTGACCCAGGCTCAAATTCTCATCTGGTGCCGCTTTTGACGCTCTAGCCACTTTAGCCGCTCAGGATGCTTTGGCCGCTCAGGACGCCGGGCTCTCATTGAAAATGTATTAACTTCTGGCGTCCTTGCCGCTTTTGCCTCTTTTGGTGTGAACACACAGTTAGACAGCTCTTGTTAGCTTTCTGTGGTCCATGTTCAGGGTGGTACACACCATGATACCAAACAGCACAGTGACTACTTTTCACCTTTTAAATATTCAGACTGACTGATGACAAGCTTGGAGACACCTGAGATGCTACTTACAGGACACACCTTAGTTTAACATGTCCCTGTTGTCAAATAATTTTCAATCTTTTCTAGGGGTACCATCATTTTTGCCAAAACCAGTTCCATTATTTTATTTTTGAAAATAATTTTGTTGAACCACATTTCAAAAGCAATGGCTGATTTTTTTTGTTAATTTTAGTACATTTATATTCATGAATACTTTTACGCAGTTTCAAGTTACTTCAGTGACAGTCTGGGTTTTTCTTTCTTTAACGGAAGGGTACCAACATTTTTTCCTCGTCTCTATATTTAATTTAATACAATATATTTTGTGGCATATTATAAAGATTTTAATGAAAAAGTAGGATCACAGTTCCCAGTGCATTACAAAGAACCAAACATATGCCAGCATCCAATTAATGTAATGTTTGTTTTTCAATTTTCATAAAACACTTTTAGAAAATCTTTGGTTAAAAACTGTCAATATTCAGCATCAACTAATGGACCACAATGAGTGACAAGGAGGGCTGCATACTTGCCCCAGAAAACAAGTTTGCCAGTCCTGATCAGGCAGGTGTGTGTTTATGTTGGGCTGCTTCACTTCAGCATGTGTTTTTTTTCCCCTATATTTAAATGGGTAACAAATAACATGTTTCAAGCATTCAGTCTTTGGGTCAGCAATAACACAACATTGAGTTACAGAGTGTGTGTGTGAGACAGTTTCCGTAGTCTGAGGCCAACTTTAGTCAACGTGAGGGTTTGACCCTAACACGTTTGTTCCTGGACTATTGAAGCTTCGCCTAGCTTTCCACATGAACAGGAGTATGGAAACGGCATGAACTTACCCTGTATAGATCTTGCATCAACTGTTTTTTGCTGTAATAAAAGAATACAGTAGCACTGGGTAGTTCCATCACTGGTTCTTGGCACGTGTTATACTTTTGGGCCTTGATTCATGAGGGCTTGGGTGAGATATCAGTCAAACCAGTTAATATGATTTTTTTTTGTTGTTGTTGCTGCAGATAATTTTTTTTAATAGGTCCATTATTGGTCCATGTAAAAACTTTAATAATTGCTGTGTTTTGTGAGTGACCTTTGCTCTCCCAGTTTTGTAGAATGAGTGTCAATGCTGCAAAGGTCAAGGTGCACTTTTTTAAGGATTTTTTTAAATTCAGTTCCAAAACATAAAAAACAATCAGAGAAAAGCGTTAATAGGCAAAGTGCATTGTTGCATTTATTTTGAAAAAAAGGGATTGGGTCTCCCATTGTGTGAAATCAAATAACTGGAGCATCAGTTTCATTTAAAATCTGATAGAATGGCCTGAGATAAGGGGTATTGGTTTGAATCCACTCCATGTTAAAGTTGCACCGCTGTTTAGAGTAACAGCTTAATTGTCTCAATCATGAACACAAGCAGCACACACGAGTCATGATACCCCAAGGCTTGGTAAATTAATCTATGAAAACCCTCGAGCTGGGAGCATTCAACAGGTGCCTGTTTGTCTTGGTGTGGGACTTGTTTTTGGCAGAGGTGCAGTGGCTCATTATAAATCTGTAATTAAGTTACAAATTTATTTGCTTTTCTGAAATACTGTCATTTGGCATCCAGATGGCTTAAACTCTGATTCTGTTGAGTGCACTCTTGGCTATGCTTGCTTTTGTATCCTCTTCTTCCCATAAGAGTGTTACTTTGACAGAGATGTGAGTGATACTCCATGTCACTCACTGATTTTTGTTCTCCATCTCCCACAGGTGCTCTTGTTTTAACTTGCTGTAATTCCTAAAATCTTTTGATTTGTTCTTTACCCAAAACAAGCTGATTACATCCAACCACCTTCCTTAAAACAAACATCACACCCTCCTGCTGGCAGAAGGGATGGTCCTCAAAACCCCCAACAGCTTAGCTCATCCTGTGCTGGGGTGTATGGCAGTACCAACAGAATATGGCCCAGTGTCTCTCTCAGGGTTATGTCTGTTATTTGAAGTACCAGCAAAGATGGAGGGTGAGATACATGGTGGGGGCTCTGAAACAGAGATGAGCTGGGCTGTGGGAGAAAAGATTCCTGCTCGCAGGGTGGTCAGACTGATAGCCACCAGCATAGTGGTTACGTCTGCCAAGAGCTAGTTCAGTCTTACAGTGCTGCCTGTAGAGAGGCAGCACTGTAAGACTGAACTAGCTCTAGAGGTAATTGGTGTTTATAATATTGTTAGCTATTAAAAAGGCCCTCTTTGAGCAGGGCAACATCTATTTATTTATGAGAATAAAGCATCCTTATATAATGTTCAAAAGTACAAATTTAGGAATCAGAAAAGCTATATGGGCAAGTTTATGTAATGTGTCCAGCTAGAGCCAAGTAAATGACTCTAATCAAAACTCGTTTATTTGAATAATTTAACTTGAGTTGAATTCTTCTACTAAGACTCTATCTCACGTTTTAAAAATGCTTAAAATCAGTGAAATATATTTGCGTCTTTCTGAATTATTTGCCTGCTGAATCTTAGAGCACATGCATGGAAATCATTTATCAAATGTGATCGACTACATTACAGAACTTTTTATGTAAAACCTTTGTGGTCAACAGCCCCCCACCACTTTTAGTGGTTTTCACACATGTACTTTAGGATATTGAATTGCTTGTTTACATTTGTCTGTAACATCTGGAAGTTTTTCCAAGGTAATAGGAGAGGTGTGGATAAGGGAATACATAGCTGCTGGCATAATTAATTCTGGGGAAGAAAAACAACTCTCTCAGCTCTCGCAAGTGATAAGTAGTTTTTTATTGTTTGTGTAATTATAGCTATAGTGATGTTTCAGTGTTTTTTCCAGCCTTTAATGTAGTAGTCAATTTGTTTGTTTCTGGAGTCACTGATTAATTATTTGGATGTGAAGTTGTCCAAGGAAGTGAAGTGACATTTTTTGTGGTGAAAAGGCAGTGTTGTTGCATTTTTATCTGATACACTGTCTAAGTAAAAAAAAAAAGTTTTCTCAAGCAGACTGTAATATATATATCTATATCTATCTCTCTCTCTCTCTATATATATATATATATATATATATATATATGTGTGTATGTATATATATGTGTGTATGTATATATATATATATATGTGTGTATGTATATATATGTGTGTATGTATATATATATATATATATATATAAATATATATGTAGATATATATATATATCTTGAACCCATCTTGAATAAAACTGTCTTGTCAGCCTTTGTGAATATTCAGTGTTTTCACAGGTGCATGTACATTACAGTGCAGGTCTTGAGGCAGGTTTTCACAGCCCATTCCTGACAAGTGAATCTCTCTACTTTCCTTCACTCTTTCCCCCACTGTGCTTTGCCCAAGGGACAGACGCCTTCTACGTGTTGTAATAAGGGTAGCTGATATAATGAAGGTCATTGTAATCAGAGCTAATGTGCCAAGGAGTCAAGACACTGTAGCTTTATTTGCCAGCAAGGCCCGGCATTTGGTACCCATGGGGATCAGGCTGATAGTGTTATCTTTGCTAACCTGACTTTAATACAGGCCTTGCTCTGCTGTTTGTGTCAGTGTTGGAGCTGAACTTTTCCCAGTGATCCCTTCAATGTGTGGATGGGTATGGATTGGGCTTCACTTCTCTCCATCTAGTTAAATCCCATCCCAAGGTGTTTGACTACTTCCAGTTCACACACTGCCTTTAAAGAGCTGTGCTCCCTTACTCTGTCTGCCTGACTTGGAAAACAAACTGCGCTCACACAGGCTGCAATTGAATACACTTGACATAGAAACATTACATCGGCGTCTGCTGAGCTCTGGCAAGAGATGACCTCTAAATCTAATCCTGTCCCCCGGGACATGCAAATGTCCTCAGCTCAATTTGATTTGTTTTTGTCAGTTCGGGACGCAGCAGTTTGTTAACAACTGTTATTTAATGCAGTGGTAAAAAGGGTTTAGAGAAATAGCTTTACTTTTTAAGATATTTTACCATTGCCAAAGTGTTTTAACCGGGTGACCACGTCAACATATGCCTTTAGTTTTGGCAGAAAAATTCAATTTTATTTTTTCTTTGTCTAGAAAAACTACACAGCATAGCCTATCAATCACACTAAATAGTAAACAAAGCTCAGTGACCTAGCTATCTTTACTTAATGTATAAAGTTTTGTCACGGTGTTCCAAAATTGGTTGAATAAATCGCTAAATGATTGTTTGCTCAATTTTTTGGTCAATAAGCTCTCATCTGGCCAAAATTCTACTGTTTGACCTTGGGTGCTACTCTGACAGAAGAGAGAAGCTTAAAGGGATAGTTCAGTATTTTTGAAGTGGGGTTGTATGAGCCCTATGTGGCCACCAAGTACATTAGATGCAGTAGAAAGTTCTTTCCTCTTCCTCAGTAAGCCACAGTCTGTAAGAGTCTACACACAACCAGCGGCAAACAGGAAAGTATCGTACCAGGAACAAAAGGTTAATTTTTCTGCCTACAAGAACTCCCATTAAAAAAAATACCCCAGTTTAAGAGTATGCTACATACGCATGTTTTTAGGTGCATTAACCTCCAATATAAAGTTTATCTAGACCTAACCAACTCACATCAGGTACTCATCTCTGCAGCGCTGCCGCGAGCTGCTGAATCACTCTGCCTCACTCTTAGCTGTTTTAAACATATCAAGCTAGCTTCTTCAGATGCCAGTTGTAAACTGATTGAAAGCAGATTATATGACAAATATTTCTGAGATGGGGTTTTTGCGATGCATCCCTTGGTGTAGAAACAGATGTGTATCATGTAGCACTCATAGCTTTCACTATATTCCTCTGCTAAACGGCTTGTGGCAACATCATATACAGCAAATACCTGCATCTCTCATTACTTGTTACCAGACAGATTGTGTGTACGTATCTTTAATCCCTCATTTGACACACAAGTCAGTTTAGCCTCTGCATTAATGGCAGCATCATAGGACACTCAAATGCAGCTTCTTCTCCCTGTCTATTAGATTGCACTTTGAGCTTTTCTTCAAAAGTTTGTCCAATGGAACATATTGAACTATGGTCAAAATGTGTACTGAAGACCATAGAAAAAAAAAGAACTCAGGAGATGCATTACTCTTCTTGATCTGTCATGGTTCAGCACCATGATGACATATCATATGCAAGTGAATGTACAGTATTTAAAGAACTTAATCCAACACTGCACACAGTGCATTTTTTAAGCTCACATATTTGCTTACATGTGGAGGCAGACACATTTTGATGTTCTTCACAAAATAGAAAGTGATAGAGCAAAAACACATCAAATTATAGCTATGAGCTTTAGCAACTGTCTTCATCTCCTAACCTCTGGGGTTCCATTAAAATTCTTCTTAATTGGCAAAAATGAACAACAGAGCTGGCTGGGTCACCTGTACATGCCATGCACGGCCCAGTTTCCAAAGTTTGTTGGATGTTTATGTTACTGACTCACCTGGATTAATTGTTTTTGCTTTTGGACTGCTTTAATGCTGATAAATGACAGGAATGATGATTGGATGTTGTAGATCTCTGCAATTTTAAAGTACTGCCAGCCAATGAAATAGTATATCTGTTTCTCTTTTTTTTATCATTATGTTCTTCTATTGTCAATCAAGTGATTAATTTGTCAGTGTAATTTTATATATATATATTTTTTTAACTGAATAAAGGAGTTGTGGATAAAAGTTAGTTCTGATACTACAGGCTCACAACTGACTCAGTCATCATTTGTTATACGTCAGCAGTTTGATAACCTATGTATGACTCTATAGTTATTAAGAAACTGAAGTTAAACTGAAGTTAAGAGAATCAGATACAAGACCACTGTCAATTGGGAATCCAGGGCAGAACTTGAAGGTTCATTACCATTTCTCTAATTTTTCCATACTTGTCTTTTTAATGTGCTGCTTTCTGTGAGAAACATCAAAGATCTTTTCATCTGAGCACCTCCAGGAAAAAAAGGCTACCCATATGTAACCCCATGCAAGTCCCCTGGTCCCATCATTCAAACTTCCAAGCCTCTCTTTGTGGCTTCCTAGAGGACCACGGTGAAATGATCTCTTTTGTCTCGCATCATTAGTTCCATCTGTTCTGTGAGCAGGCCTGTCTGTTCCGGAGCATGGCAACGTGATGGTCGCCAGGGGCGATTGGAGACGCTACCATCCCGGTGGCTTGTGGCTCGACCTCTGCCACCACCATTGCCTCGTCCGTGATCCCAGTGACACTGTTGCACTTGCTTGTCTGTTTTAACTTATTTATTCATACATCCAGGGAAAAAGAAGCACACATGTGCCTCTTTTGTATAAAAACTATTCAATTTAGTTGTCTTTAATTAAATACATTTAACTCAGTTTTCAGTTAATGAAATACAATATTGTATATGTAAGACAGTCTCTTTATTAATCAAAACAACTGTACTGAAATATCTCTTAAAAGCCTTCTTTTCAAATCCACATTGAATGTCCACTTATCAAAAAAGCTGTCACAGGTCAGTGCTGTTTGCTTATTTTCCTCCACTCGGTGTGAACTCTATAGCAAACAGATGTAGAATTTTCTCTTGACAGGGATATAGTTTATTCATGATTTTCATGACTGATGAATCCTCAGAAAATCTTGGCGCTGATAGGCATGCACAATTTTACATCTGTCTTCCTCCGAATAATTAATACCAAAACACTTTGGACTTTGTGTCGTATTTCCCTCTCTTTACTTGTTTTTATTCCTTCTTTAAAAGCAAAACATTACTTTAGGAGGACTGAAATGATTCACATGATAAACAGTATGCTCATGTACAGAAAACAGACAGATGTTGCTCTCTTAAAGATTTTTTACTTCTTTCTTATTGAAATAAACGGATACCCACGATACTTAAGTCTGAGAAATGTGGCCTTATCTTCTAATTATAATTCCTAATTCCCAAATGAATAATTCTATTATGTCTCCTGAGTGAATTGCTCTGGCCTTATCACTATGGTGTGAATGTATAGCACAAGGACATCTGTGTGCATGTCAATGTGGAGATCACCAGATCATTTTCATTGAAGACAGAGCCATCAAAGGTCATAGCCATCCAAATGACCTAACCTTGCAAATGTAACACCTGGGTGTAAAAGTGAACTCATTCTATCTGCTGGGATGGGTGTAATGTACCTCTGATGTATAAATTGCGGAAATAAAATAAGAGTTATAGGCTGGTGGAAGAGGCTTAGTGTGGGCTAGAGAATACTGTAACTCTATAGGCTGAAATAGCAGTGTTGGTATCACCCGAGGTGACAGCCGATTGCCAAAGTGCTGTATTTGTTGGAACCATTATGAAATAAAGTCTGCGATAAAGGCCAATATTCAGTTTGAATTGATTCCTGGAAAACTCCAGAAGTGAATATGCTTTCATTTTGATGGTATTACTATGGACAAAATGTGTTGTGTCAGTTTCACCTCGCCATTACTTTGCTCCATTAAGGCAAAACCCACTGATTTTATTTTTGCCCGGTCTATTTTCTTTGATAAAATGAATATGAGAGAGCTTTATTAAGTCTGAGTGACACCTAAAGCTGAGAGCCAGCAGGAAAATAAGTCATGTGGGATCTAGTTTCAGTTCATTTTTGCTAAATTCCCATCTCCTGATCAAATACTGCACTTTCCAGTAGAGGCCTAATGGGAGTGTCAAGTTCACTAAGGCCCACTCTCTTCCTCTCACTCCATTACCTGATAACAGCACTGGTTTTGGCACTTATTTCCACAGTGCAGTAATGCTTGTGCTGTACACATTTGTAGGAGGTTGTAATTGTAGCTATACTGAGGCTATTTCATTCATTTCTGCAAATCTTCCTGCAAGTGCATCCAAGTTGCTGTGGGCACATACCCATCTCATTTTCTCTCCTGAATGCTGACTATTTTAACTGTTTTTTTAAGCAATGCTTTGGACCACTGCTCTGCTTTAAGCCAAACAAACATGACCACTGATGTATTGAGTTCAGGGCCTTTCAAACAACCTTTCAATAAAACAAGCTCAGCTGTGAGACATACAGGATCTCCCATGCTGGGCTGCCCCGCTGAAAGTACCTCCCGCCTGTTTCAAAGCCATCAGCTTTTGGTTCCCCCAGGAGAGCCAGCATTATCCTGCGGGGTTTATTTAAACTTGTTGGGAAGGTTTTGCCCGTTTTCATACACTGGGTTGTATGACATTTAGGAGAACCTTACTAAATATGAAATGACTTCTATCTTACATTCAGATCTTTAAAGTGTTTCATCTTATTCACAGTGAAAATTCATCATTAGTTAGAACACAGAGGTGGAGATTTCTGGAAAGCTCTCTGTGTTTAAACTAAAATGTGAGAAAATTTCCAGAAAGGAAAGGACTGTGTGAAAAAGGAGGATAGTTTGCAAAGGTACTTGGTACTGTTTGATATACCAATCTCCTTTTGTTTTGTTTGACCTTTTCTTTGATGTTCTCCTTATTTTTCTGCAGTATTAATTAATTAAATGCCTCCTAAATGTAATTTGACCACACCTAGCTCCAGTGTCTTTCAATGACTTTTGGTATTTTGATGAAATATACTGTGTGTGCTTGAGGCGAGCATATCTATTCTGGCTGTTCGATATCATGACCTTAGTGTGTGTACAGTTGAATATTTGGTTCATTCATCTTTTAAACACTCCTTAACTGCCTCCTAAATTGTCAAACTGGTCCAGTTCAGTCTGTTACTATTTTGTACCATATTGGAAGGACAGCAATGTTGTGGCTGAGACATTACCAGACCATTAAACTGCTGCCTCTCCTACTCTCAAGCACTTTTAGTTCTTTATAAATGCAGTGAAATTACTTTCAGAGGGGCGGGGGGTAGCGGTGGGGGTGCAAAAAGACCACTGGAAAGGCTACTTATTCTCTTAATGATGTCTTGTCCTCTAAAAAGTCGTCATCTTCATCCACAAATGGATGAGTACAGCAGAGGAGCACCCTAGGGACTGAGGTCAGCCGAACCTCTAGTCCCAGCACAGGAAGTTACTTTCTATGAAATGAAGCAGAGCAGTTTGCATTTAAAGTTGAAGTTGTTGATAGGGCCGACCTGAGTACATTGCAAATACCTTATAGCAATTATTTGAGGGTGCTGATTAGTTTAAATAATTTTTGATTGGTTTATCGTGGGGATGCACTGAAATGAAAATTTGTGGCCGAAGGTTCGGCCAAATACCGAATAATGAATATCCAATGCGTAGGCTAGATAGTTCTCTATATTTTTTGATAGTGCATGAATAGCTGAGAATCTATTTTTAGACCTGTTTTTAAAAGAAAGTATTTGTTTATTGAATATATGACCTTTTTTAATATTCCAGTAGCCTCTGCTTTTCAATAAAAACACAAAGTTTTTCATTCATATTAGGCCCTCAAACAAAACAAAACATGCATTAAAAAAAGAAACATAAAGTACAATGAAGTGGAATTACCTGCAACAAATGAATCATTGTCTTTTAAACACAAGTCTGCTTCGCCACGCAATGAAGTATTTGATTTCGACCTTGCTATTACCTCACTCCACAGAAGGCTGAATATGGCTTTTTTTTGCAATATTCGGCTGAATATATTTGGCCACTGAATATACGGTGCATCCTTAGTTTATTGCTTTCATGTTGCTGTGGCAGGAAAGCACATTAAAAACAATGTACAGTATGTGGTCCAGTAGCTACATTACAAAGATTGGAACTTTAATGTAAAATGAATAAATCTTGATTATTAAAAGTTGCTCACTTTTTCAACCATATAAAGCAGCACTACTAACCACCATTTGTGAAAACAGCAGTTTTTTTTTTCCTCTTTAAGCATGTATTATGAAAGAGGCTAGAAAATTCCTCATCAGTAATCTTGAAGATGATCCCCTCATTGGCATACTCATTTATTAAACTACCAACACCAATAAATTATGGTTTTTGTACTGTTTACACAAATGCATTTTTGTAAATGCAGATTTTTTTGGCAAACAGCTCTGCTCTTAAACACAAAACATTCTAGCAGTGAATAATTATTTAAGGTTGCGCTTTCTGGAGGAAGAAATAAATTCACTCAGTGGTTTATACTTGCTGTCCATGGGCTCTGGAAAAGTTTTAAACAAATTAATGAATCAATTCATCAAAATTTACAGCCTTAAAGTAAAAAAAATCTTAAATGCTGAATTGTAAGGTATTGCATTTTGTTTTTTTTTAATCTTTCTAGTTTAGTCCTAGCAACCTTCTGTTCATACACTAGCTTTAATGTGACCCAAGTTATTGGAGGATACCGCTGTAGTGCACAAAAAGACTTCAGATTATATGTAACTACCTGTAGTGTTAGAAGTAACCTGCCAACATGGAAGTAACTTTGAGAGCCATAACAACAAATAAACACCAATAATCAATATCATAATCAACTATTTGTTAGCAACTGATGACGTGGTCACGTCTCACCATCAGCTATGTCTGTACTCAATTTCTACAATATTTTCCTCCGTGAACTGTTGTCACACAAGTTCCCCATCAAAGGGTTTTTGTGCCTGTGCCAGCTCCCAGAAGCTAAATCTGTGCCCAAGCGGGTCCCTCAGCAGGAAGTCTTAGTGCAGAGACTTGGAATGAGTGACTGTATTAAGTAATGACTTGTGGCCAACTATGTTGACAGATGTCGTAGTCAAAGAACTACGACAATAGTCATAGAAAAGTAGATGGTATACTAGTTACTACTTTGTTGTGAAGTATATTTATTAATTATTGTATATAAAATACCAACCAGTAGCTTATATTGAGAAAATATGACCAAAGAAAACTAACACATCCACAGACAAAGACAACCATGTTGTCAAATCACAGTTACCAATTTAACGGTCATTATTTATACACTAAGTGCCTGATCTGCTAAAGGCTTGTGTATCTACAAACATTTGCAAACTTAATAGTCCACGCATAGCTGATCCACTAACAGGGTGCAGGGAGGATTGCATCTGTGATAGGAGCTAAATAGCATGAACAGTCCATTTAGCATGGTTGTCTTCATAAATATGTAGAATACATGCAGATGATCAGACCGCGCTAAATACTGGGATTAGGAGATGGAAATGTAATCATTTAGCATTCGTAATGTGATTTATTGAACACGCAACTGATAGCGTGCTGTGTTTTTGTGTCTAAATTCAGCACCTTTGAAAGGCAGGTGCAAAACAGGCACAGCTTTAAGCACAGAGGGCTGTGGTCATTGCAATGATAAACAGAGGTCGCATTAACCAAATATTTTCTACAACTGAATTTTTTGATGAATGATGGAAAGATTTGGAGACTGTCCGTCATTATGATGGACCGGAAAAAGAGGGACGATCCAGTGTGCTGTGCAGATACATGCGTAAAGTAAACCTCTCTGTTTTGTGCTCTACATCGCGGAGGAGGTAATTTAACTTGTGTTTAAAAGATCTCCATAGCTGGCTATGAAGGGGAATCACTCCATATGTCACTCAGAGCTGACTGCATCACACTCTCCATGCACTGACAGCTCCTAAGCTCGCTGTCAGTGCGTAAAAGGCAAGAGTACCCTCCTGGTCTGTGTGTGTAGCTCAAAGACTCTTCTTGAGAGGTTCATGAGAGAAAATTTAATTGTAATCACTGAAGGAAAATAAATAATGATGTACAAAAACATGGCATGAGGGAAAAGTGATGACATTGTCCGTTAAAATGACAGACAGCGAATAAGGTTACCGCAAGTGTGTTTATTTGCCTTAAACTCCATGGCTTCAAACTCTCCATGGTGACAGCTAGTAGCACATGCAAAATCCTCATTTAAAGAGGGTGGACTGCACCCCTTTTGCGCCTGTTTTACATTTCGCACGCAGTCATGGTAGATCACCCACAACACACTCACTAACTGCATGTGCAAGTTTTTAATTTGCACTTGCAATTTAGCACTCATTATTTTGAGTCTTAGTAGATCGGGCCCTGTATGTATTTAGTTGTTTCATGACTTCCAGGGAGAATTTATCCATCATCAGCTAGATGATCAGACATGTTTAAGTGTTTTTGCATACTCACACGTTATTAATGATTGTGGTCTTGTTTTATCAGTTTGTCTTTATACATACTGTTGTATTTGCTTTTGCTTCTGTGATCAATCTGTTATCTCTCCTTTGCCCCTACGTTGATTTGACAGACTGATGTGTAGACTGCAGCTCACATCTGAGTCACGTAAATTCTGGATGACGTGCACAACGGACATGCTGAATTGACTCAAAGGATGCATAGTCCATTTGATTTACAGCAAGTATATCTAGAGCTTAACATGCCTGATCTGCAACGTAAGAACTCTTTTTCACTTTTTTGTAACATTGATGGATTTGGGGTGGTGTGACAGGTAACACGTACATTGATGGGGACCAAAGAATTGAACACTGGTCTGCTTGAAATTGGGGGTCTTTGGTTATCTCCCAAGTGAACCCGAGTTTGGTTTATAGTGGATGCAAAGACATCTTTACCAAACATGGACTAGGAAAAGCAAACAAAAAGCAGTAAATAGAGGCTTGAATGTGGCTGAATACAACATCAGTGAGCTAATGTAGGATTAATAGACTATGTCAAGTAGGATAACCACACTATAAAGTAGTGAGGTTACCATCACCAGCTTTAAGTCCTTCCCTCACATTCCAACTTCTACACGTTGAATGTGGTTACACATCGTTCCTGTCAGTATGCAGGTGTCACCTGATACGGCCCAAATACAGTTCTAGCTCTATGTTATTAATTGCAATACCTTCAAACTGCTTTGAGCAGTTTTTCTCCACCTATAGCCCTAACATAGGCATAGGCAGATGGCTATGATACATATCATTGAACGGGCTTCGGTTTTCCTGACAAAGTACAGTGCGAAAACTTGCCAGATCAAACAAAAATTGCAACAATTTTGCAACTTCACCCCAAACCAAACCAAGTCTGCCAATCTTCATACTGTATGTTAAAGAGACATTAAACATAAGCTGTGTTCATACCAAATGCAAAGAAAATTTTTGCATTGCATCGCAGTGCAACAAAAATTTGCACATATATTTTTGTGTTCAAATGGGTCATGTTAGTTGAGGGGAACATTGCCCCCACACCCAAAAACTACGAAAGAAGGGAACGGGTCTGTGTCCACCTTCTTAATCCATGATCAACCAAAGTGTATGTTTCTACAAGTACTGTTTTCTTCCTATTCTTGTTAATAAGAAGATAAATGTCCCCAAAAAGTTGATCCATAACATCCTTTGGAGCCGTACATGGAGGGTTTCATCGCTATAACTAGGTGACAGCCCCTCAGGTACTTGCCGAGCCTGCCCTGCTTTACTCATATTTTTTCCTGGTACAGCTGGAGCCCCAGAAAACACACTAGCAGCCAGCTTGCTGTTGTGCTAACTGCCATTGGGCTGGCTGATTTTGTTCACAATACAGCCCATAAAAATGTGTTAATAGACACAAATTAATACTTAATATCTCTAGTGACTCACTCCCTGTTTCTTCTTTTTGTGGTTTTGTCACTGAACACTAAGATAAACCTAAAGAGGAGCTCAAATGCTGATGTGCATCATTATTTACTTACTCCTTCATCTTCATCCTCGTCACCATTCACTCTCAATGCCGATTGCCCGTCCTGCCCCGGCTTCAGATAAATTTGTCGCACAAGTTAGATATTTCCATCACTTGACAAACTGGAAAAAAAATCTGAAAATAACATAAATACCTAAATGAAACATTATTTTTGAAATATTTTTGAGTAAATCTGAAAGAAGATAACACTGTGATTCTCCTATCTGTCTGTATTTTCTTTTTATCCTGTTATTTGAAGCAACTTGTGGGCACACCTTTTCAGAGATGAAGTTGCATTGCTGTTTCACTTATGTCTCCTTCCGTTTGTAAAAGAAATCAATATCAATTCGTGCATTTTATTGTGACAATAAAAGTACAAAATGTATTTGTTAATTGTTGGAAAAGCTGCAACTTTAACCACCTGTGGTTTGTTGGGTGTGGCAAGAACTCAGTGGGCTGGAGGGGGTACCGTCTTAGCTGTTATTATTCATAATCTTTCTTACTGCCTCATAGTGTAGAGGTGTTGGCGTACTTTAATTTCATAACAGAGTAACAGCTGTGAAGCATCAAAGTAAAAAACATCTTATTTTTCTAATTCACCAAAACTTTTGTAAGCTTGCTTACTCTCTCTGAATGTTTATATCCTTTGCACTCTCACTTTCTAGCGCTGTCTCTTCATGTTCTCTTTGTCTGTCATCCTGCCCACAGCAGCTTTTCAAGGAAATAAACTGTGAAGATAATTTTTCTTTTTACTTCAGAACTGTCATGCTTTTGGTGCTGTATAATGTAAGACTGAAAATGTTAGGATGACTCACAATCTACAATCAGTATGGAATAGCTTTCAAAAAATATCACTGTGGCAAATCTGCAGCTAGCGATATTCTGTATTGCAGGAATATTATACAACATTTCACATGTCCGCACATGCTTGATAGAAGAGTGTGTAATAGCTCCAGTTAGGTCAAGTTTTACATGAATGTAATTTTTTTTTAAGATTTAGTGCCATTTTCACAGTACTTGACATATACTAATAGGAAAAGAATATCCGTGTTTTCACTTTAGTTTGCTAAATTCAACAATTGATACTTATCTAAATATTATTTAAAATATATATTTTTCATACTTTGAAGAAGTTTTACTCTTTTTGTTGAAGGCACTGGTTTTAAAAACTCAGCTTCACCTGTACTACAATGAATCTCCTATCTGTTTACAGAGCTGGTAGTCTGCCAAGATTTTCATGACAAAATAAGACCTGATTTAAGTGCCATATTAAAAAAAAACAAAAACAAAACAAAAAAAACAGTATTTGAACCCTGCATACCAAATTATTCCATAACACTTGCAAGGACAAGGATGCATCTACACATTGAGATTTTTGTCCCAACCCTTCTATGGATTTTTTAAAGATTTGTTTTTTAATTACAATTTTTAATGAAAATATTAAATGTTGATTAACAAGGATATGTTTTTTAAGACTTTCAGTACGCTTAATGTAAATAATTATGGTGGTTTTGAGGTAAAGGACGAATATTGTTCCATTGGTTAAAAACACCACTGATTTTGTACAATCGAGAACTAATTGTCTTCTGAATCTGGCACCTTTGAGCTGCATACAAGCACACATCAGGTGGGTGAGGTGTAGTCAGTGATATACATGACATGTGTCTCAAAGGACCCTCTGATTTGTATAATATCCTTCAGACAAGGTCATAGCAGTGCCTACGTCTTTGAAGATAGAGGAAGGAGAACATGTTCCCTCTTCATTGTGCCTGTGGAAAAGAACAAACGGGAGATCATGGTGTCGAGGGGCTCCCACTCTTCAAAGTTGATATGAATCAGACATGAAACGTTTTAGATAAAGTGATAGTTATCTTGATTCCTGGCGCCGTCTGTTGAATAGATAGTGTAACACATGGGAAAGCCGAATAGCTGTATTTTAGTGTGAAATCCAGGGGAAAAGTATCCATCTGGTGTATGAATAATTTAGATGGCTCAAGTTGGTTCCTGTTGCTGTTGTGTTTGCGCTCAGCTTTCTCCCCCTGCTCACCACCCCCCACCATTGGCAGCCTCCCTCCCTCCTTGACAACACTACCGAGGCCTGTTTGTGATGCTTAAAGGAAGTTGAACCATGAGGAATTATGGGGAGGAGAGACTTACTTTCCCTTGCTACTGTCTCTCTCTGCTGTCTTCTTCAGACCTTTAAAAACCTCAGTTTATCAGTTTAATATCGAAGGACACTCACACTTTTGCACAAGTTCACAAACACATGCACACCAGCCAAAGAAACTGAAGACAATGTAGACCTACACTGTGTGTAGAAATCTGCTGCCAGGGGACCCTCAACCAAAATCACTCCAACGGATGATGAAAAAGACCTGCTGCCACCTCCACATGCCTTTACCATTTATTTACTGTTGTCAATTTAGGACTCTCTTCATGGGTGTCTTTACTAAACATAAATCAGTGGTTCTGATTACCTCCACTAAGGAGGTTATGTTATTGCTGGTGTCTGTTCCTTTGTTTTTTGTTTGTATGTTTGTTTCTTTCTCAGTTAGCAACATAACTTAAAAAGTTATTCGGACGGATTTCAATGACATTTTCAGTAAATATCCAGATTGGAACAAGGAACAAATTATTAGATTTTGGGAGTGATCCGGATCAGTGTAAAACCCCCATGATGTGAATAACTACTGAACTAAAATACAGTAGATATCATTATGAATCCATTTTCTTATGGTATGTTTTTTGCAATAAATAGTTTTGGTCTGTCATAAAAACGCAGCCCAATACATAAATGAGATACAGAATTAAGTAGCATGACCCACTTGAGTGTCTAGTGGTGTTTGGGGTAACATGAACTGTTTCCATGACGATAAACAAATAGTGTCTTCTGTGGTGCTTGGCCTTTGCAGTTGCCTCTTAAAGTCACATTTTATTGAAACTACTGTATTTATGGAATTATGTGGATTTGAAAGCTTTCAGTATAAAAAATATTTAAGGTTTTGCAAGTGCTTAGCAACAAATATAAATAAATGCTGTATATATTAAAGCTGCCCTGATCAATCAAACATGATCAATATTAGCTGATGTTAATTAAAAATGTGTGATCTGTTGATAGTAATTAATGACTGTAGTCACAGATACTGATCACCTATGGATTGACTCCCTTCTGGGATGTCATAAACTGCCCCCGCTGTCTTTTGCTCCTGCTGCTCATTCTATAAAAAACACTGTGATAAAATCCCCCAAACTTTTTTTTAAGGCCATCTAGTCCAAAAATAGCACAAAACATTAATCTAGAGTTGAAGTATATGCGATTAGAAGCGATTAGCAAGAGCTCGTCAGCTAAGCTAAAAGCGCTCCACCTTGCCTCTAGGACTGGGTATTGATTCAGATTTTCTCGATTGATTTTATTCGATATTACGAGGTGTGAAATCGATTTGATACACGATTCAATTCTATATTTATTCAATCTGGAAATCTCGGTTAAAATGATGCTGTAAAGTGACCTTAAGACCTGGTACATTATTAAAAATTATTTTTACATTTAGAATTGAACCCAAAGCAGTTACATTAGTGCATATTCTACATATCACTTGTTTTTTGTCCAACTTGTCTTTTCCTTCATGCATGTTTAATCTGGATACGTCCAAACATCAGCTTTTGAACTAGCCGGTGGTGACCATATACTGCTACTCGCTTCCACCATGCTTGTTAAACTGCTTGCGGTAACATCTCACGAGATCTTGTTCAGTGGAAAGCAGCGCAAAACACTTTGGAATCTTTGGATTTTAAGGATTGGTTATGAACCATTAAAAGAGAAATTGATTACATTGATTTTTTGAACCCAGCCCTAATTACCTCACAGCAAATGCTCTTTGTGTCTTGTGATGCGTTTGAGGTTCAGCCTGTGATATTGTGATGTGTTATATCATTGTGCAATTCAGTTTTCGAACTATAGGATACTATTGTATTGCTACTTGAGACCTTTTTGAACAGCAGTGTTGAGCAAACAAGCATTGAGTGTAGTGGTACAATATAAAGAGATACATTTAAATGTCCAGCCAATATTCTGATTGTAAAACCAAACCATCTGTGTAAAGGAAAGCCACCTGCTAGTAGGGCTGGGCAGTTAATCGAAAAATAATCAAAACCGACATTTAGACCCTATAATCGAAGTAATTTTACTCATGACAATTATTTTGATTATTTCCCTGTGTAAGCTATGTGACATCCCCCCCCCCCCCCATGCAGTCTACGTTCACTTTCGCCAACAGCGAAGGACGTGCCACCAACATGGAGGAGACAAGCAGAAATCTATCAGAGGACCTTGTAGCTAAGAAAACTACTGTCTCCAATGTTTGGGCTCATTTTGGATTCTGAGGACATCGAGGAGAAAGAAGTTAGAGGAAAAGTTCGGTTCCTGCAGCTTTCACATTGTTAATAGAATGAAGTAGACCAATATACTCACCCAGAAGGCTTTCCTGATCCAAACAGTGCTTCGGGAGATATTTAGATCCAAACTCAAGCAGCAGACATCGATATAACGGTAGCTAATAGGGCATGGATCGCCGCTTCTAAAAACTGCATTATTCATCCAACATCTTCATCCGATAGATATTCGTCCATTTCGCACAAAACTGAAAGAAGAAAGTCGATTTGTAGCTGCCGGTCTTCCCCTGGAACAATGAGCCGCACTGCGCATGCGTGAAGGGCACGTAAACAAACTCTTTAGTTCAGAGGTCATTCAGCCACGCAGCGCTGTGTGGAATGACACAGACTGCAATGGCCGACCATTCAGAACGCATCATGATGGAATATTGGTGAAAAACATGAGTTTTTGGAGGATTAATGCAGTTTTTAGGGGCGGCGATCCATGCCCTACTAGCTACCGTTATATCGATGTCTGCTGCTTGAGTTTGGATCTAAATATCTCCCGAAGCACTGTTTGGATCAGGAAAGCCTTCTGGGTGAGTATATTGTTCTACTTCATTCTATAAACAATGTGAAAGCTGCAGGAACCGAGTTTTTCCTTGAAGTGTAAATACCGCAGGAAGACTGTGTCGATGACCATTGGTATCACCACTAATTTGTTCCAGCAAAACATAAAATAATTGTTTATTAATCGTAATTGAGGTTAGACCTTCAATTAATCATGATATTGAGATTAGGTAATATCGCCTATCCCTACCTGCCAGACATGGTAGACAGGAATGAGAGCTGATGCTCTGACTGGTCTGAACTATGCTATATACTAACTGGAGATATACTAACCGGAGTTAGGGGAAAATACGGGCTCTTTAAAATGTAGACATGCTCAGGTAGAGTTGTTTCCTCTGGTGTAATCCAGTCCCTGCCTTAAAGAAACCAGTCAAGATGAGAGGGTGCCATTAAGGAATAGGAGGAGAGAAAGACAGCTAGAGAGAGGGGGAGGAAGAGGAGGAGAAGGATGTGACAGGCCCTTGGAATCTCAACCTCTCTCTCCTGGCGCCTGCACTAATCAACCTCTGTAATTTATGCAGAAAATATGATTTATATTTAATTTCACTACACTTGCATTGTTAATTTGAGATGTAATTAACGCGTCGCCACGGCAACTAATTTCTCAATGCCGTAAATTATCACCGCCTTTTCATCAAAATTCAGTTACTTTGGCTCCTGTGTGCAGTGTTGTGATGCAATTAGGCTACCAGGGCAACCACAAAGTGTTAATTTTCTTTTGTTATATTACAGGGAGGCAGAAGTTTTCAAACCAGAAATCATAGTCACTTTTTTAAAAACAAAGAACTTCTCAAAAATAGGGGTGTTACATGGTGCTACCCGAACATGCTGGTTTTTACAGAGGTGTACAACACCTCATGCTGCCTCACTCAACACTACTGTTTGTACTGATTGATCACTGAGACTTCTCTGCATTTCAAGTAGAGGTGCTGCAAACTTGTCCTTGGGGAAAGGCCATATTTGTCAAAGACAATAAACAGAAATAAGAAATGTGTACATTGTTCAGTGTTAAGAGGGCGTGCTCTTTCTTTCTAAAACATCCCCCCCTTCCTCTGCTTTTTTGTCTCATGCATACAAACGTGTTCCACAGCACATTTTCAGTTCTTGTTCTCTTTTTATTCCTCTAACAGTGACTGTGAAATGACTCAATATTCAAATCAACTGTATCTAATTTGCACTCCAGCAGAAGATAGGGCCACATGTGTGCTGTTGTTGCCCTGGTTGGCACTGAGTATGCCCATTGGATTCCTCTGAGCCGCCCTGGATTGCCATGCTTGCCAGTCTCTGTGGTCCACTCGGCCTGTCTGTCTCCAATCCATCCCTCTTTAGCTGGTCTTCAGTGGAAATATCAGGTCATTGGCTGCTAAGCTCTGGTTAACTGTACAGGTAATTAAATTTGTAAGCAGGCTTTTTGAATCCTTTTAGCCTCTTTGGTAGTACCAGTAGGGATTATAGACGTTTTGAAGCACAGTTTTATTTTGATGCTCTGGCTGAAGGGGGCAAGACCTGGTAACCAGGAAGGGGTCACATTCACCATAGCCCTGACTGACGAATCCAAAACAATGTCTTTTCCACTAGGGCCATACATAGGAGAACATACAGTATTTGTTGTATTTAGACTTTGAAACCAGACGCTTTTAACATTGAACTTCTGCACTGATGTGAGTGTTTGTGTGTGAACTGGTTGTCTTTGGTAATCAAGTCAATGTAGATTTGTGGGAAATTTGAAACCTAATCAAGGGAATTTTTTCTCCACGAGTAAAATCTGCCATAATAATTGCTTCAGTTACCTACCTATTAACTGATGTTGCTTTTTTGGTGCCAGTAGCAGTAATGAATACAGTGTCTGTCATTAATGCAACATAGAAAGACAAAGTTTATTGTGATTCAACCCAAATGGATGAAGATCAGTCAGAATTGCCCCCTTTATAATTCTTTACTTAAATGTAGGGTCAGCAAGATAAAATAGCAGCTTTTTCAGGAAAAATCCTGCCCAATCGTCTCCTAAGGGTCTCTATTAATGTGTGATGGTGTCTTTGTTTACCTCACCCCCCCTCCTCAGCCAGTATTTTTTGGAATATCGTTGAACTTTTTGAACTTTCCAAGTACAAGAAACAAAAGTGTAAATAAAGTGCACGAAAAAAAATTCAAATTGTGCTGAATTAGACGATGAGTACATTAACAACATGTAAAAACACCGACACCACGTAGTCCAACCAGTTTGGCATTTCTATTATATTATCAAGTAACATAAAGTTCACAGGTAAGTAATAACTGCAGAGAGTTTTAACGTACACAAAATGACACATGAAATTTTAAATAATCAAGCATCCACTGAATTCCATCAAGGGATGGAGAAGTCCATATAAAGAGGCAAAAATATCTAAGTAATACATTAAGAAAAATAAGATAATATGGTTGTTTCAGAGGCAAAAATGAAACGTAAAAAAATAATTATTATTCATCAAAAATAAATACAAAATAATCAAATAAATATAAATGTTAATGAAAACCATTCAAAATAAGGATAGAGATAAGACGTTTAAATAAAAATTAGTAGAGCAGTGCAGAATTGCCCAGTCATTTTCTAAGAAATCAATCCTGGCTTTCCATGTTTTTAGGAATCTTTGGGGTTTGTCTTTTATATTACATGTAATTTTTTTCTAAATGCATACCGAATTTAGTTTGTTCACCCATTGTAGGGCGTCGGTGGCGCAGTTGGATACCGAGCTTGGTCAGTGATCAGGGAGGTTGCAGGTTCAAGCCCAGCTCCGGGCGACACATGGGGATGAGTTCTTGAGCAAGACACTTAACCCCAAGTTGCTCCCACTGCTGCATCAGTGGCGTGTAAATGGCATGAAAGGGCGTGAATGTGTTAGAGATACTGATGGATAACTAACATAGAATCTCTGAACCATCAGTGAGTGAATGTGAGAGTGAATGGGTGTGAATGGGTAGGTGTGACCTGCAGTGTAAAGCAGCTTTGAGTAGTCAAAGACTAGAAAAGCACTATATAAGCTCTTTTACCATTTACCATTTACCATTGTGAGTGGCCCGGAGGATCCTCGGCAATCTATTTTGCCAAGATGCATTTTTTGGCAGCAGTTATGGCCAGCCCAAAGAAATGATGTTGATGTATGTTGATTTAAACCAGAAATTAGTGAAGTCTCCCAGGAGTACTATTGAGGGGGAAAGGCTAAAGTCCGTGTTTAAGATTTTCTTAAGTCTACTTTCTATGGCTTTCCACCATGGACCGAGTCCAAAGTCCAAATCAAGAAATCTCCTCCCAATAGGTTATGGACACAGGCAATTAGTTTGTGCTAACTTGCCAAATTATCGGTTTTCCATTACAACTTATGTATTAATCACATGTAGCTTGCTGTGGGAGAGGGTGGGCACCCACATTAGGTCAGGAGAAATTCAGGGGGAGGGGCTTCATTTGAATGTTGTGTTTACAAGCAGTAATGAAAAATCCTGCAGACCCTACCTTTAATTTATAGGTTGAATGACTCCTCAACAACTCACACACACACCTGATGATTTGTTCTGATAGTATATCTAATTAAAGTTTATTTATTTATTTATACATAAATAAGCCCATATCTGTGAGATTAAACAATTGTTACTGAAGCTGGGACTGTAATGAGGTTGTCAGTCACTTATGCTAACTTAGCTAAGGTCACAGTTTAGCCCATAGTGCATAGCTAGTCTCTGCTGGTTAGAAAAAATCACCAGCAAGACGTCAAGTGTAACCTTAATAGCATTAGTAAGACAGAAAAGTTATCCCTGTGTATCTACATTTGTATCCTTCATAGTCATCATAATTTTGTTTTCACTTTTTTTAATTACATAGTAAAGACACAAAATTCTCTTTATACTTTAAGACCACCAGATGATCAGGTCTTTGCTGACTAGTCAGAAGCAGCACTCGTTCTGATTGTTTTGTGGTGTGTACCCTTGCTTAAGCAGTCAACACCAAATTTTGAAGTCAGTTTTTTTCAAGTGTTTCTTCATCAATACAAGCCTCTAGTCAAACAATCTGTCTAAAGCAGAGGTGTGACCAAGTCATTGTTATGCAAGTCACAAGTAAGTCTTAAGTCATTGCCCTCAAGTCCCAATTCAAGTCTCAAGTCAATGAATGTTGGCTAATATTGGCTGGCAGTGGATTTCTGTAAAACAGACCCAGAGGTTTCAGGGATCTCATTTACAGCTTGTAGGGAATCAATGAAAAAAAAAAGAAAGTAACAAATAAAGTTCCCACTTTTCTGATCATAATAATATCCTGCGGGCCGGTTAGTAAGTTGTGGAGGGATTGATGTTGCCTCATGTGGAAGCAAATATTGATATTAGGCACTTTTTAGATAAAACATACTCTGAATTGATGGCTCTTACAGCTATATACTGAGAAACAGTCACCATCTTAACAGTCATCATGACCCAAATCTCAAAAAGATCAACCACGTTTAATGAAAAAACATGGCACTTTGGACCTCAGGTGGAAGAATATATATATATATATATATATATATATATATATATATATATATATATATATTTTTTTTTTTTTTTAATTATTTTATTTTATTTATTTTTTTGCAAAGATACTGGAAAAATGTTAGAAAAATATAAATAGTCAGAGCCCTGGGGAGAACATTCACCCATTAATCTTACTTATTACCTTTCTCACCATAACATTTAAATGTTAGTTTTCTATGTATCTCAAGTCAATAGGAAAACCCCAATTTCTGTGTTAACATGACAGGATACATCGAGATCCTAAGAGAACATCTAAATTTCCTTGATACAGCACAAGAGAAAAAAGTTATGTGTATGGATGTTTGTCGGCTTAGGACCACTGAAGATATATTTGCCACTTTTTTACCTGATTTATTCACCATCCACTGAAAACAGCTCTTAGACCCATTTTTGGGCCTCGACCCACAGTTTTAGAACTGTTGCACTATTAGACTGCATTTGGAGCTTGATCCTTTACAGATTGCTCCTATATCATAGAGAATAAGTGATGCAGGATACCACAGGATGAATTTATCTTTTAGAAAAAGTAAGTGAGAAAGGAGTTGGGCTGGTTAAGAATTGAGTTTAACCAAAAAGCTGACTCATTATTTTTTAAGTTGTTGTGTTCACTTAAACTGTGCACATGTGCCAACAAGACACCAACAAACACACAAAGTGATTCAAGGCCGCTGTACTGAGCGCTGCGCATCTCTGGTGCCTCTTTACACTCACCAAGAGCTAGCGCACAGAGACGCTCAGTGATTCAGAAGTTATTTCGATAAAATGTTCACATACACACTGGCTAAACTGCAAAAGGGCAAAAAGGACAGCCAACAGCGGTAACAGCCATGCTGTAAATGAATAATATCATCTTCAGAGCGGATGGTAGCTGCATCACTTTGGATATGACAAGGATGAAAATCTGTTGTCCTTCAAGTTTTCCTTCCTCTGCTTTGTGTAAAAGCGTGACTTAAATCAGTGAATGTTTCATTCATGTTCAGCCCTGTTTAACTGAAGGCAGTGTTTATTTAGATCAGTCTTTTACGTCAATGATCAGACATTGTGTTGGAGGGAGTGGATGGCTTGTGCAGCATAAATGGTAAGACACCAGGTCGGACAAGGGTCAGGAAACTGTCCCAGGCATGAATTTAATACACACAGTAAAGTATCAAGTACCTATGAGTAATTAGGCCAAAGTCCAAGTCAAGTCACGAGTCACTGGCGGTCAAGTCTAAGTCGAGTTGAGACAAAAGTGCCCTTCAGAATTTTGACTCGAATCAAAGTCACGAGACTCCACAGGAGTCCACACTCCTGGTCTATGGTGTAACACTGCTTCCAATCCCTGGTAGCCCTTTTAGCTGTAGTTAAGGGACATGGCCTCACTACCAAAGGATGTTGAATTGACAGGTCTTATCAGTAGCATCTCCTGGGAGGGTAAGTGTTAGGATTAGGGATCAGTCAAGTCAAGACTGGTTTCAGATGAAAAGCCATTCCAATTTATTTAAGACATCAGTGTGATTTTTCTCATGCATGATAGTCATTTTTCAGTGCTTTTCTCTTTTTGACGCCATGCTTTAATATATCTGTGCCCATGTAATTTAAAGTAACATTGGAAGCAACACTAACATGCTGAAACATTTCAACAATGCAGCACAGCATGCAATATCAGGAGTGCCAAGTATTTGATTTTGTGACACAGGAGCAAGGCTATTTTTTTCTACAAAAAATCCAAAGGAATCAGTGAGTGCATTGATAAACAATACTTAACTCAGCAGAACTGATAGTGCCATCATAATCCATTAATTCTAGTTTCAATGTGTTGTATAGCAGTATTTTGATCGAAAAACAGGTGAAGTTGAACATGTTAAGTAATGCTTCGTGAATTAAAACAGTTACCACTTTAAGCACAAGACATTTCGATGTTAATCTGTACTAAAACAGTGCTGCTAACTGTTGCTTATGCTCTGAGTTTTTTTCTTAATTCAGACTTGCTGCCTAAATGCACTTTTAAATTTGTCAATAAATGTTCTTAACCTCAGTACATGATGTACTTTAGGGAGTAAAAGAGAGGAATGACTGCTTGTGGTGCTCTTCATTTTGAATTAAAGAAACTCATTCCTGCTGACGTTAAACAGGATTTTGCATTATTTGCAAAGATGGTACAAAATAAAATAATTCAGGTAGGGTTTTTGTAGAGGGGAAAGCCCCTGTGTAGGCACACTTAAAAAAACCTGTTCCTTACAAGATTATTGATGCATCTGATGTAGAAGACAACTATCTGAAATAATTCCCCTGTTTTAAAGCAGTGTTGAAAAATGGAAAAAAAAAAAAAAAAACATATTGGTTACTATGTGGATTGCATGGCAGCTGTTAATGTAATTCCATCCTTCGGAGCTTTGATCCCACCCTGTCTGATCTTTTAACTATAGATAAACTCTACCGCAGAATTTAAGACAAGCTTGCACATGCCTTATTCAGCACACCTATGTACCAAGCTCTATAGAAACTCCTCAAAACTACAAAGCATTTCTCCATCTCATACACAGCAATTCATTGCATAGTCTGCTCTATATAGAGAACATTTGTTGTAGATAAGACCAACAGCCACTAGATAACCTTTTATAGATACAGAAAAAATCACTATATTTGTCCACTGATGTTGAAATGAGTGTTTAAACAGTGATTATGTCACAATAAAGCAGAGCTGTTTGATCAAAAGCAGTTTAATAGGACATCTAGAAATGCTTAGAAAATCTTTTTCTAGTTGGAACAACAAAATACCACTGCTCTCATCCAGGTAGATGCAAAGTAGGATCTTCAGGACAGGTCATAAAGGGAGTTTTTATGTTACTGGCACTGTAAAGACGTTGAGTTGATTAGACTTGTTTATTTATTCAAGTCCAATAGAGTGTTTGCTTTTGTCGCATTTATTCCCTTTTTGCCAGCACAAGGGGCCCTGGAAGACGAGTTACCAAGGAACACAAAATTTTAATTAGTGTATTTTAATCATTCAGGCTTTTCAAGCTAATCCACAGACTCCTGAGAATTCCCTAGATGCAGCTCTGTGCTGCTTTACCATTTATTGTTGAGTCTATTATAATTACTGTTAGCAGGTGGGGGCAGGGAGACGTTTATTATGTTTTTCCATCTTTATTATAATTACTAGAAAAAAATGAAAGGATGCTGTTTCATTAAGTTTGGAGATGATGCCATTTCCCCCCGTTTTTCCCCTCAATCTCCTCCCTGCCTTTGTTCCATAATGCCATTGTACTGTCTTTCATTCCAGGGCTTTCATACATTGAACAGCTTTATGAGAAAAAACACAACAAAAAGAAACAGATCTCTTATTAAGAACAGAAGAGGGGAAAGAGGGTCTTAAAGAAGTTAATTTCTGAGAGAGTTTTCTCTCTTCCTCTTTTTTCAAATCCACCCAGTGCTCTTAGAATGGAGTTGACGCATCCTCTGAAACTCAAATGTTTGATGGAGCTGGACTGGGATCAGAACAGAAATGCAAAAAGTAGAATATGTTTGCCTCTCTTTTACTCTTGTCAGTAATGACAGATTAGAAGACGGCAGTAAATCTTTAAGCCGCATGCTTTTGGTGCTCTGCAGGGATTTTAACATCTTCCAGAAATATTTAATGTTTGTCTGTTTGTTTAAATACTGTAATGCTGTTCCCTCTCCCATTGAGTCCCAAATGTCTGGATCTTTTGTATCCAAACAAATCAGACAAATAAAGTTTCCAAGCAAAGAAATGGGGGTTTTCACTCGTAGATTTCTTTCTCTACCACTGTTTGTGATACCTTAAAGTCAAACTTTTTTATGGAACAGGGGCTACTTTTAAAACCTATTGTGTTTTTGTGGGTAAGGAATGTATGGTTGACTTCTTGATCTGAGCTTGTGGTATGAGTGGGGTGATGTCAACTGCTATACATACAACTTATGTTTGCTGTCAGTAGAGTTCTAAAAAGGCACCTTTTAAGCACAAGATTTCATGGTTTCAAAAAGTGTACAGATCTGAAGCTGTCATTTTTCTAGAAAGCAACAATCAAACAAGCTTTATTGAAAGCTGATGTCATTAGAACCCAGTATTGTAAATGTTTGCTGCGCTCCAAGTCTTTGTTAAAAAAACATAAAGGGTAAAATCCCCTTGAATACTTATATGAATTTTACTGTTTACCACAGTGCAATGTGCATAATAAAGTTGACTTTACAGACACACCTTTGTAAACTCCCACAAAATAGACTTGAAATAACAATATTTTATACTTTTTATTTTTTACTTCGTGAGGAATTTGACATTTATGTATTATTGCCACAGGAGCTGAAATGGTCAAGTCTTGACAAGAGTGTCTTAACCCTGCAGAGACAGACAGATTTAATGAAAAGGTAAAGACAAAGCTCACTTTGTAAAAGAATGGGAGACTGTTTGCTTGTGCAGTGCTACATTGTATGGCTCAGTGGTTGTATTTGATCTTAAGATTTAAAGAGATTCACACCTGCTGCACCTGGCACGGTAACACAAATGTTTTTTTGCATCTTGAATGTGTCACGAGATGCTTCGCTGGAATCGTGCCTTAAAGCTAGTTGCTGTATTATTTGTTCATGAAAAAAATAACATCAGCTCAATGATAAAAGAAACTTTCCACATATCTTTTGGCTAAACATGCCACTTTACCCTTACTTGTATTAGCATTTGTAATAAATGGACCTTTGGTGAAATTTTAAATTCGTTTTTGATCACCCACTCTCATATCTAGGGATTGGAAATGAAAAACCAAGCCCAGCTAAGAATCAAAAACAAACTCCTCTAGGAATCAATATCAGTATTTCTTTTACTTGACAGTTGCCACTTTGTTCTGCATACCTCCTAAATCAAAGAAATTTTGTCTCAATCAGAGGAAAGCAGAATGTGAACAAAGAAATAAAGCTGTGGTCAAAATTGTAGCTTTATTTTTAGCAAAACTGTGCCAAAGTGCGTTGTGTGGAAACAACAGCACCTTGCAGAGACATTTATCTATGTAGCTTGACACTGAATTTCAGGAGTGACGTGTTTGACATTTATGTTTGACATTGTTGCCACTGAAAAGATGCGTAAGCCAAATTTGCTGACACAGAAAAATCCCAGAGATCAATATAATAAGAGATTATAAATGAGAAATGATAGCTTTGGTATTAATCAAATGTTGTTAATTTTAAGCCCTACTAATTCCCATTTGCTATTTTTGGCTGCAAAAATACCAGAGCACATTGTTGCGCTAATTGCAGAGTGTACATGCCAAGGGATGTCAAAGCAGGAACAAGTAACTGAAATATATATATAAATATATATATATATATATATATATATATATATATATATATATATATATATATATATATATATATATATATATATATATATATATATATATATGTAGATAGATAGATAGATAGATAGATAGATAGAAAAAATTAAGACAATAAAACCTTTAAAAACATTGGTCCCAAAACACTACAACAATGAATATATGAATTGCAGGCAGAACATGTTACTGTTTTACAATACTTTGTCCCTAAGTATTTGTTTACCTTTACAACACAGAGGAATTTTCAAGTACAAAATTATGCAGAAAAGCATTAATCTTCTGGGAAATTAATTGTAAAGCCTTAAGAGAGAATAACTCTTTATCTTGTGCATCTTGTTGATGAAAATAATGAGAAGGTAGGTTATAGAACAGGTAGAACAACTTTTAAATAGTTGTAAACAGGTCATTGTGAAAGTAAAGCAGCAACATTCTTTTCAAAAGACTTTTATTTTCTTCTCTGCAACCTTCAAGAGCAAAGAACTGTCAAGTACAAACTTAAATAGTGGGCAAAACTGCATTTAATTCCTGCAAAATAAATATAAATAACCTTGTTTAAAATATAAATATATCTATGAATTATGAACTTTGACTTGTCACATCTGCCTTTCAGTCTCAGAGTTGGCATTAGTGCATCAGAAGAAAGTTTTATTGGAGGTAGAACCACTTTTTCATTGTACACATGAGGTAATGTGTGAGGAAATCAAAATAGTTTGTGGGAGACTGCACATTTTGCACAAACTTCTTTAAACAGGCCTGATCAAAGTTCCTAGCTATGATGAATCCTCCCTCTGGATAAGTCTGCTGCAGCTGAATAAATCGATCCCCTGCCATCAGAAGGTCCAATTCGTCCGTTTTGTGGACGACAGATGGTCAGGACAATGTTCGGCATGTCAGACTTGCAGGCAAAAACAACATTCAGCCAATCCTTGTCTCAGTTGGCGACCTTTGCCCCATACACTCCATCATCCATACACACAGCATCAGTAGCCAGGTCAGAGATGCTGCAACAACGTGCGCCGCCATCATTTGCAACATCATCATTCTGCGCAGCTTGGACACCGAACAGCATACTGTTTTAAGAGAAAGTACATATATGTAATAATAATAACTTTATTTATATAGTACCTTTTAAAACAGAAGTTTACAAAGTGCTTCAACAGAAATAACAAAGGCAGAAGAAAACAAACTATCAGTTCATCAGAGACCACCATATCGGCGTTATACTGGCAAAACTTTGGCCAATGTTGAATAATTTGAAAAGGGCTATAATCGCCCAATTTAATTGGCCGGCCAATTTATCGGGCTTTGATTTTATAAATGCATGTGTATGCGTGTCCATAAAATGAAGAGTATGGCTTCAGTCTGCTCAATTGCTAAGTGCCTGGAGATAACACATATTAAGAAGTGGCGCTGTAGAAGTAAAGATGGATTGATATTAGGCCTGCACAATATATCGTTTGAACATTGCCATCGCGATGTGCGCGTGCGCAATAGTCACATCACAGGACGTGCAATTTTCTTTTCTTTTTTTGAACACACAAATATTTGTTTTACTTCATAAAAGCAGCAAGCTGCTCCATTCCCTGCACAGCCTCTCTCTCTCCCTCCCTCCTGCTTAGCAGTCATCACCCCCCCCGCCTATGCCATCATAACACCCTATGCTAAGAAGTCCAAACAGCATCGACAGATCACAGATGCAATAACTTTTCACCTGGCGAAAGACATGATGCCATTGAACACCGTCGCTAAAGAGGGGTTTAAAAAAATGATCTGCACGCTCGACAAGCAGTATGAAATACCATCACATACGTATTTCTCATCTATTTTGTACAGAGACATGGCCTCCTGGATCCCTTTAATACAGAGCAATCTTCATCATTCACAGATGAACCCCCTTAGCCTGGATTAAATGGTATTATATGAATACAATAGTGTCATTGTGAGTCAACCAAATTCTTCCCAAACAGAGCTATTCAAGTCATCTGATGAAAATTCTTCTATTTTTAATATTGTAATATACATCGCAATATATCGCAACCCCCCAAAAAATCACAATGTCAGTTTTTTCGTGCAGCCCTAATTGATATACAATATGTCAGATAATGAAGCCCCCCCAAACAAAAAATGAAAAAATAAAATTTGTAAATAAAATAAAATACATTTCCCAGAGTCTGATTAAGTGGCTGGCTTGACAGCAGATTATTTAAGAAAGACCACCAGTTTTTGTTTTTTTTAATGTATTTTTTGTGCCTTTATTGATAGGAGAGAGACAGTGGATAGGCTTGTGAAAGGGGGTGAGAGAGTAGGGGAAGACACTCTGCAAACTGGTCACATGCGGGATTCGAACCTGGATCGGCAGAAGCAAGTACATGGGGTGCCTGGTTGCGAACCAGCACCCCCTCCCTTACACCAGTTTTGATCACAAATGTAATTCAAACAGTAAATTAATTTCTATATTGTTAAAGACTAATGATTTCCACAAATCCTTCATGAACGGAAAGGCCCCATTTTCGTGGCGCAGCGCAGGGTGTGCGGAGCCTTTTGATCCCATGCAGTGTTCATTTCGTCAGACGCACCGCCTTGCGCAGCCAATTTGGCTTTTAGTAGATTGGCTGCGCCGATATGAGTGTGAAAGCACATTTGGGGGAGGTGCCGACAGATTCAGATTGGCGGAGGGACAATTTTGTGCCGAAAAACTGTGCAGAAGGTGGCTGAAAGTTTGCCTGCTCCAATCTGGTCTATTATCAGCGCAGGCGAAGCGCACCCTCCGCAGCTGTAATTTGGTGACAGGCACACGCGCCAACAAAGCCTCAGAGGCAGGTTTCCAGGTACATTTCAATGCAATAAACCATTACAGCATCACCATTTTATGTTACTGTCTGAACCTGCACATACATTTGTATCTATATTAACTGTCCCATCACATCTGATGTCGGATTAAAGTCGTTTGTCATAATGGAAACTTAACCTGACGGCAGCTGGAGTGTGATGCACATCTCACAAGCCAACAATAAGCAACCTTATCATCCGATATGGAGTATATATCTAGCTTCTCTCATTTTATGAAATTCAAAGTAGAGCTGAAACGATTCCTCGAATATTCGCAAGTACTCGATTACAAAATATCCTCGAATTAAATTTTGTACCTCGAAGCCTCGTTTAATATATAATTATACATATAAATATATATCTGGACTTCTATACAGTGCACTGTATTTGACGCGGACGGTAATTTCTGTGGCACAACGCGCCTGCTACCTCCGCTGCTGCGCAGCTTATACAATCATGAGGGAAGAGAAAAGAGAGGGACAGAAAGGAGAGAGTCCACAGAAGAAATGGCAGAGAGTGTCCCCAGTGTGTGGTCACTACAAGAAGGGACAAAAAGAAAATGGTAAATGGACTTGAGCTTATATAGCACTTTTCTAGTCTTTTTGACTTCTCAAAGCTGCTTTACACCGCAGGCCACACCTACCCATTCATACCCATTCACACCCATTCGCTCTCACATTCACTCACTGATGGTTCAGAGTTTCTATGTTAGTTATCCATCAGTATCTCTAACACATTCACGCCCTTTCATGCCATTTACATGCCACTGATGCAGCAGTGGGAGCAACTTGGGATTAAGTGTCTTGCCCAAGGACACATCGCCATGTGTCGCCCGGAGCTGGGCTTGAACCTGCAACCTCCCGATCACTGACCAAGCACATTATCCAACTGCGCCACTGACGCCCCTGCACTGACGAAAACACAGTGCAGTGTGTCTGATGTCAAACAGAGTTAGCTTAGCATGTAGTTTAGCATGATAGCACGTCGTTAGGGCTGCAACCATTACCATTACGGCATTTCAGATATGCTCATCACAGACATGCGTCCTCTTTCCATGGTGGCGGACACAGGATTTAAGAACATGATCAAGGATTTCAATCCAAACTACACAATGCTCTCCAGAACACACTTCACAAATATAATTGCAGAATTATATGACTGCTTTGTAAATCAGTATTGTCTTGGCTTTGTTTTAAGCCAGTACTGGTTTAAACTTTGAAAGTTGTTAAAATAAAAACCCTTTTCTGAGGAATAAACGGCATTTGGTTGCTCAATTTGAAAGCCCTAACATGTTGCATTGTATACAATTGATTTATTTGTTTAAAAACAAAAAAGTATATTTTGTTAGAGTACTCGAGTACTCGAAGAAATAATTGACAGAGTACTCGATTCCAAAAATACTCGATAGTTGCAGCTCTCATTCAAAGAGCAGAGGGAGAAAAAAAGACAGACAAAAGATAGAAAATAAATGTATGTTACTCAGTGTCTTAAGGATTTGCCTGTGATTGCCCATATTTCTCTGTTTTAGTCTTTATTCTTAACGTGGTCTAAAAAGATGGAGTACATTATTGCACGGAGGATGAGGAGAAGATACCGGAAGAGGAATGATGAATGGATAAAACTGCTGCTGTATTTAAATGTATCGTAACTGTAACTTAATTTTGTATTCCTATTCATGACACTGGAACAGTTGCTGAAGTGACAGCTGCTCTGACCATCTCTGCTACTGGGTCTTTCCAGCACACCATTGCCACGGTAGCGGGGATCAGTCAGACCAATCAGTCGCTAGGCCTCACCTGCAGCACATTTAAAGGCAAGGAGAGGCGTTCATATGATTGGTGAAGAGAACACTCAGCTGTGCTAAACCCACTCACGCCTTCTCTCCTCCTTATCTGGCACTTGTGCGGAGGGGCAGGGACAGTGGCGTTAGTGCGCCTCACTGCACCATGCAGGAAACTTGCAAAGTGCGCTTGACACACCCTGTCAACGCAGTGTAGATGCGGCGCAGGGCAGGTGCGCCGCGCCTGGTCTATGAAATTAAAACTCAAAGTGTCAGACTTGTTAACAACCCCTATCTGTGATAATTAAATATCAAAGTTTTTGAGGTGATTGTGTGTATTTTTTACATCAGAAATAAATAGAGGGCAGAGGCCAATTGAGAGGGGTTAAAATCAAGGTAGCTTATGTTAATATGACTCCTGATCAGGGCTGTAGAGCAGACAGTGGCACACCAACATAGAGAGAGAGCTCAGAAACCAATGATACATTGAGTGAAGCAAATTTACATTGTATAGTATTTTTTTGGTGATTGTTTTGTTGTGTCTCAGTGGGCTAGTCTTTGGACTTTTTGTGACCCTTTAAAAAACAAATACAAGCAATTGAATTTTTGCCATTTGGGAAGGTTATGATCAAGTAAAATGATCAGACATATGGGGCATAATGTAAGAAGTAGTTAAATGTCTTGGTACGTCCATATATGATACTCTATTTTTTTTTTTTTGTTTTTTAGTATTTTTCATGTTTGGCATGAATAGGAAAACAGTCTCTTTTCACATTCTTTAACCCAGTGAGCTGTTCAGATTAGATGTTAGCCCATGCAAACAGGTTAGTCTGAGCCTTGTTTATGTTTGTGGAGCAGCATAAGCCAGAAGCCCATACATTCCACTCACTCAAGTAACAATGAAATCTTAATTTGAAAAAATCTATTATGCCCACTGAGTGTTTGTTCCTTGTTTGGTTTTAGTCCACTTGTACAGAGGGTTTTAAACTGTTGTTAAAAGTTAGTACATTGATTACTTTTGCTGTATAATCTGCCTCTTTAACCTGAAAGTGTCCCCTTTCTATCCCACTGAAATTCTCTAAGCTTCTTGGTGTATTTAGCACCATATCTTTGCTCTATTTTGGGATGTTTTTGAGGACAGAGAGAAGGGGGCAAATGCGTCCATCTCAAGTGGACATTTTTCATGTTTTCATGAAAAATTCCACATCTCCTCATGAGGTGGCGTTCAGGGGAAAAGAGATATATTTCAGGACAGGTCATAGGAAAAAAGAATTAATAGACCTTTGAAGTGTGAAAGGCCATACCAGTGCAATTATAGAGTCATTGTGAAGTGTCAGGATTTTAGAATTATAAAATTAGTCTGGATTGGCAGCGGTAATTATGTTGAGTCATAGAGAAATTCTCTCATATGTTTGTCCCTTTTATTTTAGTTGTCTGGAAAAGGCTTGGTTGTTTTTGATGCTGGACATGTTCTTAAAATCTTTTCCACAGAACACATAAAACCTGGCCTTTCTTCTTTTGTGCAGATCTTGGACATCTACTGTGTCCGTACCAGCCACCTCTTCACATTTACATCGTACATGAATCAGAGCTGTTTTGGTACATTCTCTCAGACATTTGAACATTTTATAATCTACTTAAACTCATGACTTAGTGTTCATTTGGGATGGTTCAACTGAGGCATCTTCTGTGCGACAGCCATCCTCTTTTGTCAAGAATATTATCTCTGTATTTTATTAGATAACTGCAGCAGCACAATTACACACCTTGATTTTTTCTCTGTATTTAAAAAAAGAAAAAGTACCTCTATCAGTATACCTTCAACAAAACTTTTATACAAGGGACAATAACAATCAGGCTACACGGTTTATGCACCATCATGCCCTAGGATTTTGGGACCAGTTGACAATGAAAATCAGTCCTTCAGTCTTGTCTTGCTTGTCATAATGACCGACAACTATGGACCATTCTGAGCTACCACATGACTCCAGTACAGGAAGTCTAGCATGTTTGATTGTTGAGAGCATTGGGAACTTTGCAATTCTGTAGTTTTAGACAAGTCATTAACACCAGTCTGGCAATTTAAAATAAAATAATTGTTATAGATGTCTTGAGAAATGACTTAAACACCAAGCATTTTATGGCTGCAAGTAAATTTCACAGTGTGATAAACTGTCTTATGTTGGTGCTTCTTTGAAATAACTTGTAAAACCCAGTTGATTTGAGTGGGAACAACAAAGAAATTATCTTCTATTTCGTACACAAAATATGTTTATCTCTGATGAAATTTAGGTAGTCGTGTTTTGGCTCTGTTTCATGTTTGCCCTTTCATTCAAAAAGGCTATGTTGGACTCAGGCAGAGCTGGTGTAGCCCATAGCCAGTCTGTAAAGTACCTCCAGCTTGCTTGTGCTTGCTAATTCATAAAAATAACCCATAAATTCTAATTCTAAAGGTTACCGCAGCCCTTTTTGCAGGCACCAAGCCTATTTACATTTTTTGCTCTTGTTCAAGAGAACTGTTCACACAGTGAAAGCTTTTCAGCATACTGTGTTCTCCAATTTTTTTGTCAGAGTTCCTTGACTGTCAAAACGCCTGAGATCTCAAGAGGTTCTACCCATTGTCCTTAACATAGTTGCCAAAAGTAGATTTAAGTAGAGAGAGATTTAAAAGGAATTAAATAGTCTTCGGATCTCATCCTCGTGTTTCAGTGGGAAACATAGCATGTAGTCAAAAGCAGTAGGTCAATCTTGGTTTTGACCCAAGATTTGTCTTTTGGTTTGCAGGAATGTAACAGTATTTGTTTTTGACACCAACTATCACAACCTTACAGTCAGGGTTTGACTCAATACACAACAACCCACCACTGTCTGTGAGAAGAGAAAAGATAAAGAGAGCAGGCGTGGCCTGCCCTGTGCCGTGCTGATAGGGTGTGTTCAGCACACTTTGCAAGTTTCCTGCAGGGCGCATAGAGGCGCATAGAGGTGAATCCATGTCTCCGTCCCTGCCCCTCCGCGCAAGTGCCAGAGAGGGAGGAGAAAAGGTGTGAGTGGGTTTAACACAGCCGAGTGTTGTCTTCACCAATTAAATGAATGCCTCTCCTTGCCTTTAAATGCCCTCTCCTTCATTGACTCCAGCCTCGGTAGGCTGGCGGATGCAGCCGTCCTCTCCTGGTCTGAATCCCCGGACCAGGAGAGGAAGTCCAACAGGAAGAGGAGGGAGACGCGGTTAGATTACAAAAAATTTCCATGAACGATTTTGTGCTCCACGGGCTTATGAAAGAAAGCTGTCAGATCTAAGAAGGCACACAGTGGCCCCTCCATTGGCGTCATGACAAGCTCAGAGGAAGACATCGCATCCTCCACCCTCTCCATGACAAGCATTGAGGGCTTTGGTGGGAATGAAGTTGAGACAGCAATCAAGTCAAAAATATTTTTCTTCTAAAACAGGGGAGAATGGCTCTCCTCTGACTCCCACCTTCTTCAACCAGCAGTCCAGGTACTGATATAATATAATCACTTCCTCTTCCAAGAAGGTATAGGACGGAGACGTGCTGAAAGACAGTTTATTTTTCTCATGAATGATTATGTGTATCTTTAATGTGACTGAATAAATTCTGGCAAAAAAATGTCTAAATGGGAGACATATGAGCACATTTAAGGACAGAGGTGTGGAGCCAGGTGGTCCTCTTCTCTCCCACGTGCGTGCTGCTGCGTGAGGGCAAAGTCATATCCATGGTGTTAGGCTATGTTATGTGGCACACACCATGCAACAAAGACTGCACTGACACTCTGGAAACCTGCCTGTGAGGCTTTGGTGACGTGTGTGCGCATGTGCACGCTAGTGCGCGCATGTGCACCTGCGCCAACCTGAATCTGTTGGCACCTCCCCCTGGTGCACCGTCACACCCATCTCAGCGCAGCTGGTCGACCAAATTGCCAAATTGGCTGCGAACGGCGGTGCGCTGGATGAATAGGACACTGTGCGGGGTGCCCCAGGCTCTGCGCACCCTGCACCACCCTGCACTGCACCATGAAATTAGGGCCTGATATGTTTACCAATAGCAGCTTATGTCAATAATGTTGGCAGTAATTATCCTAAACCCTTTGCTACCACCATGTAAAAAGATTAAATTTGACTGTATTAGAGGTCACATAAAGTTTTATAGTTCTAATCTAAAAGGCTTCGGTAAGGAGTAAGGGCAGAGCCGAGTTTAAATTCAGAGTCTGTAGTACAGTAACAGGAGAGGCTTTATTAGACCTCTCAGTAGCTTGGCCTTGATCAGTGTTGTGGAATAATAATGAGTGCATCTGTTCTTCACACAGAAAGCCAGGTGATCTTAAGGTTTTTGTATAATAGTAGGGCAAGTGATTCCATTAGCATCCATGATGGGTCTTCAGGGGTTACTGAGGACAAAAAACATGTATACTGGTTCTGCTTTTTCACCTCTTTTTTTTTAAATCAGCTCCACATCTGTTCCACCATGATGCAATACAGAGGCTCTTTTCCCAATATGATGCTCAGGTCTGTGGGTTTAGTTTGAGCGAGGCAGGCTAACCAGACCTGATAAAAGTGACATTAAACCATCAGACTTCTCCCCTTGCACAGCATCCACGTCCACATCATACAAATTACTGCTCAATTTGGCTGCAATCATGCTCTTAACATGGAGCTGGTTTGGAGAGGAGCTTTTCTAATTATGGGCAATCTGTAAAAGATTGTTGTTGTGATTACAGCACAGACATATGCCCTGCTGCAGAGTACATACAAACTAGAACACGGCACACTTAAAGTCTGAAAGTACCAGAGTAACTGCCTCAGGTTTTAAAGTTTTGAAATTACAATTTCAGGAAACTTTTTGATCACTTGTTTTTGATTATATTCTCATGTGTGTTTGGATAGAACTTTATTTAGAAATAGTGATGCATTTTTACAGACACAATTTGTACATTATCTTGTGCTCCCTAAAACTAGACAAGCAACATGTTATGTTTTTTAAGAGCTGTGTGATCAGACATAGTTGTTTGGACCTTTTCATAAAAAGGATATAAATAAGTCAAGTTCTTTAACTTAAATCCAGGCATCTAGAACTGCCACCCATGTGTCTTTATGGGGATGGTCGATAAATTACTGCCACAAGAAGTTTGTCTTCTTGAATGATCATTAATCTTAACATTATTTCTCTCAATTGACAGCAGAGCTCATCAGTGTCTTACACAGGCATGAGCAAATGTAATATTTTATCATTAAACGTTTAAAGGCTATTCACAGTCTCATTAGATAGTATTTAAAAGAAAATTGAGCGCTGCAAAGGATTGTTTTCTTGAAACTCCTCCCCCACCCACTCGCCATCTTTCATTTAGGCTAAACTTCTTTTTCTATTTCATGTAATTGAATGAATGATAAGTATGTGTACTCAAAGTAACAATATGTAACGTTTACACCTTATAATAACTGATTAAAAGTCTTTAATCTTTAAACACAGTGAGTGGTATCTATCTCTCTTCCTCTGTATGCCACAGGATCTGAACTGGTGCTATGTAACTCTTGACTGCGAGCCACAATCATCTCGCGATAAGTGCATTAGGAAGCATTAGGAAAAAAGCCAACATGAGTGGCAGTTTGGATTCATGAAGGCCAGGAATATGACATGAAAGAGCATTGTGATGGATGAGTATTGGAAAAGAAAGGGAGGAAAACCGAGCAAGAAGCCAGAACAAAAATCAAAAATCATTTCAGCCTCTCAGCAGCGATAAGGCATCAGCACTGACACAGATGAACATTAGCAACACAATTACTATTACCTGTGTGTTAGCAACACATGCTAATATTATGAGCTAGAATCAATTAGATGAAGTATCTGATAATGTTACTTTAGTCAGTCTATCCACAATGCAGGCTGTTGAAAACAAAGGTTAGCTTATGTCCAGTTACTAGAGGATACAAGATATGTTGTCTCTGAATCAAATAGTGAACAAACTATATTTTTTCTGATATTTCTGCTATACATGTCATTTAGAGGAACAAAGTGCCCCTAAATTTTCTAGTTTGGGTGAATTAATTATTTATTTTACTATTCTGTGGTGAAATAACAAACAGGTTTGCTTGTAATAATAATAATCCATCTAATCTTTATACACCAGCAAGTGTAATCAAAATTCTTGTTTCATTGACTACATTTTATTTGGAGAACTTACTCATCAAACCAAAAGAATCATGCTGTTATTCTCATGTGTAAATCTTGGCCATCATTTCTGTACTTTTCACAATATTTTAGTATTGCTTAATTAGCTGCTTATATAAATAAGCATGGAGAAATCTGAATGTGAGTAACTCTAGTTTCAAGTACTTTCTTTTCAGTATGTTTATCCAATTTTCTAAAGACATTTAATATTCAATGTCTTGCACCAAATTGCTCGGGAGGAGAATTACCTATTGTGGATAAATAAAGGTCAAACAACTCAAAATCTCTTAGTTTTAAGTCATATAGAACAACTAAAAATCTCTTCTAGCGGAGCAGATAAGTGCTACAATCTTGCATTTTATGACAAAAGCGTGAAAATTGGCATGAACACTCTTCATGGGTCACTTGACAAGAAAATCCACAGAGCCAATTGAAATTTCAATATGGCTGCCATTTTTCAAGATGGCCGACACCTTAGTGCAGCAGTTTAGTAAAATAATGGTTTATTTGGTGATAAAAGCATAAGAATTGGCATGAGCAGTCTCAGTGGGTCACTTGACAATAAGCTACCCACAGCTATAATATAGTATTTTTTATTAAGGATGATTTGATGTCATTTTATTTTAGATTATGCTAAAGAACAACTTTTAATGCATCAAAATACAATACAAGTCTTTCATGGCAGATCTACAGAGCTTTGACAGCCCATGCTCTTTCTACAAGCCTATCCAGAAGAATATGGTGACTTTCTTCAAGCACAAGCCAGCTGTCAGTGGAACAAACTCCAAGATGAAGGAACTTAAGGATGACTTCCAACTTTTCTACCAACTATTCATCTTTTGCCAGGACAGCCAGTGTGACTTACAAGAGTTCTTCATGCATGAGAACCAATCAGCACCCGCTTCTCACAGTGATGGAGGGAAACTCCGCACGTGTACCAAATAACACCTGGTTGATATACAACAACCGAAAGTGACATTGCCTGAAAAAAAGCAAGAATCGGACGTTCTTATAGTGGATGGATCAGCTATGGTGAATACATTGCCATCACGTTCTGTCAAGACATTTGATGAATATGCAATACAAGACATTCTTCCAAGAATAGAGACATACAGCCAAACATACTTGCGGATGGACATTGTGTTCGATGTTTACTGGAAGTCAAGTCTGAAGTCTGAGGCAAGGTCAAAACAGGGAAAATCAATAAGGAGGAGAGTTACAGGCACAGGCAAAACTTCGTCAAATTGGCAAAGCTTTCTAAGGGATGCAAACTACAAGCAGAAATTGTTCCATTTCATTGCTGATAAAGTAAGGGAAGTGAAAACAACCAATATGGTCATTGTGACAAAGGGGGGAGATGCTGTTAGCAACCAAGCTGCCAACCTGGATGCAGTAGCCCCGTGTAGTCATGAAGAGGCGGACACACGTGTTTTCCTTCATGCCCAGCATGAAGTGAAAGGACACAAATCCCTGATGATCGACGCCAATGACACAGACATTGTTATCATAGCCAGGCAGCACTCAAAGAGCATGCAAAATGTGCTTCTTATGAGGCTGGATACGTGTTGGGGTAGGCATTGAAGCGACAGCCACAAATGCCGAGCCCATCCAACTGGGGTGGGTGAAACAGGATGAGGAGTGGAAAGTCTTCTGGACGGCGCTTCCACCTATTGCGGAGAGTTGTTGGGAGTTGACCAAATGTGGGTGCACCAAGGCATGTACTGGAAGGTGAAAGTGCTTCAGATACGGACTCAGTTGCACAGGTCTATGTAGTTGCCCCTGCTAGAACCTATTTGCATGTGTCTTTTGCCAAAGTTATTCTCTGTTGTTCTCTGTTTTTAGGTGTAGGCCTATGGCTCGGCTTCCTTCGCTCTTCATTTTATTATTATTATTATTTCTTTTGGTCAATAGTTCCTTAGTATTGTTTCTTTCTGTCAAGGTTCCGTGGCTGTATCAGCCAAAGCTGCTGCTGCATCAATCGGTATTGCTCATTAATTATTTTGAAACACTGTCCGTTCAGCACCACAACTGTGCTAATTTATTTATCTTATTTTTCCCCACCCCTTAATATTTGACTAATTTAAAGGCTGTTAGTTAAAAAAGAAAAAAAGAAAAAAGTAAAAAAAAAAAATGCAAAAAGTAAAAAATAACAACAAAAAAACTCCCTTGTGTCTGTTACCTTTTCGTGGTTAGGGAGCTTGTGTTCCCTAGTGAACCCTGAGAACTATTCCAGTGGGAGGCAACTCCTGGCAGGTTTTACCAAACTGGAAAGGTCGTGGGCGAAGAGTCAGACAGAACACAGTCAAACAACCTCCCTTGACAGAGCCTTTTGAGGAACTTCTGAGGAATTGTTTCATTTAAAGATCCACATGGCGGCAGGAGTCATCCTGAAAAATGGTCTCCATCTTGAAATTTCAAATAGCTGTGGGTGGCTTATTGTCAAGTGACCCACTGAGACTGCTCATGCCAATTCTTATGCTTATATCACCAAATAAACCATTATTTTACTAAACTGCTGCACTTAGGTGTCGGCCATCTTGAAAAATGGCCGCCATATTGATATTTCAATTGGCTCTGTGGATTTTCTTGTCAAGTGACCCATGAAGAGTGTTCATGCCAATTGTCATGCTTTTATCATAAAATGCAAGATTCTGGCCAGAAAAAGCAGTTAGCAGTTGGATCATGAGCAGAACAATGCTGCTTCTCCGGAGCACACACGTCACCTCCCTTGATCCCTCTCCTTTGACCTCCACGACTCTCCTGATCCTGAAGCTTCTCATGAGTCTGAAGTGGAGACTGAGTCCTGTGTATAACATACACATAGAAAGAGAGTAAAAATTACACAAATGAACTTTTTATGTCATTTGATTGCCAACTGCTTTCACTGTCTCATGTGGGTGTTATAATTTTCATGGCTTATGGAGTTTATTTGTCACATTTATCTACTGTCTACAGTTGGCTGTATCGCTCTGCTCTGCCACTTTTGCCTCATTGAAGTCACCATTGTCTCATATTTTGCAGCTTTACAGATAAAGTCATCTTAACGCAGGCATATCTCTAAGGGTCCTAAACTTATCTTAGAATGTTTAACACTTTGGGCCCTAATTTCATCTGGCACACTGCTGTGCGCAGCCAGTTTGGCAATTTGGTCAAACGGCTGCGCCAAGATGGGTGTGACAACACACCAGGGGGAGGTATCGACAGATTCAGGTTGGCGCAGTGACAACATCATGACAAAAATTTCCAATTTCGTGCGCACATGTCACCAAAGCCTCAGAGGCAGGTATCCAGAGTGTCAGTGCATCCTTTTTCACATGTTGTGTGCCACACAATATAGCCTTACACCATCGATGCTACTTTGGGAGGAGACATAGGACTTATGACAGAGAGAGAGAGCAGCAAAGTGCACGGAAGAGAGGAGAGACCACCTGGCTGCACAGCTCTGTCCTTAAATTTGCTTATATACCTCCCATTTATGCATTTTTTTTGCCAGAATTTATTCAGTCACATTAAAGATACACAAAATCATTCATGGGAAAAATAAATTGTTTTTCAGCATGTCTCCTTCCTCTTCCTGCTCGGCAGAGGAAGCGATTATTATTATATCAGCGCTTGGACTGCTGGTTGAAGAAGGAGGGAGCCGGTAGAGAGCGGTTCTCCCCTGTTATGAAGAAAAATATTTTGCCTTAACCATAAACCCAACTTCATTCCCACCAAAGCCCTCAATGCTTATCATGGGAGGGTGGGGGACGCAGTGTCCTCCTCTGAGCTCCTAGTGAGGCCGGTTGAGGAGCCGCCCACGATGTCCACCGTGTGCCTTCATTAATCTGAGCTTTCTTTTAGCCCTTCTCTTTACTTTATTAAAAGCTTTTTTTCCACTGGACAGCGGTTCTCAAAATATTTTGCAAACTTAATTGACATTAGTAACTTCTCATAGGCTGTTATTTGTATCATAAGCCCGAGGAGCACAAAATCATTAATGGGAAAATTTCATTTTATCTAAATGCGCCTCCCTCCTCTTCCTCCTCTTGGACTGCTGGTTGGGGAAGGAAGGAGGGAGGCTGAGGAGAGCCCTTCCGGGGATTCAGACCAGGGGAGGATGGCTGCATCTGCCAGCCGACTGAGGTTGGAGTCAATGGAGGAGAGATTGAAATTGTCACTGCGCCTCGCCCGCAGCTCATTGAAAGGCAAGGAGAGACCCTCATTTGATTGGTTAGGATGACACTCAGCTGTGTTGAACCCACTCATGCCTTTTCTCCTCCCTTGCGCCAGTGGGAGAGACGGAGGCGTGGATGCGCCTCTGTGCGCCTCTATGCGCCATGCACAAAACTTGCAAAGTGCGCTGGACATACCCTGTCGGTGCGGCACAGGGCAGGTGTGCCGCACCTGCACCTGGTCTGCAAAATTAGGGCCCTTAAAGTTATCTCATCCTGTGTGTTCTAAATGGGTACCTCCAGCCTTTAGGCACAGTCTAAGAGCTGCGATCAAAGGTACAGAATACACATGCAAACTCTGACCTAAAAAAATAACAGCTGACGATGGAAAAGTGATTTATTAAGAAAAGAGCCATGATCATACTGTACCTTATCGGCTAGAATAAGGTACTAGAATCTTAAATATTGCTGCTTTAAGCACAACATGGCAACCACATATCCAGTGCTTAAAACTAAGCTTCCAAAAGAAGGCCAAATAAAGAAAGCATACTCTGATCCTGTTCAGGCATAAAGAGTACAAGACTCCAAAGTCTTCCTGATATTCGACTGAAGTTTGAAATCACTGACAGCCTTTGACTGCTTAAAGCATGTTTTTTAATAAGAGATGTGTAAAAGACTTATTTTTAAGACTTTTTTCATCAAATAAAAATCTTGCAGTACAGTCCTTTTCAGCTTTTGGCAAACAATGGTTTTCCCTCTTGCTATTCACTTCTGTGACTGTTGTCTTCATTAAGACAGTTTTGAAACAAGGAAAATATGCATAGAGATGTGACAACAATTTCTCAAAACAGCTACGTTATGGCTTCTGCGTTTCTATCTGCCATGCACCCCATGTAAATAACTCATGGAGAAACCTTGGTCTGAGATAGCGCTGTGTCGTTCCTGAATGATTCGTTCAAAAGAACAAGTCTTTTAAGTGAACTTACTGAACCAAATCCCTTCCTCAAGTCAAGAATTTATCGCCGGCGTAATGCTGCGTTCCTGTAACCTCGGAAATGGGAGTGACATCATCTCCGACTTATCGGCGTTCCAGTTGAAGTCAGAAAAAAACATGCCTAACTACCAGGCTATTGTTAGCTGTTGTTAGCACGCCCTGCGTTGTTGTATGAAGAATGTGATTATCACTATGGCAGCATTTTTGTAAATATAAATCTAACAATACTATGTATACAGCTGATCTAGAGCGACACACCCCAGTCAGAAGTGCAAATAACTGGATTATTACAGGAGCTAAATAACTGTTCACACTGGGGGCATCCATCTTCGATTGACACCTCGGGTGGCGAGGTTTCACCGAGTTCCCAGTAGGAAATTCAGACTTTGGGGGACGTTCCAGTTTTAGTTTCCCACTTGGAGCTCAAAATTCCTACTTCTGACTACAACTTGAACGCACCGGAGACGTGAAGTCAAATGTGTTTGTTTGTTGTGGTAAATGCAGCATGGATCTTTGCCGGAACTCTGCATTGCTTTACAACTTCTTTTTCAACAACTTACAGGATGCAAAGCCACGAGGTAATGTATCTCTTTCTAGTTACGTAGCGGTAGTTTTTGATGTGTGACGACAAGCAATGCGGGGAAAAGTTATTATCGTAGTTGTAGCCGGCTATATATCGCTACTTACAGCCCGGTGCTCTCAGACGTGTAATATAAATAATAAAATAATATAAATTTGCTCTAGTTTTAATTGTCTTGTTCCTGAAGTTGAGTATCCAGGCCAGTCCAGCCCTGTACGACCCGACCAGGAGGCTAAAGAATAGCATTTATAGATAACCTATTTAGATGCTATAAAACTTATCGATAAGTGTGTATTTCGATCAGGCATACATCTAAAAGTGAGACTTTTTTGCAATTACTTAGAAACTCCTCACAGTCTCTTTAAATTAACAGCTTATTTTTCTTATTTTGAACATTCTGAGCATGAATGGGATCTCAAAATCTATACTTTTATTTTTACTCAAGGCCATATCCCACTTTTTTCAGTATTTTTTTTTTCAAGTTTGGTTATTTTTATTTTATTTGTATTCATGCTTGTCTCTTTTTGCTAAATTATTGCCTTTACTACTGTACCATATTGATGATCTTATTTTGCTTACATTATTTCTAGAACTAAATAATATCATACTTAGATACTAAGATAATTTAACTATCTAATGTACATTTCTATAACATATGAAAACATTCCCTACACCTGCTTCATCTACTCACTGTCAGTGTTTCCTGTTCTACTCCCTGCAATCAAATTAAATGTAAAGTTATTGGATGTGAAAAGTATGTGAACAAAATACACATGATTCTGGGCAAGTAGCCTCTGCATTGATTTACGTTCTGAACCAGCCATTACACGGAGCCATAATCAAAGTAGGTTATTTACTAACCCATATCTTAGTTATTGATCACATTAGCTGCTCCTGTTGATGTATCATGAGTATCATCCTGTTAAATCCACTCTGACGACGCACAGACCGGATGTTTTCTGTTGACGTGCTGCAGCAGAGACGACGTGCTATCACGCTAAGCTACGTTCTAAGCTAACTCCGTTTGACATCAGACACACTGCACTGTGTTTTCTTTTCGTCCCTTCTTGTAGTGACCACACACTTTGGACACACTCTGCCATCTCTTCTGTGGACTCTCTCCTTTCTGTCCCTCTCTTTTCTCTTCCTTCATGATTTTACAAGCCACGCAGCAGAGGAGGTAGCAGGCGGGGTGTGCCACAGAAATGACCGTCCGTGTCAAACACCGTGCACTGTATAGTAGTCCAGATATATGTTATATATGAATAATTATATATTAAACGAGGCTTCAAGGCACACAATTTGCCTCGAAGATATTTTGTAATCGAATAATCGAGATTATTCGAGGAATCGTTTCAGCTCTAGTGGCTTGTGTTATTTACTTAACTCCTCTACTGGAGTGGTAGCCAACAACATTTTTTTGTTTGCCCAGTCACCAGACTCCTTCCATGGGTTGTTGTCAAGGTGTATTAGTTAAATTGTTCCTGTCCTCCCTTTATATCTTTACAACTAAACATGGAATAAAGGCATTAGATGTGACAGTGATACAGATGCAAGTACAGTCAAACAAAATGTTTGGTTTAACAAGTACTTCCTCTTCTTCAGCCCCTTGATGTAAAAGGGTTGCTCAAGCTACTGCTGGTGTTTTTTTTTCTGAAGTCTGTGGCTCCATCTCGCCTTAGAAAAACTCCTCATCTGCCCAAACCACCACACGTGCCCCTATTCTGTCTCCACTTATTACACAGCCATGATCCTCTTATGGAGGCTTCCTCTGTAGCGCAATAGCATATGTTTCTTGTTAAGCCCAATTTCTTTTTCTCATCCTTCAAGGCGCGTACTCTCTAAGCCAAAAGCATTGAGAAAGCCTAACTTCTGCCATTCTTTTACCCCTCTCTCCCCCCAGCATGTCTCTGAATATTTCAAATCTCTGAGGTTTTAAATTAATTTGCTACCACAACAAAAAGAGCTCAGCATTTTAATGGCATTGTAAGTAATTTTAAGTTAATTCAGTGACCTTTGAAATAGAGTTCAGGCAGCCACTAAATTGTGGTTGCTGTTGACGAGCATAGAGGTCATGGAGAGGACTCCATCTTATCCATCAAAGGATTAGTGGTATTTCATTTAGAAATTTTTCATCCAGTGACACATAAAGTATGTTACTGATACACTTTCGGTGACTTAATAATCATCTATTAATTTGATTAGATAATTTGATAGTTTTGACTATGTGGATCATATGGATTCTTTTTCTTTCATTGTGCCAACTGTTTAGTTCAGATTTGAGAAAAAGTGTTCTTGCATTACCACTAAGGTCTTTTTAAGAAATTTTCTAAGGGACATAATGCAGTTTTTCTAAGTTAAGGTTATCAAAATATAGGTGCTTGGATTAGTTTTCTTACTTTTTTTTATCTTGTCTGCTTTAAAACCACAATATTCCACACTTTTATGTTTGATATTACCTAGATAAATTACTTAAGTTGCAGTATTTAAGTTGTCTTGAGGTTGCTTGTGCTTTTTTGAGTAGATTTAAGGATGAATCCTTTTTTTTTACTCAAGCTTTTTTTTCTTTTTAATGTGTATTGTATTTAGTTATATTTGCCATTGCATCTGAGTCACATCTATACATTGCTGCAAATAGTGCAACCAAAAAAATGTAGGAGAAAACAAGCCACCAAAGCAGCATGGGGTGCTTGGGTCACTTGAAATAATGTGCTGTTATACAGTACAGGCCAAAAGTTTGGACACACCTTCTTATTCGATGTGTTTTCTTTATTTTCATCACTATTTACATTGTAGATTCTCACTGAAGGTATCAAAACTATGAATGAACGTGTGTGGTATTATGTACTTAACAAAAAATTGTGAAATAAATGAAAACGTCTTATATTCTAGTTTCTTCAGAGTAACCACCCTTTGCTCTGATTACTGCTTTCCAGACTCTTGACATTCTCTTTATGAGTTTCAAGAGGTAGTCACCTGAAATGGTTTTCACTTCTCAGGTGTACCTTTCCAGGGTTAATTAATGGAATTCCTTGCCTTTTTAATGGGCTTGGGACCATCATTTGTGTTGTTCAGAAGTCAGACTGATGCACAGCCGACAGCCCTGTTAGACACTTTTAAAATAAATATTATGGCAAAAACCAATCAGCTAAGTTAAGAGAAACAAGTGGCCATCATTACTTCAGTGAGATTCTACAATGTAATTAGTGATAAAAATAAAGAAAACACATTGAATGAGAAAATGTGTCCAAATTTTTGGCCTGTACTGTATGACATTATGAAGAGATAATTTACAATGACTTACAATAACTTATTCAATGAAGTCATGGCTTCTGTCTTTACAAAACGAAGACTCAGTAAAATCCAAACGCTTACTCCAGAGATATACTCTCATTTGGCTTCTGCAGTTTTTCCTTTGAATGTATGAAAGTAGGTGGCATGGTGGCACAGCAGGTAGTGCACGTGCCTCACAGCAAGAAGGTTCCCGGTTCGTTTTCAAGTCGGACAAGGGCCTTTCTGTGTGAAGTTTGCACATTCTTCCCGTGCATGCGTGGGTTCTCTCCAGGCACTCCGGCTTCCTAACCTGACAAGCCAGGTGGACAGCTCCATATATCTGCCATAGAAATATTTCACTAGTCCATCTGGGTAGGAGCCCTTTGGATTTGTTTTCAGGGTCAGAACGATTGGATTGGACAATCATTTGGCTTGTCACATTCATCACAGACCAATCCACATCAAGCAGGGTTGCCTCTTATAATTTAGCATACATAGCGACTAATGTAGCGGCTAATGGCTAACAACAGCTATCAACAGTTCATGGATGTTAGCCATAGCGGCTAACTTAGCCGCTAACAGTTAACAACAGTTAATGGCCGCTAACTTAGCTGCTAACAGCTAACGGCCTTATACTATTGTCTTACACTAAATTATACCACATAGATGATTCATTCAACACTTATATGTGACACGAACCTCGTCAAAGACAATCCCTACAAGTTAACTCATGAGGAGAGCAGATTTCGCCAAGCTTCACTGAGTAGCCATGAGGGCAATAGGCTAATTGGCAGGTCCGTTCTCAACTTCCGGTTCTCAACCCCAGGTTGTCATCATGTCCGCATTCTGCAGCTCCCGCCTCTCTTCCCTGATTTGGTCGTTATGAACTCAGCGAAGTGAATTTGTTGGACAACGGAGGCTGGCATGACGGACCTGCAGGATTTCAGAATCAGGCAGGTCTGTCTGCTCTGCAAGGCTACCGGCTTCCCCCCACAGACCAAAAACATGCTCATTAAGGTAATTGGTGACTCTAAATTGCCCTTAAGTATAAGTTTGAGCGGAATGGTTTTCTGCCTCTCCATATGGCCCTGCGATTGACCGGTGACTGGTTCAGGGTTATCCCGCCTCTCGCCCAATGACAGATAGGCTCCAGCCCCCCCAACCCAGAAAGGGATAAAGGGGTATAGAAAATGAATGAATGAATTTATGAAACTACAGCAGGGAGGCTCTGCATGAAGAGAGCTGCAGACTGCAGAGTCACATACAGAATCTGTATTCTTTGGTCCTGAAACTACCAAAGTGATTTTGCATAATCACTGTCTTATTCAATCTTGGCAACATAGGCTCACAATTTACCCACCTGAATTAACAGATGAGGCTGGTTTCTGAGGTCGTCCAGCTCCCATAGTTGTTTCACCCATTTTTAATTCAGACCTGTTGACTTTGCAATGTATGGAAGTAGTGCCTAAACAAAGTGGCTTGGTTGTGGAGAAGAATATGGTTTTGAGTAATCATTTCTATGGCATGCAATCATCCTATGCTGTTTTTGTGTTTTGTTTTCAACTATATTTCTTTTACTTCTGTGGTGTCTTTGGTATTATTTGCAGCAATGTATAGCCCCAGCTTCAGTGCCAACTTCTGGGGCATAGATGCAGAGCTTAGCTTTTTGACTGTGGCTTATGTTCAGGCTAGTGCCATGTACTGTACTTCATACAGCCTGACTTAAAAAATCCTGAGTTCTTAAACTTTCATACGGGTGTAATTTGCAAGTATTATTGGTAGAGTAAGGACACCTTTCACCCTTGTGTGCAGTTTTTGTGCTTTAGTGACCTTTTTGCCCAGTTTTGATTGTGGCAAAAGCAGTGTAGTCCTGTTGTTGGTCAATTCTTAAACTTACAAAACATCACTACTTCCAGTGCTTTTTGACCTACTGTTGAAACGTACATTTTATTCCACCAAAGTTATTCATAATGGACACAATTTACCACCATTTCATGGATTTCTTTATGCAACTTTAATTATTGTGTCCCAAGTCGTCTGCCAATCTGTTCATATCATTGGGAAAATGTGCTGATAATGATTATCCATGTGTTGCCTTTATTTATGTGTAAAGGACATAGAATGAATAGTTGGGCAACAAGCATTTTGGACCTTGAGGTCAATCTTAGGGGCCCAGTAAAAAATGGCAAGAGTGTCTGAATGTTGGATTTACTTCAGTTGCTATCAATCACGGCAGTAGGAGAAAATCTTGTAGCTAGCTTACCTGCCGCATGACATAGGCACTGTTAGCCTAACGTGTAGTGCTCAGAGCTCCTAAACCACATGGACAGAATGACTGTGAGTTTTTTTTTCAACACAGCAAGATCTGTGCCTGGGTGTGAGGGCCCACTGGTTTCTATCTCTTTTTCGAGTGTACACAATTTTTATCATTCATCAGAAAGTTCTAGTTAGTGTTACCAATGCATCAGATCAAAGTGTTAATGTTGAATGGCCTATATTTTGCCTTAGCTACTGATTTACTCTCATGATGGCTAGATTATGTAAATAATTGCTCATTTAAAAAAAGGCTGATTTTCACATGCTGAGTACTCCTGATCCAGCTGTATTCTCACTCTGTATGAGATGCTATGTTGGTACTCCTGCCTCTTTAAGTCCTCCTTTCCCATGATCCCATGATCCCATACAGATCCCATGATCTACCACCCAGATCCAGTAAGTTTGAACTGCTGAAGAAACAATGATTGTGAGGTCCTTTCAGGGGTGGAGGGTGGGGAAATCAGCTGTTTCAGGCAACCACTGACATAGGGATGTAACGGTGTGAAGATTTTGTATCATGGTTATTGGAACCAAATTTGTCACGGTTATGGGCACCGAAGGAGGTACGACAAGCCAAGATGCCAAGCAGGAAGAACACCACCTGTACAATGTTTCTTATCCTGGTATTGTTGCAGTGTGCTCAAAATGTTCAAGAAGTGCTTTGAACACACTTTAAATAATTTTACCTCTTTAATATTATAATTGTGACAGGTCCTTTTGTCTTTTTTGTCAATAAATGTGTCAGAAAATGTTCTTTGAGTAAATTTTTTTCACCCTTGTTTCATGAGAAATAAAGTAAACAATTCTGGCAAGTAGTTTTCATTATGTTATAAATGTTTAAACGGTGTTTGATTACAAGAAAAGAAAAAAATAGAATAGAATAGAATTAACCTTTATTCGTCCCAGGTGGGGCGATTTACAGTGTTACAGCAGCAAAGTGGACAGCATTAATAGAATGAAAAAATAGACTTAAGTATAAAAAATACCAGGATGTACATTACTCTACCCATATAAGGCATAAAATATAAAAATATACAAATGGTTTGGAAACAAAACTAAAAGCAAATCCCATAAAGATTATATACACATTCACTGAGTTATTGCACGTGGGATAAGTGATTGTACATGGGTGTACTTCCACACTGTAATTGCACATTGTTAGAGGATTGAGGATTGCACATTAATTGCGTATTAATTGCACATAGTAATTGTTCAATAAATAATAGGGGTGTCCCGATACAACTATTTCACCTCCGATACGATACCGATATTGCAGCCTTGAGTATTGGCCGATACCGATATCAATCTGATACGATATCAGCAGGAATCATACAGACTTTTATTACCTATTTTGTAGTATGGACTGTAAGAAAAGGCTTGATCAGGTCAGATTACTCAAACAGAGAACAGTAGTCAGCAATAGTATGTATGAGAAAAACTGACCCATTTGTTATTAACCAATCGGTTAAATAAATTTTAACCTTAAACATAACCATATACTACAATTAAAACAACATGAATAAAAAATATTAGAAGACCCTGAAAAGTGACCTCAATAAATCAAACAAAAACATATTTCACCAATAGGAGGGTTTCAGTCACGTGATTATTATGACGTATGAAGAGGGCATGGTTTTAGATGGAGGGCAGGAAGTAAACATGGAGTCTATGAAGGAGACCGGCGAAAGTTTATATTGTTCGGATCTAGATCCAGTTGCAAGAGAAAGATATAATCAGCTAATCAACAGATACGTCGGGCGTGATCCATATCTCATGAAGACGAGTGAGTTTTCAGCAGAGACAAAAGATTTACCGGCAGTTGAGGGCATCGACATCGCTAAATATCTGGTAATTCAAACGTCGTACATTACCAAACAGCAGATGAAAGCCTATAAAAGTATGGAGGCATACAACTTTTTGTCAGCGGATGGGTCCACAACCTCGGCAGCAAACGGCTACAGGATGGTTATTGTTTGGTCTTCGCCAGGGTGAGTCTTTCTTCTTTTTTTATGTGTTAAGGTTATAGCAGCTGGCAGTCGCGGTTATGATGTACACAAACCATGGAAACAAACACGACAACCCAATGATATAAACAAAGCCACAAAAACCAAGCTGGCTTACATACCTCGATTGAAGTGGTCACTACAGACGCGGGCATCAGCAGACTCTGCTCCTCCGGACTGCAAACGCAGGTTCAAAATCCATTTTTTTCGGCGTTGTTCTGTGAGCTTTTTACATTTCTCACCTTTGTGAACAACGACCTTCGGTACTCTGTAAAAACCCTTGTCCTTGCGCTTTGAGCTGTTGGAGCACCCGTAAACAACACAAAACATTGGCATCTTAAATGTTTCTCACCGCAAGTTCTAACGTTACTTTACTTCTTGCCCTCCATCTGAATTGCCCGCTGTTGCTACGCAACAATGTGACGTCACGTGAAACCCAGCTATTGCAAAATAACCACTGTGTTGAACTTAAACATAAGCATATTCTACAACTGAATAAAATAAAAAATAAATATTAGGATTGGGCATCGAGCATCGAGTATCGATTGGAACCGGGAGTATCTTTCCGATTCTCCCGGAATCGTTCAAATGTTTTAATTTCGATTCCTAGTTTCAATTCCTAGTTTCAATTCCTAGTCCGCCGACCGGAAGGAGAAACCGCCGAACACCAACGAAGAAGAATCCGCAAGAAGTATTTAGGTTAGCGCAACCATGGACAATATACCCATCATGAGTTTTTCAAAAATAAAGCCCTCTTGTGAAAAGTGAACTCCTGTGAAAAGAAAATTTATCATATTTTTTTTCAGTTCAGATATATATATAAAAACAGCCCTATGAGACATTCATAGTATAGTTCATAGAAAGTGGTAAGTTCATAGCATTAAAATTCATTGAGAAGTACAGACTATTTTATCCAGAAAGACCTCTGGTTAGCTAACTCATTTAAAACATCAAAACTTTTTCGACCCTGCCTCTTCAAAGAATCGGAATCGAGCATCGTTAGGAACCGGAATCGAAACTCGGAATCGGAATCAGAAACGGAATCGTTCAAATTCAAACGATGCCCAGCACTAATAAATATATTAGAATATAATCCGATATTTGTTTTTTTGACCGATATCCGATATCAATATCGGATCGGGACATCCCTATATATATATATATATAAATATATATATATACATATATATATATAATTATATGTGTGTATATATATAAATATGTATATATATATATATATATATATATATATATATACATATATATATACATATATATATACATACATATATGTGTGTGTATATATATATATATATATATATATATATACATATATATATACATATATACATATATGTGTGTATATATATATATATGTATATATATATATATATACATATATATATATATATATATATATATATATATATCTATCTATATATATATATATATATATACACATATGTGTGTGTGTGTGTACATATATATATATATATATTTATATATATATATATATGTATATATATGTGTCCTGAAGCAGTTAGCCTCCTTCCATGACTTCTCTCTGGTCTCCCTTCTCCCTGGCAGGTCTTTTCCATATTACATATTCCTTCAGTATTACAATTGATGAAATCTGAAACTCAAACCATGATGGAAAAAGATTATGAAATACTGCTAAGAAACGGTAAAAGAATGGCAAGAACGCACTCCAGAATGATACTAATGCTATTATTTACAAGATTTCTAAATGATTTACACATAAAGTACTGATATACCCCCTATAATTCACTCAAGTATGGATCACTGATTCTTATATATATATATATATATATATATTTATATACATATATAGTTTCAATCATCTTTTTCTGTCGCAGTAGCTTCATGTTTTAGACAGAGTGACTGTCTCCTATCAGTTTCCCCTCGGCATCCTTGTAAAATCCAAAATTCTACTAGACTTCATATTTTGTCCATTTGGAGAGGAAAAATCTCTGCTATATTGTCTGTGTGGGCACCAGCCTCCATAATTTTTGCTCTCAGAGGCCAAAAATTGCAAACTGTGTCCTCCATTCGTGAGGGACTGTGGCTGCTTTACTGAGGAGCAGACACATAGGTTTGGCTTTTTCAGGGGATGAGCAGCATAAACGCGAGTTATTGACAAAATGTGGTGATCAAACTTGGTTTAATGGTAATTAAAACAGGGAATGGTTATACTAACTGTTGGAAATTTTAACAAGGTCTACCATTTTACTGGTAACTTTTACATTCCTACACTGACGTTCACAGGTGGAGGACAGAGTCCCAGTGCTATGGACTTTGTTGTACTGGTAAATGGACTGGAGCTTATGCAGTGCTATTCCTGTCTTTGACTACTCAAAGCAGCTTTGCACTGCGGGTCACACTTACCTGTTCACACTCGTTCACTTCCACATTCACTTACTGATGGTTGGAGTTTCTAAGTCCGTTGCCGATCAAGAACAATAATGATTTCATGCCCATTTACACAGCAGTGGGATTAACGTGGGGTGAAGTGTCCCGCCGAAAGGCGCATCACCATATGACAGCAAGAGTTGGGCTCAAACCTGCAAAATTCTGATACCAACCAAGCATGCTGTCAGACTGCGCAACAGACACCCCCTACATTGTCTTGTTTAAAGAAGTGCTCTTTCATAAGGAGGAGACTTATAACACACAAAGGTGTGTATAAAAACACAATTTGACCTCTTTTATTTGACTAGTTTTGGTTGCCCAGGAGGTCAAGATTATGGTAAGAGTCATTTTATAATGTTATAACTCAACAACAGGAGCTAGCTCATAACACAAATACTTTTTTTTTTTTTTTTGCATTTTCCCCCATGACTGCTTCACAACCATCAACATAAAAATGTGGCTCCTCATAATGTATTCAACAGTATGAAAGTATGGTGGTGGTGTCACCTCCTTTTTAGTGTGAATTTTCCCTCCACATTAAATATAAGCTGTTATAAGGCCCAAAGGAGCCCAGTAGTCTATTTTCCAATGATGTTGTCAGCCATGTGGCTTACACCCCAGAGAGGTGAAGGTAATCAGCCTTTTCATCTCCAGAGGAGGGGCAATGTCGAGGTCCATGGCTGACTCCATATTTTCCTCAGCCGCTCTGGCTGAGCAAAGCTTCACTCTTTCTCCGCTCAATTTATTTTACTTGTGCAGAATATCACTCTAATCCTTCTTTAGTGTATCAAGATGTTTTCCTTCTTTTTCGAAATGAGCACATTTGTGTGAAATGACTCTCAAAAGGCAGAAAGCATATGGGAAGAGAAATGTTTGTCATTGTTGATTCTGTTAAGATTTATAACGTGTAGTTGAACACAAAAACCTGGAGATTTGCCTTTGAAGTATGACAAATGCTTTTTTAGTTATTTCTTGCATCATGGCTAAAGCTAAACAGTAGTGGGAAAAAATAACACTGCTATAGTATTTCTTCCTGTAATGTACTGAAGTTAGTAAGAGGGGCCTAGTTTGAAAATGTAAAAAAAACATTACTCTTGGACTGGTAATCATGATGCCATTTCTGCTGAAAAAAATACTGGTGCCATTAGCCAAGTCTAACAGAGGGGCACGGTGTATTTCTTTGATTTGGCTGTTTTGATCATAAAAACTGCTCGAAGTCTGTGTTCATTCCCTTTCAGTCAACAGCTATTACACATACTGATTTCTACATTCTTATTGACAAAAACAGTAAAGAGTTGCTGCTATGTCTTTCTGGATTCAGTTACGGACTGATCTGCCTATGTGCTAACAATACCAACATTCAGTCCCTAGCATGTCCCGAGAAATGTTGTGCATTTTGTAACATTTCTGTTTGTCTATCTTGTAGGGCTGTAATCAACCACAGAAATTGTTGGTTGACTAAAACACAGCAATTTGTCGACCAAAACGACCAATTGGTTGGAGCGGGCTCCATGTTTCTCCCCTGTGTGCGCCTCTTTCCCTCCTTTCTTTCTCTCAACCCAAGACTCTTTGCTTTCCTGTCTTTATCAGTAATATGGACAGTCACTGTCATATAGGACTACATTCAAAGAGACGTACACATCTGTTATCTTTATATATGAACTCTGAAGCTTTCTCTTTTTTTCTCCCTCGTATTTTCTATGCCGTTAGTGCATGCGTAATTGTGAGGCGCGCTGGCACTGAATATCCAGAAAAACATTCGAACCTGGAAATTCATGGGACTCTTTTGGTGTTTCCACACAGAGTTTCATATTAACCACGTTGTTCACTACAACAGACACTTTTTCTGCTGAAGGCATCGCCAACTTCATAGTCGCGCAGCGATGGTTCTTCCTGTGTCCGCACCTCCTTTTTTTCTCTCAATACAAGACTCTCTCCTTTCCAGTCTTCATCAATGAAATGGGCAGTCACTCTCATATAGGGGTCCATTCGAAGAGACGTACACATCTGTTATCTTTATCTGTTAACTCGGAAACTTTCTCTTTTTACTCCCTCGTATTTTGCCGTGAGGGTGTGCGTAATTGTCTGGCGCACTGGCACTGAATATCCAGGTTCCAATGTTTTTTCTTGGCCTTCCACAACACCAATAGGCCTCATACCCTCAGAAATAAAATAGTCAATACCTTCTGTGATGTAGTTTTTGCATTTGGGTGTTTATATGAGGCATCGCTGCAGCGGGCAGAGCACATGCAGTTATAAAACGAATACGTGATTATTAGACTAGAATATTGAAATGTTCTTGAATAAAAATATTGAAATGAACGATAAATACATTAAAATGGTGTTCTGAGACATGATGGGGGTGCTCAGAAAATACCCCCATTTCACTTGATACGTTTCTCCTGGTGAAATGAACTGCAGGGAAAAAAATAAATTGACATATTTGGTCGACCAATCAGAATTTTGGTCGACTGAGCACGCATCAGCCAATTAGTCGACCAGTCGACTTGGACTTTACAGCCCTACTATCTTGTAATAATGTGCCAACGTATGTGCCAACTTTGTTGATTTGCTTCTTTCTTTCAAGGATTAAAAAGAGAAAAAATATAGTAAAATCATAAAATGCAGGAAAACAATCATATAATAAATGAACTAATTAAATTAAAACAACTCACCAGCTGTTTATTCAAATCATTTCTTCCTGTGGTGATCCTATAATAGCATTTAATAACATTTTGACAAAGGCATTGCATGGTCTAAATTAACACCTCTAACAAATGATGTGGCTCAGTCCATCAAACATGTGCACAAGGGTAAATTAATCAGCTTGATGAAGGGCTGCTCGTTTATGGCGAAAATCATATTCACTATTTTTTTTGAAAATAGATATTGTGATTGTGAAAGTGAAGTATGATTACTCACTGATTTTAAAACACTTCTCACATGTTTTCATAGATAGCAGATAGAAGTATATGCTTTCGAAGCTATTATTTTGCACAGTTATGTTTTATCCTCTTTCTCAGTTTTCATAATTGCTGAAAGCAGTATTTGTAATGAAGGTATACACTGGATTTATTTTTCAGATCTAGTTTCATGTCATTAGTTTCATGGGGGAGACCACTGGACACCATGGCTGTCTGCTTTTGCACACTGAAAACCCTGTACTTCTATCCAAAAGTGATTCTTAAAGAATTGTGATACCTCAGAACTGCGATGTAAAATTTAAGTGACCCACAAGCCTTACAATACAATTTGATTTTGACAAAAGCATACAGTCCCAACTCAAGGAATCAGACAACACATGCACCAGGACCAGCTCAATGATACCATATCGCAGTATTAAACAGACCAAAGAAGAAGATTAGTCAAGGAAACTTGGAAGCGTACAATTCTGGTTTCCATCAAACAACACAAAGTTGGCTGGTCACACACTCACTATGCATGTCCTGCGATGTGTTATGCAGATGTGCACATCATAGCTGTGATGGGAGAGTGATGCGTCTTTGCCTGATTCATGACTGCCATTTTAAATTGTTGTGATATGTTTTCATAACATTAACATCACTGTTTCGTTGCCGTGGCTTGTTACACTTGTATCAAACAACTAAAGAACAGAGACTTTGATTTAAATTTGAATGCTGTTTTTGAGTGTGTTTACGTTGCTCTGATGAAGTTAATGAGCAGGAATCATAACTAAGGCTCAAGATCAAAATCCAGTTTTAAGAAACAGATCAAAACCCTAAATTCCCTCATTAGAGAGCAAATTTCCTTGAAGGCTTTGAAAACACTTTTCTTCTGAGGGCACAGCCACATTCACATTCCTTTTGTGTAGGTGTTGAAACAATTGCTCTCTTCTCTGCACCTCCCTAAAATAGCAGACGTACAGGGCTTGTAAGAAAATTAGTCAATTTAATTTCCTTGAGTAATGAAAATGTCATGCACCATTTAATAAAAGTGTAAGAAAAAAGTCTGTGTTTCAAACGTCAGATAGCTGGGGCCCCATGGATTTGAAAGTTTGACAGTTGGTCCTTTTGATGTTTTCTCTGAGTTTTGTTTCTTTTTTCTTGATGTGATTTTAAATTAATCTCAACAGCTAGGATGTAAATATGAGACTGAGACTTGTTTGGTCTCCCCCTCACAACCCAGAGCACTGCTGGCTGAGGTAACCGATATCTCTTTCCCCTTTAAACTGCAAATTATTTTACGTTTATGAGTTTGTCTCATCTTCAAGGTCAAAAATGTAATTTTTGCTCTTTCAAAGGGTTATAACCTTAAAAGAGAGCCACCATCCTTGCTGATTAATGAGAGACTCCTGCATTTGATGTTTCAACGGTGACATTTTAAACTTTAAATATTTTATATGCATACCTATGAAAAAAATGAAGATATGCATTCATGTGGAATAAACGGTATTGCAGAGAAGAAAGGCTGGGCTGGGTATCATTTTAATAGAACAGTTAGAGTGCAATGGTTTTTCTTGGTGATTTTATTTGAGGTTTTTATGTGTGCGCAAGCTGATTTAAAGGCACACTAAATCATCGGGGATGGGGAGTAGTGGATTATGCATTTAATCAAGGAGTAGGCCTTGGGAGAGTGGCTGGCCGAGTCACCGGGGCATCAATGAGGGGTTGGTTCTAACATGGGGCCTATCTTCTTTGTTCCTCACCATAATGGGCCATTTTCACATCATTTGAAAAGAAAAAAAAGACAGAGCTTGTGCGTCTGTACTAGCTGGGTTCCCACTGATCACTGAAATTGTACGACTATGTGATTAATAAAGAAAACTGCTGTCATTAGGTGGCAATCCTTAAAGTCACTTGGACATGATCTGCATTAGCAAGCTCTTACGTTAACATCTCTGCTTTTAGGTTGACAAAACATTGTCTTTGATTTACTTTTGCAAATTTTCAACCTCATGCAGTCATTTGTGGTAACAAGAAAATATCTTTTAATTTACACTCAAAACAGCGGGATGAGGACTTGGGTGCAGGAAGCAAATCAGCATGCTGTTGTCTCTAACTGGGCCCTGGTGATCAAGGATCTCTGGTGGTAGATATTAGTCATAGTCAAAGCCATTCTTTGTTCTCATCATAATTTTAGGACTTAGAAAGAAATAAAAGAAGTTTAACTAAACCTGTGCTTTCTTACAAGCAAAAACAGTTAATTAAAATGAACACGAAAGGCATAAATGAGATGCATCTAACTGACACACTAGAAACAAACCAGTTGACATCTCTAACATATTAGAAGACCATACACACTTTCATTTAAATATACACCATAGCATCTCCTGTATCTGTTCTAGCTTGGCTTGCAGAATCAATAAAACATAAACTGTTGAAATTTTTTCAGTGTATACTGTAGCCTGTGCTGTTGGACTTCATTTGCTTAATGATAAGGAATAGTTTGTCAAACTTGAAAAATGAAAGCACTGCAGAGGGGGGCAAAATATCAATTGCAGCTCCTTCATTGTCCATTTGTCACTTGTGGCTGGAGTGAAAAATGCCCCTGAATGCCCATAAGCACCCATTTTAGAATGGCTGTTTTGACTAGGGGAACAAACAATTCTTTTCATGCTGGCTAGAGACAATGGAAACTTGCAATGGACCTTAACATTGTTTTAGTATGGAGTGATGCAATAGAGAGTCCTAAAACGTGATAATGAGTTAGCATTTTGGCACTCTCAGCACTAGGGCTTGGTATTGATTCAGATTTTCTGGATCGATTCGATTCGATATCACAAGGTCTCAAATCGATTTGATTCACGATTCAATTCTATATTTATTCAGTCTGGGATATCTTAGTTAAAATAGTGCTGTAAATTTAAAAAGTGACCTTTTGACCTGGTGCATCATTAAAATTTTAACATGAAGAACTAAACCCAAAGCAGTTACATTAGTCATATTTTAATGATATGCATTAATGCATATTCTGCATATTACTTGTTTTTTGTCCAACTCGTATTTTCCTTTGTACTTGTTAAATCTAAAATACTGTACATCCAAACATCAGCTTTTAAACTTGCCAGTGGTGCCCATATAGTTCTTCCACCATGTTTGTTTGCAGTAACATCTCATGAGATCTTGTTCAGTAGAAAGCAACGCTAAACGCTGATTACACGAGACTAGCAGGGTTGATACCACAGGCTGCTTCTCTGCACAACCAAAGAAGAAAAAACTACCCAAGTTAAAAGATCAATCTTTGGATTTTATGGATCAATTATGAACCAGTTAAGGGAAAATCGACTTAAATCGATTTTTTAACCCAGCCCTACTCAGCACCCTCATCTCGAAGTCTTTGGACTAATTAATTTTTTTTTAAATGTCTTAAATAGGGACAGTTGAGATGGACTTATTGGTATAATATAAAATTCATCTGGTTTACCCCACTGGTGGATTTTGAGCCAATATTGCATTTTTCAAAGAAACAGCTGCTAACAACAGCTAACCAGGATAACGAAGATGGTTTCGGATCTTAAACATCATCATTTTTTATTTTCTTTAAAAACAATGTAATGCACATTATTGTAACTTCCAAGAGCTCTAAATCCACCAGGTAAGACAAAAATGAAAGTCTGTAAGGTAAGAGGTGTGAGAAAGTGATACAGAAGTCGGATGATAATGGTGGTGGCTTAAAAAAAAGTTAAACCATGTTGTAATGTCATGGTAGTCTCACATTAGCTGTGAACTTAAGCTGATAATATATGCCTCAAAGAGTTTAAGAGGAGCAATGTTGGTCTTCCTTAAAAGCAGTACAGGCAAACGCTAGGGGCTCGCACAGTTTGTGTGTGGTGGTGGTGGTGTTGTTGGTGGTGGTTGTGGTGAGAGGGGGCTTTAGTCAGCCATCTGGTTATCAACTTCCCCCTCCCTCTCATTGCTTCTTACAATTCATTGCATACACATGCAACCCTGACTTTATCAGGATAATGTCCTGGTAGTCTGCCCGGGTACTTCCTGGACCTGGTTGTTCACATGTGTGATGGAGGGGGTCGGGGGGTTCTTGGTAAGCAGGACACAATATACGTGGCAGAAGTCAGTGGTAAAAATATTTAAAGTGGACTACGCACTATGATTACAATTTCTCTCCTAACTTTAATGATACATGTTGAAAATGGTATCGACAGCAGCAACAAAACAGGAGCAAAAAGTGAATATAAAGCAGCGTCACTACACACCCGGCGTTTACACAGAAGAAAGAAAGCCTCAGTGTTTTAGCTCTGTATACAATAGCAGCATGACTCTTTGTTTGCACAAGTCGTGGTGGTAAGTGTTTTAAAGCAAATGTACAACACAATATTGATGATGAGCAGCGGAAACAACACTTTCAAATGTCCAAGCTATATTTAAGTAGGTCTTATTCTCCCTGCAGTATAAACCTCTTCCCACGACGACAGCTGTTTGTATCCATCCTTTCAAGTCTCCCTTTTAAGGTTTTGTGCCTGTCACTCAGGGTGATGTCACAGTTCCTCCTCTCTCCCGCTCAGTGAATAACCCAGGTAATTTGCTGCTTCATCTACACTTCAGCTCACCTGGGTTTAACATGGAAAAATACTCGGTGTCTGGGTGAACAGCTCTGCTGTTTGTGTTCACACATACAGCTAATCTCAGAAGAGATTACATGGACTGCATTTGATGAGGTGAGGTTAGGCATCAATCAAGGACTAAAATATAGACAGTGTCAGGTAACAGAAGTTAACCGGCAGCACCGAATTGCATTAACTTGACTGTAAATGAGTAAAATAATTGTGTGATACATGACAATCAAAATAATACATTTTTCTCGTGAAAAGTATTGCAACTAATAATTATTAAATAAATAATATGAACTACTAATATTGATATTATGTCCTGATTTCCCCCAAAATCTATCTATCTATCTATCGATCCATCCATCAAATCTTTTTACTATATTGAAATGATCTCTTTGTACTTTTTCTGTTGTTAAACAGAACAAGGAAAATGAGAGCTTACCAAATTGTGCAGTTTTCACAAATCTGCAGTTTGTCTTGATTGTGTCATCGGCCTTATCAAAGTTAACACAGTGTTCCCCATGAAATTGAAATACTACGTCAGTGGTTTTGTATTTAGACATAAGCTGGTGTGTAATGTAATGTCAAGTGTTTTCTTATTTGGTGATACTGTACTTTTGGCATAGGGGTGAATGCATGCTTAAGAAGCTTCTTCAGAGTTAATTTTTAAATAACGCTGGTTTTAGAAGGTTTTAGAATTGTATTTAATATGGATGTCCTGTCAGCATCAGGTAGGCTAGCCTCACTGTTTGCACGATGTCCTCATTACTTCAGCTTCTTTGAAAATTAATACATGTGTTTAATGCTGGATGACTTGCTTTTGTAATGGCCAGAAAGGCTTAATGTTTAATTTAAAAGCCACAGTTTGCTTTGTATGTCAGAGCGGTGGAACTGTCTCAGGTCTTAATCTGGATGACAGCATGCAAATCAGGGATGAACTCAAAAAGAAAATGAAAAACAAAGGGAAAAATCATTTAAGTGCCACCCTAATACCTCTGAAGGGCTAAATTAAGATGTTTTCATCGATACTGGAGGCTCAGCATGGGGTTGCTTGTATGTAATGAAAAGCAAGCCATTTTGTTTTCATAAAGCTTTGTGTCCTGTTTTCCATTGTCATTAAAGGCAAGACGATTTTATTTATTTCAACACTGATTTGGTCAATTATGCAGCTTAATTTCTTAATAACCTCTGCGGTTGTTGGCTTTGCAGTAAGATAGGTGAAATATTTACCCAAAGTAGGATTTAAAGAGAGTCATGTTTTCTATAAGAGCTTGGTTTGTTTTCTCCTCCTATTTGCTCCTGTGGGGGATTAATGCTGTCAATCACTTTGACTGGCACCTCTCAAATCACACCCTTGCAGCAAAGTGGCTGATTTTGTCAGGGAGAGAATGGCGTTATCTGAAGAACCTTGTTTGGAGACTCACAAAACCGCTAAACCCGCAATTCATGGGAGATCTGTTTACAATCTGCACCGGCCATTGACTGCTAAACAGCCCGAGCAGATCCATCCTGGGCCACTCCGAGGAGGAGAGGAGCAGAGCAATTACATCCTCAAACAGCAATCTGAGGCGAGGTCGGGAGGCAAACAGACATCAAGTACACACACAAACACTGACAAATACAGACACAAGCAATACGTTTGTTTAAGACTTTGTGAAGTCTTGTCAAGCTTTGAGTATAAATATTTTTGACCCATTTAGTGATGCATATATGTGATGTCATACCATTATCAGGGCTTGACGCTTAGCATTGTCCCAAGAAGCACGGGTGCTACCAAGTTGAAAAATCTAGTAGTATCTCGTAAATATTTTAAGTAGAACGATGAAACGTTACCAAGTAGTGTGTTTTCCTTTAATACAAAGATATGCGGTCAACAAGGAGGTATTTGTAAGCAGAATTCTTAAATTTATTTGAATAAAAACATACAGTGGAAAGTGACATAAACATACACTTAAAGTGAATTCATGTGCAAAGTGCAACTGAGGAATGGTATAACAAACAAGTTGATACAGAATATAATAATATAACAATTTTCTGTTATTAACCAGTAATCCTAGCCCAATATGTTTCTCCAAAGGACTGAAGATTATTTGAACTGTGTTTTTATATACAACATTCATAAAGTTTTTACAGAAGGTTCTTGAACTTTGAGGGGAGGGTCCGCATCGATGTATTGGGGCTGTCACTTTGTCATATGGGGATGAATATCCGTAACTGAAGTGTAAATAAATATTCAAATGTAAGATATTGAGTGTAGCGGCACTTCAGATCGCCTGGAGCAGTGGACCGTTCCATCCAACAGAGGGCACTGATAGCACAGCTTGTTCCTCAGAGATCCGCTGCTCTCTTGACCTCAGTAAACAAAGAGTTTCCGCTCAGAGCAGACATTAACAGCTCCGAATGATCTGAGGAGAGCTGTGTGGAAGTAGTTTTGGTTCTACACCGTTGATGGCAAACTTAAAATCAAAGACCAGGCTGTGTTTTCTGTGAAATACAGCTTAGCCACTCGTCCTCCACTTATTTGTGGGCTCAGCCGTCGGCTATTCATCCAAGTTATACGGCCAAGTCCAGCAGCGCTCCGTTAAGAGTTTGGTCAATAAAACAAACATTTCAAAGCTGAACATGTTTCCAGCTGAGGCTGTGTTCAGGAATACCACCGGCCACAACTTCCAACGTATTCAACACGAGATAAAACATGTTTTGAATGGTCATTTTTCGTAGTTGCAAATGCGAGTACCTCCTCACATTGTCGAGCCCTGACCATTATTCCACTGACATAGAGGATGGAGCATCTGATTTTACATTCAGAAGCAGGAAGAAACTCAACCCTGACTCTTGGGACAAGGACCAAAAAATAACAACTCATATTTTAGATTTACCAGATTGATAAATTTTACCATTACTTGTTAGAAAAAATAATCATTTGATGAATTTGGTACTTAAACTCTAAGACAGCGTGACAGGTTCCTTTTTCACTAAGCAAATTTGGGTTAAATATTCAATTCAATCATAGAAGCCCTGAACATAATGGGGCTAGAACATCGGCAAGCATCACGGTAAATTTTAATCATGCAAAAGAGTTCACTTCAGTCACCGAATGTAACATTGTGTTGGAATGTTCACCATACATGTGAGCATTTTGATAAACTAAAATATCTTAAAAAATAAAATAAAATAAAATCTTTACCTTTGGAGGAGGTTTAGAGGCTGACATGTCAGTGAAAAAAAAGTCTTTTTTAAGTAGAAACAACATATTAGTGAAACAGTAATAAGGAAATGTAATCAAAGTCTGTTCAACCACACATTTTCCAGCAGTAATGCATTTATATATATAAATAGTGAGTACACAGGGCTGTGAACAAAACCAGGAGTATAAGGGGGAGGGTTCTCTACTTGTGCTGTGCTTTTCCCTTTTTCATGAGTTGCGCCACCTAGGGTTGTCGGGACGTACAGGTTTAGATGATAACCATTACATAAAAAAGGAAATAGAATATTCGGCTGAAAATAGGCATGCAGTAATACCATTTGACAGTTTTCTTCTTTATGTTGGACTATTTATATCCTTTCAGCTGTAGTGGCCAGCGAATTCAAGCAGCACTATAGTGGTATTTCCCTGTGGAGTGAAGCAAACATACAGACATGCACTTATTGACACAGAACAGCACAGCATCCACCTCATGTACAATGTGTGTTTACAGTGTATTCCTTCATCTGTAAGTTTGACGACAACAACAATATGGCTGTGTATTCACTCTACAGGGCCTTGTGCTGGATATATCTACAATAAATCAGCCTGATCCAGGGCCATTATCATTATCTTAGATGTACTTTAAACGTATGTCCTGATTGTTAAAGTCCAAATAATCCAAAGAATTTTCTGAAAATGTTACATTTACACAAACTTACTGTTACACTTTAGCAAAACCAAGCTTTTTCAATGAAGAATGAGACTTCTACTTCATCATACTACACTATCACTTTATTATCATTAAGTCATTATTTTCTAGTTTATATGTTTAAAGTTGCAATCAGTCTCTCCACCCCCCTACTATTCATGTTAATAGAATTTTGCCAAAGCAGAGATAAAAACCCCCATAATGTTTGGATTCATTTTGACACCTAGATTGTATTTTTTTAGATGTTCTCTAAATATTGCAATAACATCTTTATCACAATATTGTAGCCATAATAATTGTAATGTGAAACTACAATATTGTGACAGCCCCTAGCGCAACCTACTGCTTGACCTCTTGGCTTCTAAAAGTGGATTTATACCCCCGTGTTAAATCTAGGCTTTGGCCTACACAATTCATGACATTCCTTGTTTGTTATAAAAAAAGGGCTTGTTTCATGGTCTGCTTCTGCCTGCTCTACACTTATCAGCTGCATAATGTGGTTCAACACAGTAAAATATGTTCAAGATGTACAGCTTATGTGCTTGTTATGTTCATTCTAACGTTAACTGCACAAATAATGTTTTAGTAGCACACCTAAAGTGCCGGGAGCAACCCACCTCCTGCACAGCATGCAACGAGAGAGGTTGAGAAGCTGCATGAAGGAACAGCAGCAGAGGATTTGCTTTGCTGGACTGCTCGTAAAAACCCATGTACAAAGAACAAAAAACTCCACAATAATAGATCCATGGACTTTTTGAAAAGAGTCTTGAACATAAACTCAATTCAGTTTGATCCCAGAGCAATGTTTTCAACTCTCTAAATTTACTCTCTTTTTTTTGCAGAAATTGCATTTTAACCTGCTGCTGCTGAATATGTCTTGGCTCTATTTTACAACTCTACATCCTCTGTTTCAGTCACCAGGACTTCCTGAATACAAACAAGTGGAGAACATGTGCATAAGACGCCCTTATACAGGAATATAAATGCTAAAGATGGCAAACGGTGCTAAGGCATTGCTGTAATGCCAAGCTAAAGCAGGTGTTGTGCTTTATTCCTCAAACTTTATTGTACTTTCCTGAGTAATCTTATGCCTTTGTCAAAGAATTAAAATCTTCAGTTGGATTATAAAGTGATTGTAGGATTATGCTTTTATGGGATTTTTTTTGTAATTGTTTGGTCAGTGAACAAGTTATGGATCTTCTACTGAACATCGTACAATGTGCAAAGAGTGTTTAGTTACTCCCAGTTATATTTTTTATGAACACAATTTTGTTGGATTTTGTTTAAGGGCAGAATATAATTAAAAGTAATCTGCACTGGTAGAAATTAAACTGGAGCATCTCTACTGCAGATGGTTTCAAAATGAGTAGTTTTTACATATTCCATATACATTTTTTTTATTTACCATACCAAGTCACTGCAGTAAATACTTTACATATAAATCTTAAACTGCTTGCTTTATGTTTTAAGTGAGGAGCTTAACATGAAGGGAAAAACAAACAAATTCACAAAAATCTAAGCAGCATTTGCCTAAAGTTTTTTAATTCAATCTAAAATCGCCACTGATGATATATAGAGTAATGGCAATACAATGAAACTTTCTATCATCAGGGACACGACAGTTTCATACTAAATAATACAAAAGCTTTCCAGATAACAAACCTGATGTGATGTCTTTTCTCTGAACTATCACTGAGCCAAGTATGGACATTTGTCTGCCTTACAAAGCAAAGTTAAAGCTATAAAGGTGTCACAGGAAGACTATAAGCATTCAAGTCGTTGGCAGTGGATCATTTTATTTTGCTCAGTGCACTGCCAGTCAGCATCTTTTTTTTTTTTTGGTCGTTATTAAAGGACATATGGCCTTTTAATCCAAAGAGGCTGATTGTTGTTTTTGCAGTCCCGGAAGTGTTTCTAAGTTGATGTGCACTAAACCATCACTTTACTCAGGGCTAAAAAAATGGGTAAAGGATCTCCAATGGGAAACATGGAGAGCATGTGCTCTCTTGTCCAAACAAGGGCTGGTCAAATGTACCGGCAGGATGTTTTTTACCTTTAAGGAAACCTAAACCTGAAACAGTCAGTTGACAAACCAAGGAAATTTAGGCATATCAACGCTCCATTAAATTCATTTTCTCATCTTTTTTTACATAATCAGGTGCTAGAGCACTAATAACTGTTTGTAACCCTGTCTATGACAAATGCATCTGATCAGTGTCCAAGGTATGTTGAAGTGATATATTACAAGAGGTCTCAGTCATGCTTTATGGTTCTCCAAATGTATCTCTCCTCTGCACATCACCTCAAGCACTAAAGCTTGAGGATGATGCAAACCTCTAAGTATATTGCTTCATCCATTACAGAATTTTAATAGCTGAGTTTTGCTATTGATTTTATTTTACAGTCATAAATACATCACTGATTGAAGGATTTTCACGTCAAAAATGAATTGTATTTGTCTGCCTTTTTGATGAGCTGAAATGAAGATGGAGCATGTGAAAGCCATAAAACCCATATATGTGACACTTAATGTAGACATTACAACTGTACTACCACAGCCTTAACACAGCTGCATGTATGTAGAGAATCCGTTTGCATTTTGTCTGTAATTAAGTGCATTGAGGGAAATTCACCTAAAATACCATCTGGAAGGCTTGATTGTTGGGCTGGATAATATGGACCAAAACCAGACACTCTTCCTTGAGGATTCCCTTTAAAACTAGGAACCATTGTCACTTTATCATGTCTTTATCTTGTTATTGTGTTATTGTGTTATGATTTGTGTGTAAAAGGGGTCTAATTCAAGTCTAGATCTACCAACAGGTACAAGTAAGTAACTGTACTTTCCATTCATTTTATTCATCATTTAAGTGTAATGACTAGAAAAGTGGCTGGGTTCCTGGTCTGCTCATTCTCATAAACTTTTGAGAGGAGGGAGCCACTTGCAGCATGACCTGAGCTGGACGTAGCAAACATGTTTGATACTTACAATTACATTTGGCCAGACATCTCCCATGAAGTGGAAATACAGTGGTGACACATGGTTGGTGGTTGGATAACACCTAAAAAGAGGATTTGGTCTGGATTTTGGGCCTTAGCCTTAGTTTAACCAACGTGTAAATCTTGTGCCAGCTATTATGTAAATCCATATTTTTAGAATTTTAGAATTTTAGAATATACAAAATGATAAATTACCTAAGATAGAGTGGTTTGAAATTCTAATTTCATGACTGTGGTGTCACACAGTTACAATAGATAACACGGTACATTAAATTCAATTTTTGGGCAAATATTAAGCATTCGTTTTATATCAGCCTGACGTTTGTGAACACTTATATTTATAAAGGAATTATATTGTTGATCATAATGTTCATCAGTACAGCCAGAAATGCTTCATTTATGCATGACTAAAGCATTAGGAAATAGATTATTTATCCTCTGTAAAGAATTATTAATTACTTCATATGCAGGGGTCAGATTGAAAATCTTACGCATTCACAAAGCTGGTTTATTCTTAAAACATTATGTAGTTACTTCAAAGATGTTGACCCAATTTTTATGTCAATTTAGTATTAGCAATACTCACCCAATGCTTACAAATTGTAGTAAATGTTAGATATTAATCATTTTAGTTTTAGTTTTACTATTAATGAAATTGTACTCTCAATGAAGTAATGTGAAAATTGTCCATGTTGACTTAACAACTCAAAGGGATTATGTTACAGTCAAGAAGCATATTGCTATTTGTAGTTCTCACTGTAAACCATCCTCTTACTGAGCTTTGGGCCAGGTGTCTATTTTAGTATGAGTTCATGCAATCCTGGACTCATCCACAGTTGGATGAAATAATATACAAAAAAACCTACACACAACACTATTATAAAGCAACATTGACTCGAACAGGATGAAAAATGTTGCCATACCCAGTTTCTCATTCAAAGATAAAGCAATTCATTCTAAAAACATGAAATAATAACCAGCGTGACTTATCATATTTTAAATGTGTACTCATTTGCTTTGTCTTTTTGGTACAGTAATTTTCATTTAATTTCATATGAAACTGTTCTATTTTAAGGGGTAAAATATCTACCTTTTAGAACCAGCTGTAGAAGGTGGCTCAGCTCTCATCATGCAGAAACAAGATGACTGAATGCACGGTACAGTGAGCAGACAGACTAATAAGCAACAAAATAAATACATCTAGCCATGTGCACACCAGAGTTTTTATCTGAAATTTGGTATTTAGAAGATTCAGTGTGAATGATGATATGTGACAATCAGTCACAGCAATTAGTGTTACTGTTAAGAAGCCTTTTTGTTTTCTCTCACCCATACAGAATGTCACAAATAAATCCTCACTTGCATTTGCATATTAATTGGATCTGAGACGTCAAGCATCTTTCATTAAGCAAAATGATCTGCATATTTGGAGACATAAAATAGTTTATTTCAATGTGGGAAAAGAAGTCATTGAAAATTGACCGCATATGGGGTGTAAACTTTGGCTGATCCATTAACCCTTTACCCCCCACAGCAGAATTGACACAAAGCAACAACCGGCTGACTAACAATAGAACAATGTTTTTAAGACTCACACATTACAAAGCCAGATGCAGGAAATGCAGCTGTGAGATGAAATGCTTTTGTAAGAATTTCTTTTGTTTTGTTTGCAGTGTTAATAACATTGTAAAGTCATATTTAAAATCGGGTTTACTTTGCATAAACGCAAAATTGGTCCTTTCAGTTTTCTTTTTGGTTAAATTTATAACTTTTGCAAATCTTCATATATTCAGCTAAGAAATTGTGTTATTGCGTCTACTACCAAGCCCTATTTGAATCAGCAAGTTTAGTTTATCTTCTTTTCAGATTAGGCTCTCAGGGAACTCAACCCTATGATTATCAAAATCCCTTGTGTCATCTGTAGTTGTCTTTCAAAGTTACTCTCAATGGCTCCATCACTGCTGTGCTAATTACTACAACATCTAACTTCCCTTGAAAGCATCATTCAAACATAATGCCCCATTGTCTTCAGATTGTGTATGTCTAGTGATAAAATGCTCTTTCTCTGAGTGTGCTCTGTTCTTCAAAAGTAAATAAAATCCCAGGACACTGAGAAATGTCAAACAAAGTGGACAAGAGGGGAAAGATGTTGTTCGTCTCAAATCTTTGGGTGTCAGATACAACCTCAGCTTTGTTTGCCGCCTCTGCGCTCCTCTAAAGGGAGAAATGACATTGGTTGGTTCGATACGATTATGGCTGCCTGGTAATGGAAAGTCTGTGTATAGTGGGGTCTACGTAGTTAGGGGCTAGACTTGTGAATAATTTGATTAGGTTGCAGGGGAATATATCTGGAGGATTATGTAAATAGCGGTGCCCCCATGCACAATTCTTTTGAACTCTTCAGAACTCACATCTGCTGGGGTCGACAGCGAGACAGGACGGCTGCCTTCTTGTAGCCTGATCCCTCTCTGTTGCAGGAAGGTGTTTAAAGGTCATTTTTAGTACAAACAGACTTGTCCTGAAAGACCTCTCTATTCAAAAGAACTTCAATTTATTTTTTGTTGATGCCTACGCAATTATCATTTTCTTTGAGTCAACAATAGCTGAGCTTAGGACAATTACTGTTGTATACTAATTAGCCCGACTGTGCGTGTGTGTGTCACCAGTCACCTCTCACAGTCATTGTGAATGTACACACTGGAATAGCTTTGACCTGTTTACAATATATTTAAGGTTGTATCTGCCTCTCCTTCTGTGCTGTCTGATTATGAGATTTTCCCCAAGCCTTATTTGGTGTATTTCTGGGTGGGGATATGTTTGTATTGAGCACTATGGCAACCAAAGTCAAGGTGACCAAGAGCATGTTGCACACATTAGATTACCAGAGTAGAGGCAGGAGACAATGCAGTCAGCACAAAATAGCATTTATCTGCAGCCTGATTGTAGGGATTTCAGAGAGCGTCCCTTGGCTGACTGTGGATCTGTTGTCTCGGTGAGTCTGACCACTGGGTGAGGAGGAACACTGCTTCATGTCACATTTTTATGTACTATGTGCCTGTCTGTGTCACAAACACCTGCAAAAGTATATATTCTGGTTTATTAGAAGAGTAGTTGTAATGAAGTAGCTGGCTTAATGTTAACTTCAAGGGAAATATATCAATGGAATCTTCATCATGTACTTTAAACAATCCAGTTTGTAGATTTTTTACTTTGAAATGTCTAAACTGATTTGAAAATGACTGATCCTGAGTTATATGTATATTAATTGGCATAGCTTTGATATTTTCATTGGTTGTCAAAGTCAGAAGAATCTTTAATTTGTACAGTTGTCATAAGGGTCATACAGGTGGACTGGGTTAGCATCAGTAATTATAAACTATTATAAATTAATAGCCATTTTCAAATAATGTATCATGAACAGATGTCAGATACCTGATGTTTCAACTGTGTTTTTATTGGCCAAAAGAAGTAAACTGTTTGACGATCTCAGATCTGTTGCATGATCAAAGATTTGAGAAAGTGTCTGCACTACAGGATAATCTTAACATAACAGAATCATTAAAAAATTAATGGTATCAGTATAATGTCTGATTTTCACAACAGCTGCATCAAAAACCGTGAAGAGAATGGGAAGAGGATGCCTTAACATATTTTCATTTGTTTTTAATATCAATAATTGACCATAGTTGAGTAGAGCTGCTTGTTAAAAGTATTGTTGTCCTTAGCATTACTTTATTTACAGGTGTCAAGAGAATACAGCGTAGAGAAATTGGAGTCATATCTATCGGAAAGTGCCTACACCTCCTGAAGACAACAACATTTGAGGATGCTTTGCTTTGCTGTCACTCAATCCCATGCCCTTATCAGTCGATGCCGTACCCCCCACACCAGAACATGGCCAAAAGAAAAAAAATTCTAAAGGTGAAAAAAGGAAGTCTGAAACCAAAAGAAAGATTTGAATCAAAAAATAATAATCCTGCAACTGAAAAAATGACACATCACATGTTAAAATATATTTCAAAGTAAAAAATGAATATGAAATATTTTATAAAATAATTACAGAGATGAATCAAAAGTATATTTAAACCGACTAAAATGTCATGCTAATTTTTAAGTCACTTTAGTGTTTTTATTCTTCAAGAACAAACAGTTTCAAATTTAATGCTTCAATCTTTTTTTTTTAATTACAACTTTTTCAATTTAACTTTTGGCTTGGATTTAACTTCATGTCCCTCTGATTATGAGGAATTCATCCTTAAAACCATTATGGAGGTCCTGAGGACACTTTATTATGAAATACTGGTTTTATTCAACTTGAGTCCTCAATGTAAGGCAAACAATCGAAGCAGTGGAGGTGGAAGCTGTAAGCATGTCTTAACAGAAAAATTGTGTATGTGTGTTTTTATCTTTTCTTTTAAATATAAGCAGTATTTAAGAAGCTATTCCCTGACATGTTCTGTTGTTTATTTAATTTCAAGTCTGATGTTGTCACTTCCACAGCACACTAATACCCTTGCGTTTTCAAAAGGCATGTACACCCCACTAACTTTGTAAGAGGTGTTGTGAACTAATTTAATCAATGTTCAAACAATCAAATATGCTCAAAAGTAAGCAGCTGGTTGAAACTCTGGTCAGCTCATTGCAGCACATTTATTAACTCCAGTGACTTACGCTTGCCTGTGTGCTGTTGATGCAGTTGTATGTTGGGGCCTGCAGAGATGAAGTGTTTGGAACCACTCTGCTGAAACTGAGGCACAGTAACACAGTAAAATGTAATTACTTTGGCAGGCCGTTGAGTGGTGGGATTCAGTCTCACTCAACAAAACACGAAAAAGAAAACAAGCTGATTTTTACAGTGCTTAACCTCTTGGTTAACGTGTGAACCCCCATACTGTGATGAATTTATGAAATATGGGAAAAGCCAGAGTGGTGCTTTTGTACACACTCAGTCTGTTTCCTCTCTTAGAAAGCTGAAGTCCTGAAATATTGCCTTAAAATAAGTTTGACAAAACCTCCCACTTCCCCTCTTGAGAATGTGTGTGTGTTTTTCTTTTCCCAGGAATGTTTGCAGGGCAGTAAGTGGTTACTACACCAACAGGAAGGATGATACAAGGACATACTGTAATTATGTTCAAAGATACAGTTTCAACCCAGTTTTTACTTGTAAAACTTAAGCAATCAGTTTTGGAATCTAAAAGAATCCTCTTTTGTGGTTGTCATGTGCTATTGAAAGAGTCTGCTCTGCCTCGGCTTGTGACCACTTGTTGAAGGGGTTGGGAGTGATTTAGGGAGGGCAGCTGGATAACAGAGATTTTATTTATCTATTCTGAGAGCCCTTTATTTTAGCGAGCAGTTCTCAGCTTGCAGTTGCTGCTTTCATGACTTTGTGGCAGATTTTATGAATTGTGTGAGAGAAGTGTGACTAAAGGGAGGAACAGCTGAGAGCATAAATGTGTGGAAAAAAGTGAAGAAAATGGAAATGGCAGGGATGTTAACCAGAGGGCAATGTGGATGTCTGGAAGTGCTGCTTAAAGTGCTAAATGCTGATTTCCTTTGGCTCTGTTTGGAGAGGAGGGAAGGGAGGGCAAAACGGTCCACATAGGTCAGGGACTGGGACATGGGAAATGTTTTCTAACTTTGCACAGGTTGCATTCAACTTATTCCCATTTTTAAGTTTAAATGAAGTATTGAGATAAATTAGACATGCAAGATCACTTTCTGAAGAGTTCAAGGCTCATGAGTCACTGGGAGAAACTTTTTTAACATGGCTTAGTTATTCGTCTGTGTTTCTCATGGCTTTGGGAAACCTCTCAAGGCTTCTGAATATGTGATCGCTCTGTGCTGCTACGTGTGTGAGGATAGATTTGGAGGCATTATTACCCAGGAGAGGTCACGGGTCAAGCATTAAGCTAACTGTCTGCTTGGATCTCTGCATCAGAGATGTCACACTGCTGGCTCAGGAAATACTCCAGTGTCTTGTCTCAATAATCAAGAAGTCCTTCAGCCTACAAATTTTAAAACTGATAAATAAACGCCAGAGACTTTGTATCAGTGAAAGGAGCCCACAGTGCCAAAGTGAAGATTTTTTTCCTTTTAATTATAGATCAACAGAGTGGTGTTTACAGGGCATGCTCAGAAACAGGAATACCCTGTTGGTCTCATGCTGTTACCTTTAGTCTCATTTTTTTAGTTTCATAACAGTGTTGTTTGACCTTCTACATAGGAACACTTTGTTTTAACGTCATTCAAATAAAAATGCTGGAAAACAATGGAACAGACTGGGGTAGGAAGTCACATATCACCATATCAAAACAGATTAGGAACTCAAAAAAGACAAGAATGCATGAAAACAAAAAGCAGTGGCATTGAGAAAAGGGCCTAGTATCTTTATAGCAGCATGTGCTTGACAAAAATGGGCCTATGTTGGGCTGGGCAATATTTCAATTTGTTTTAAAGGTGTCAAAGTTGTTTTAAGGGAAGACATGAGATAAGACAATCCTGCCTCAATTTGCATTTAGACAGGATTCACTAACTTTATAGTTAGCCCACTGATAGTGTTAGATGGAATAGATGTTATGAAATAGATGCCAGATTTAATTCTCATTAAAAAGTTTGTTTTGTTTAAAAAATAAAAGAATGTATTTTGCCAGTGTCTTTTATTTGAAATGTGTAGTGTAAATGGATAACTAAGATTTTATTTATCTTATTTGTTTTGTTTCGGAGCATTGATATTATTCATATCAACCAAATGCTTTTGGAATATGTGCTGGCAAGACTCTGGCAATATAGTAGAGAGCATTAAAGATGTTGATACAACATTTTATACCAAATCAAGGTGCAATAAGAAGGGCAATATATCAGTTATTTTTATTAAAGCTAGGGTCTATGATCTGAAAACCAGTTTGGCTGTTGAGACAGATTTGAAAAATGCAGCCTGCCCCCCCTCACTCAGCCCTCCCCTCAGTATTCCAAGATCCCGCCCCCCAGCTCGTGTCGCCTCACAACACGCCCCCTCTGATAGAGCAACAAGCCGGCTGGCATAATATATCAACAACAACCAAAAACAACTCGGCTCAACTGAAAGTAACAAACACGACAGTCATCCCCCTTGTAACACACAGCAGTAGCCATTTCAATTGGACCAGCGGCGAAGCGGGTCTGGCGTCACCAGAGCAGAGCCGATTGTGGGCGAGGATTTACCTCTCTCGGCGCCCGCTCCGACCAACAACATTCAGTCATTAGCCAGTATAGGCACAGACTAACCAGAGTTATCCAGCAGACATCTCCCACTGTAGTAAACAAAGCTATTACCTGTTCAACCAGGGGCGGAACAGCCGGTGCTGCGGTCGTTCGCCAGCCGGCGGGCCAGGGCTGCAGCCAATGCTGCGGGCCGGGGCTGCGGTCGTTCGCCAGCCGGCAGGCCGGGGCTGCAGCCAATGCTGTGGTCGTTCAGTAGCCGGCTGCCGGCGCAATGTTAAACAGTCCCAAATGATTCTGCAGCTTTTTCTACCGTACGATTCTCCAATGTTGAGCCCCCTTGGGACCTGTATTGCTCATATTTCTTCCTTATTCCAGCCTTTTTCTCCAAACTTTTACGTTTCCTTCTCTTCGATGTGGAGGATAGCAGAAGCAGCCTCCCAGCTCCATGATGCTTCAGTAGCTATGCTGCTAGCTGATCACTGGTACATCAGAGAGCTAGTGGGGAGGAGGCGGGACCATGGGCATGACGGTGCGAAGCGAGGGAGACAGGGGATTGGATGGACTCACGGACCAATCGAACCGCGCGGGCATGCACGGTTCGATTGGTCAACTAGTATGCAGCTTTGCAGCGGATATACTGAATGGATTTTTTTCGTTCTTTTTGGTCTTTATATTGTGTAGATTGGACCATAGGACCATAACAGCCCTATAAACGGTGTTATTAATATGTACAAAGCTTCCAAATCGTAGACCATAGCTTTAAGTTGTCTAGTTTTTGAAACATTTTCTATCTCACAAAAATTCCACGGTATATGTACAGACAAATACATTTTCTAACCAGTGTTCTTTACCTAAAGCTTGGTCCCTGAACATGAGCAGATTGACTAACTGAAAAAAAATAACAACAATAAAAAATGGAAAAGTAAAAAATCAAATTGATGTCTTATGTCTTCTGAGCAGCTGGAGACTAAACTACTGTACCAAACGAATCTTCAGCATTTCCATAAATTATAAATAAATAAAATATTTTTATTAAGTTACAGTTTGTTAAATGTCATGCTAAAAAATATCACTGTCTTTTGTTATTTTCTAAAAATCTTGCTTAACACCAAATTTTGGGGGGATTACAAACTGTTGTGCAACATATGGAGAAGTGAGTAGAACTGGCAAGGAGAGGGTTTACCTGGACGGTTCTCCTTTTTAGAAATATTACCATGTATTTGCTCAATGTAGATGATTCTCTTGCTGTAAAGAAAAAAAAGTAACGGTTATTAATTTTGTTAATTTTGTGAATATGTTCATTTTAAAGCACATGCTGTCTACACAAAAGAAGATTTTGGTACAGAAAACTGTACCAAATTTTCACAGTGTCCAGATTGGTCTCTGGTCCCAGGACTTCTTTTTTCTGATAACAAATGACCAAAAGTGTTCCATTTGTACCTGAATCATATTGAAGTGAAGAATTTTGGTACTGGACCAGCCCTTTCCTTTCATCATGGGAAAGATTTGTAGAGCTTTTGGTCCATATCACCAAGCCCTTTTTGTAGAATTTCATGAATAATGCTGCTCATACACCTAATGCAAACTATTATATCTGTGCCACTAATAAGAGAAGATGTTGCCGTTGTGGTATTTTTAAAGTTATAGTGTTAGTAAAGGTGACTAATAACATCAGTTATGACACTGTTTCACAGTCCTTTAGCTTTTTTACATTTTTTTACTGAAATCATTCTGCTATCCTCTGCAGAGATCCTGCTTCCCTTCTCACTCCCTGTGAGAATATCTGTAGAGAGACAAAGCTGGAGTGAGCATTATCACACAAACTTAAAATAACTCCAGATTTCAGACAGTTCCTTATTAGGTCTTGAATCCTCAATGGGAAGGAAGTTGACACACACACATGCAAAGACAATATATTGACAGGGTAGTGTTCCTTTGAGTCCAGGGGCAGGACAGGACAGCATAACCTTAGACACAGCAGCTGGCTGTGGCTTTTCTTAAAGAGATGAAACATGATCAACTTGGTATAGCCATGAATGTCCACTTTAATTAATGTGGGACTAAACTACCATATGACTGATAGTAAAGCACCTTTTTAACAGTTTCTCTTCAGAAGTCTTATTTATACATTAATTTTATGGTCAGAAATCACTTACTGACTCTACAGCTGTTAGAAAAAGCTTTAGGAGGTAACATTTAAATTGTGATTTGAAGCCACCCTATCGTCTATTTTTGTAACCACTTGTTAAGAGGGCCTGTATGCTCCACTGCATGCCTCACTGGTGTTTGTTCTATTTTTGACCCGATTATGTCCTTGAAAAGGACACGAAAACTGTCAGTCTGTGTGTGTGCGTGTTTTTGTGTGTGTACGTTCGCATGCATGTGTGAGTGGCACTTGGGCAGGGTGGGGTGAATGGCGTCACAAGTGCTCCAGTTTAGGAAAAGTGACACTTTGCCTTGAAAGAGTCTTCAGGGCAGATAGATAAGGAATTTAGTGGCTTTATCACAAATGCCACTATTTAAATTAAAAGGGTGAGGCACTTAGGATCTGGCACCGGCCTTTCAGTCTAGTGATAAATTTGCAAGAAAGTGGAAAAGATTGGAGCCTGAGAGCAGATTAGCAGGATACAAATATAGAAGTGACATTATAGTGGGTATTAGTCAGGTGCTCTGCTGAACAAGTGGCCATGTCCTGATGGCTCTGAAAATGGGACCTGCTTGCAGTAGGGACAGCTTCCTGACATTTTTTAGAAACATTAACTTTAGGAGTAAATAGAAACTTAGATTACCAAATCAGGCTTTATAGCAATGTTGACAAGAGTTAGAGAATTAGTTAATTCTGTTTTGCTGTCTGCTTCATGGCTGTGTTTGTTTATGGGTTGAAGTTGGCAGAAATATGCAGCCGTAGCCAAAACAGACAGAGGAATCCCACTGAATTGTGCCGTTGCAAAGCACTGAACACAAACAAGATGAATTTTAATAAATTCAAGTAACATTGAATTTGTTACCTCCGCCAAGGAGGTTATGTTTTCGGGAGAGTTTGTTTGTCTGTCCATCCGCCCGTCTGTCCGTCCGTCGATCTGTCTTTGAACAAAATAACTCAAAAAGTAATGGATGGATTTTGATGAAATTTTCAGAAGTGTTCAGCATGGGAAAAGGTGGAACTGATTCAATTTTGGTGTTGATCTGGATCAGCATCTGGCCGCCATGACGAAAAATGTGATTTTTGTGAATAACTACTGAACTAAAATAGATATCATCATGAATCCAATTGCTAATGCTATGTTTTCATGTTCAAGGAATCTAAATATTTCGAGGAAATAAAGGTAGGACTAATATTATGTTGAAAATCACAATATGGGTGAGGACTGTGGCGCTGGCGGAGGTCTGTGCTCTCCGAGTGCTTTTCTAGTCTATTTATAATTTCTGTTTGTTGAGCACTTTCCTAAAAGGATGCTAATTGTGGTTCTTAGGGTCAATGAGGTGTTTTTGTTTTCTTTACAGCTCTTTTATTTCCAACAAGTGCGATAGTAAACCAATGAAACCCATTGACACTTGGTGTTTTTGTATGCAACCCGTCTATTTCCTATTTTCCACCTAACACATTAGCCATTTCTACGCCTAATGCTCACGTTGAATTTCAAATAGACATGCAGGACTATTTGCACCCATGGGGCTCTAATTTCGTAGACCAGGCGTGGCACATCTGCCCTGCGCTTTGCCTGTGCCACACTGCACCAACAGCATGTGTCCAGCGCACTTTGCAAGTTTCTTGCATGGCGCAGAGAGGCACGTCTCTTCCCCCTGCACAAGTGCCGGAGAGAGAGGAGACAAGCCGTGAGTGGGTTTAACACACCTTCAACAACTGAATAAATGCCTCTCCTTGCCTTTAAATGCGCTGCAGTTGAGGTTCAGTGACCGATCGGTTTGACTGATCCCCGCCAACGTGGCCACTGTGTGCTGGAAAGAGCCGATAGTGGAGACGGTCAGAGCCGCTGTGACTTTTACAGCAACTTAGAGAGCGGAGGGGCCATCGGGGCGTGCATCAGAGGCCACAGTGCGCATCACCGGTTGGACCACCTTGCGGGACAGATGTAATCTGTTCCTGTGCCATGAATAGGAGTACAAAGTTAAGTGACAGTTACATTTAAACACAGCAGCAGGCTAAGCCATTCATCATGCTTGTGATCCACCTGCATTTCTGGTCTGTCATTGCCAAATAGCAGAACCTTTGGTGATATATCCTCTTCCGGTATCTCCTCGTCATCCTCCTTGCAATCATGTACTCCATCTTTTAAGATCACGTTAAGAATAAAGACTGAAACAGTGAAATATGGGCAATCACAGGGAAATCTTTAAGACACTGAGTGACCTACATTTATTTTCTCTCTATTTTTCTCCCTCCTTACTTTTGAATTTCATATGAGAGAAGCCAGATATACAGTGGGTACGAAAAGTATTCAGACCCCCTTAAATCTTTCACATTTATTGCAGCCATTACTTTAAATCATTTAAATTCTTTTTGTTCCCCATTGATGTACACAAAGCACCCCATATATCCCAAAATCTGAATGGTAGATGTTGCTAAAATGCCAGTTTCTCGTGACAACACCTTTAATATCAGTTTAATTGTGGAAACAGCCTAGTATCTTATTGAGGGCTATGGGTAGGCATGCCTCTGTTTGTCTCTAAATCCCCTCCTTGCGTGCTCTCTGGGGAGCATGATGCTCCCAGAAACACAACAAAACACATTAATTCAAAGGCTTTTATGCAACATAGAGCCTTGAGCTTGAGATTTACTTGCTGTTAACTTGGATGCGTGTGCATGTTGGCCACCATGTGACCCTGCATCATTGCAGTGCATTTGTTGTATTTTTGTACATGTCATCTAAAAGGAAGATGACGAAGACCTGAGTTGCAGTCCACACGCCACCAGAAGAATCAGTGTAGGGGTAGAGGAGAGATGACAGATTGATTACAGCAGTAGAGTCAAGTATAACAGAAAACTTTTTCGACAAACTAATAGATCAAAACCACGATCATCAACAACTAAATAATGAGTGAGGCTGTTCAGGCACAAACAAAAAGTCGGGAAACAAGGACATAGGTTTAGTGTAAGAATTCAACTGGTGGCCATGTACTAGGAGTGGGGAAAAAATCGATTCACATAAGTATCAGGTTATTTCGTTTGATGTTTTTTAAATCGATCTTTTTGTTCAAAAATGGATTTTTTTCACCAAATTTTAATGCTTCATTTTAGTCTGTATTAATAAGCCACTTTTAAATGCAATCCAGGCTTTTGAAGAGAGAGTATAAACAGCTGGTTAAAATATATTGCTGAATAAATCCTAAAAACAGACTCACATGTGATGTGTTTTTTTCCTGATATAGTCTGTAGGCATCATGATTGGTCATCTTTTTTGCTGGTGTTAAAAAAGCTAACTTAAGATTGCAAAAATCGGCAATATCATAGAATCGCAACTTAAAGCGAATCGGCACCTAAAAAAATTGTAAAAAATCAAAACGGGGGGAAAGGGTATCATCCCGGCCCTACCATGTACATTGATGACTGTAATGTGATGCCTTGGTTGACTTTGTTCTTAGATGCATTTGTGTAGCTTGCTTTCTTTGGCTGTATTTTCTCATATCTAAAATTAAAAAGTATTCTTTGATACAATGGCGGGCTGCGTTTTTCAAATCTGTCTCCACAGTCAAACTGGTTTTCAGATAGTAGACCCTAGCTTTAAGGTTTAATGACAGAATGTAATAATAATAATAATAAGAAGAAAGATAAAGAAAGAAAGAAAGAAAGAAAGAAAGAAAGAAACGCTACAGGAACAATAGGGTCCTTGCACTTTGGGCAAGGACCTCTTCTCGCTCTAGCAAGAGGAGATGTTTGGCAGAGATTTTAATAACTTACTGTGGCTGCACATTATATTACTTTGCACCACAACTGTAATGTGCACATATGCAGTCACATTGTTGGATGTGCAATACCAGTTATGTGACTGAAATCACCTTATGCTGCCATCTGTATATTGTTTGGCAGAGACTAATACAGTGAACTTTCAGTTACTAAACAAGACAAAGTTAAAGTATGTCAGATATCACCATCAGTCATATTACTCAGTAACCATGGTATGTTCTCTCATTGTGTTATCAGGACTTAAAAGATATAAACTGCAAATGATGGTCTTTGTAGATTCAGCAGTGTTACAATTGCAAAATGTAATGTGTCAATTTGTGACTTTAAAAAATGATTTTCTGTCTTTTTAATTAGGATTTTAGGAACACAGTGAATATTGGTCTTTCATGGATATTAAACCAATGTACATTTGTTTGAACCTGACGTTCATACGACATACCAGTTATCCAAACACTGCCTTCAAATAATTGCAATATGTTGTAGAAGGCTTTTTTTTCACACAACATCCTTACACCCTAAAGGTTACTGTTTGCACTCATATGGAAGTGTCCAGTGCATCTTTATGATTGTCCATGATGTTTACCTTAGCTCTGAGCATTATCATACAAAACCCAAAACCAGTGAAGTTGGCACGTTGTGTAAATCGTAGATAAAAACAGAATACAATGATTTGCAAATCCTTTTCAACTTATATTCAATTGAATACACTGCAAAGACAAGATATTTAATGTTTGAACTGAGAAACTTTATTTTCTTTTGCAAATAATCATCAACTGAGAATTTAACGGCAGCAACACATTACAAAAAAGGTGGCACAGGGGCATTTTTATCACAGTGTTACATCGCCTTTCCTTTTCACAACACTCAGTAAACGTTTGGGAACTGAGGAGACCAATTTTTGAAGCTTTTCAGGTGAAATTGTTTCCCATTCTTGCTTGATGTACAGCTTAAGTTGTTCAACAGTCCGGGGTCTCCGTTGTTGTATTTTACGCTTCACAATGCGCCACACATTTTCAATGGGGGACAGGTCTGGACTACAGGCAGGCCAGTCTAGTACCCGCACTCTTTTACTACGAAGCCACTAGGGCTGGGACGATTCACTTTTCTCCCGATACGATTTATTGCGATTTTTTAGGTGCCGATACGATTTAAATTGCGATTCTACGATATTGCCGATTTTTGCAATCTTTAGTTAGCTTTTTTAAAACCAGTGAAAAAGATGAACAATGATGATGCCTACAGACTATATCAGGAAAAATACACATCACATGTGAGTCTGTTTTTAGGATTTATTCAGCAATGTATTTGAACCAGCTGTTTATGCTCTCTCTTCAAATTCTGGATTGCATATAAAAAGTGGCTTATTATCCCTTCAGGCAACAGAGTTTTTTCAAGAAATATTCAATTTTGCTATCAAGATTTAAAAAGGCTATAGTTTCAAAGTGGTTGGTTTTCCCAGCCATCATCATCGCTGTAATTTACGGGCCGAGCATGAACGCCTCTGCTGCCTTCACTGTTTACCCCCGGCTTCTCTCTCGTCTGACCAGAGCTCTGCGGTCTCATTCTCCGCTAACACCGTCACTTTTCGCGGTGTTTTGAGCTTCCCTGCATCCCAGACCACGTAGGCCTACCCTCTTCGGTAGTCGCCGGCCATGGAGAGGAAAAGCTCTCGGTATGTCCTGCTCCGGGACTGTAATGGCGCGCGGAGCCGCTCCCGCTGCGCGCACTCTCTGCCAGTTTGGTTCTCACTGGACGACTGACCGTCATCCTCAGAGAGTAAATATTCCTCAGATTCAGAGTCAGACAGTACTTGACAAAGTACTCTCGGCATCGTGAGTACTCTCTATCACTCTGTGTCTCTCTCTCTGCTCTGCTCCACAGCCTCTGCAGTACACCTGCAGTCCGGTGTGTGTGTTTTAAAATAAATATACGCCAAAACTTTGAATAGAAACCTGTCACCTGTCCACTATCTGCTGGTGAAAAGTAGTAAATCTACTCAGCACTATTTTAACAGCTATGGCCTATTTTATCCAGCAATGTTGCTTGCCTCAGTTTGGCGACTTCAGCGCCCTTAGAGTGTGAGTGTGCGTGTGTCTGGGGGGGGGGGGGGGGGGTATCGATTTTTGAATAAAAATAGCGATTTTAAAATCGGCAGACAAAAAATCGCGATACTTAGGTATATCGATTTTTTCTCCCACTCCTAGAAGCCACGCTGTTGTAACACGTGCAGAATGTGGCTCAGTATTGTCTTGCTGAAATAAGCAGGGGCGTTCATGAAAAAGACGTTGCTTGGATGGCAACATATATTGCTCCAAAACCTGTATGTACCTTTCAGCATTAATGGTGCCTTCACAGATGTGTAAGTTACCCATGCCTTGGGCACTAATACACCCCTATACCATCACAGATGCTGGCTTTTGAACTTTGCACCTATTAACAGTCCGGATGGTTCTTTTCCTCTTTGGTCCGGAGGACACAACGACCACATTTTCCAAAAACAATTTGAAATGTGGACTGGTCAGACCACAGAACACTTTTCCACTTTGCATCAGTCCATCTTAGATGAGCTCGGGCCCAGCGAAGCCGCTTTGGCTTTGCATAGTAGAGTTTTAACTTGCACTTACAGATGTAGCGACGAACTGTAGTTACTGACAGTGGTATTCTGAAGTGTTCCTGAGCCCATGTGGTGATATCCTTTACACAGTGATGCCGGTTTTTGATGCAGTACCGCCTGAGGGATCGAAGGTCACGGGCATTCAATGTTGGTTTTTGACCTTGCCGCTTACGTGCAGTCATTTCTTCAGATTCTCTCAACCTTTTGATGATATTACGGACCATAGATGATGAAATCCCTAAATTCCTTGCAATAGCTCGTTGAGAAATGTTGTTCTTAAACTGTTGGACAATTTGCTCACGCATTTGTTCACAAAGTAGTGACCCTCGCCCCATCCTTGTTTGTGAATGACTGAGCATTTCAGGGAAGCTGCTTTTATACCCAATCATGGCACCCACCTGTTCCCAATTAGCCTGTTCACCTGTGGGATGTTCCAAATAAGTGTTTGATGAGCATTCCTCAACTTTCTCAGTCTTTTTTGCCACTTGTGCCAGCTTTTTTGAAACATGTTGCAGGCATCAAATTTCAAATGAGCTAATATTTGCAAAAAATACCAAAGTTTACCAGTTCGAATGTTAAGTATCTTGTCTTTGCTGTGTATTCAATTGAATATAAGTTGAAAGGGATTTGCAATTCATTGTATTCTGTTTTCACTTACGATTTTATACAACGTGGCAACTTCACTGGGTTGGGTTTTGTATTTCACTCAGTTTTGTGGGTGCAGTTTTTGTTCAGTGGTCCAATAAATTAGAGGAAGTAAATGATCCAGCTGGAGTTTGGACAAATTCATCTGATCCACTTTGTAAATAAAACATTAGTAGGACATGTCCTGTTTTCTAAGGAAATAAGAGCAAACATTCTTGTGGGTTGGGTTCATGTCACACTCGAAACACATCCATGTATATAAGAGATATGGTCCTTCTTTTGCATTGTGTTTGGCTTTGTGCTTGGATTATTCTTCTTTTACATACCAAAATATCTGTCAACAATGCAACACATACTTTTAGACATTGTGCTTTACCACTACCATTCCACCATTATTGGTTAAGATTTCAAAATGTAAACTTGAAAATTGGATTGGATTATTGAAATATTGGCTCTTTTTACTATCACACGGAAAAGCTGTTGATTTTATGGATGCTTTTATGCTATGAACACACACAATGTTTTTTCTCTTGTAGTGTGAACTTAAATCACATTCTTATAGGCTGTCTGTGTTTATGTATGCTCATGCCGTGCTTTGACTTGAGGCAGCAAGTTCACACCTGTTCTCTGGAGGGTGTTCTAAAAGATGAGTAGAAAAGATGCAGGCGAGCAAAAAAGAGAAAAAGTGATGTTATACAAGGACTTTAGTTAGTCTAAAAACAGAACCATCACACTTGTCTTGTTTTTTTTTTCCCTGCAGTTTCCTAGTTTCTGTGGGATTTTCTCGCTTTACCAATCATAATGTCAAAATCCCCTGAATTTCTTTCTCAATTTTCCTCTAATCTACAAACACATATTATTTTTGTTACTTAACCTTCCTTATTATCATTTAATCCCCCCTCCTTTCCCTCTTCCTCTCTCCCCTCCTCTCTTTTTTTGCAACAGTTGGTGTGTGTTCGTCTTGGCAGCACTCCATACTCTGTTTGATGTGGTTTCCAGAAGTCCTGAACTAGAGTCCCTGGCCACTTTTTCTGTCATCAGTAGACCTGCTGTCTCTTTAGCCTCCATTGACTCCCTTTAACCTCCTCCTACCTTACTCGCATTGAAGCAGCTGCTTTCCTTCCCATAGCACATTTCTACTTGAAAATAATCTGATTCGCATTATTTGGTTGTAAAGCAGATTTTTTGCTGTCGTCTGCACACAGAATTGTACTCTATCAAATACCCTTTTACCGTGTGCTGGAGCATGTACTGCATTACTGAGTATCTTCGAGGCTCTGTTCCAAGCACTGGAGAAAAATAAAAGAAGGCCACATTTTTCCTCTTGTAATTATAATTTAGAGAGGCTAAAATATGATCCTCTTTTTAAGTATTGAGGCACAAAAGACTTGTACTTTTTCCATCCCAATAACATGTAAAACTGCATCAAAGTTAATCAGCTCTGTTCAGCCCATTTCTACCAACGACCTTTACACATGGTAATTTGAGTGATAGAAAAGGAAGGTGGGGGGTAGAGGCAGCAAGATCAGAGCTTCAAAGGACAGTCAGTGACCCTACATGGGCGCCTTTCCTGCAGATACCAGCACGTTTAGAGGGAAACTGATAGGCAGGTGAAATATCGGCCACTTACAGAAAAGAGGCAGGGACTAGGGAGGGCAGACAGGACAGAATGGATATGGATTGGGTCACAAGGCTGACGAGGCCTTCCTAAGGAAATGAATATTCTTCACAAAGTACACTTGGTGACACTTAGGTGTAAGGACAAAACACAAGAGCAAAGGCGATCTATTCCTCATTTGGCACACAAAGCTTTAGATCATGGATGTTTTTGTTAGATTATACCTCACATACTGAATCACAGAAGGCTTTTAAGGGAGAGACTGAGCTAAATGTGTGTGTTCTGACTCTTTGGTTTGAAGTGCCAAGTAGAGCTGGATTAGTAATCACCAAAATTTATGTCACAGTATTTTTTAATAGTGGTACATCTTTACAATGATTTTGTCAAAGGAATAACAAATGGTTGTCACAACACCAAAGCTATAAACTCTGATAGGATTCTAGTTTAGCTGTAATCAACCAAACAAAAAGTCCCTTTATATACCAATCAGTTGGTCATTAAATGAAAGAGAAAAATTATTCATAAAGCAACCTGAAAAGTGACGATGTCAGAGAACCTTGTAATTGGCTTTAATTTTAAAAATAAACGCAATTAGCTTTTGTTGGATTGTGAATAATTTGTACCTCATTTTGTTGTATTTAAGTAACAATTTGTTATATATATATACTGTATATATATTTATATATATATATATGTATTTATGTATATAATATGTTGTATATATATATACTGTGTATATATACTGTATATATATATGTATATATATATAGATATATACATATGTTGTATTTAAGTAACAATTTTATAAATAAATAAATAAATATATATATATATATTTTTTTCTTTTTTTTTCTTTTCTTTTCTTTTTTTTGAAAAGGCATGAGGGATTTCAAAATGAGTTCACTTTTTTCTACCCAACTTTGAACAGGCTTACGTCTCTGAGAGGTCAAGAGGTCATAAGTTAATTAAACATTCATTTAACCACATTTAATTATTCTACTAAAAGTATCATTTCTGTTCAAGTATACAAGTTAAAAGCTGTAATTTGACTTTTAATTAAAGGAATTAATACTATGCTTACTACCTATACTTACTATCTATCTATACTTCCACTTTAAAAAAACACTATAATGTGGTTTCATAGGACAGAAAAGCAAAATATTAAATCAAACATGATCCACAACATTGATGCTATCATGATTTGGCAATAATAAGGAAATTATGTATTTCAAGAATCTTATACAATATATCATGTTAGCGAAATATATTTTTTAGATTGGATATCAATAGTCTGGGCCAGGAAGTTAATACTTTTACACATACAAGAACAGATGTTTTTTCTCACTCACATTCATAAGAACATTAATGTTGATGATTCTTGCTGTGAGAAATCAATTTAGTAAGCATGGACCTAAAATCTTTCTCATTTCAAATCAAAATCAACATATTTTATTGATATAACTATTCCAAAATACTGATCAGTGTAAACTGAAACTTGATTATTCCCCATAATAGCAAGAAACAAATGAAGAACATCTCTAAAAGTCTTTAATTCTTAATTTAGATTTTACACTGAAAAAAAGATAATTGAAAAAGCAATTGGCTTTTTACATGCTCTAATGTGAATACATATCAACTTTCACCTCACCAGGGGGGATACGCACTATTGTGGGTTGGACTTCCAGGTTGTATCAGATGAAGCGTTGTGGTGGAGGCAGAGCTAAACATGCCCAGGGGGCTGGATTGAAACTGGTGTCTCATTTTCAGGGGCAAACAAACACATACAGGGAGCAGACATGGCTGTCACTTCTCCCTTAGTTCCCCTGTCAACCCCAAGGGCAGCAGACGGGAGTAACCTCAGTGCTGTGGAGATGCCACTAAAATCTGCATGTAGTCATCCAGGGACACAACTACATGACCAGTTATACACACACAATACACAAACATTTGCTGCATCTGTGTAGGGTGCTCTGCAGACTTGGTCCTGTACAACAAGAGTTACAGAGTGTTACATGGACCACAGCATTTTGTTATTACTATATTAGTAACTGCTTGGAAAAAGATTAGCATGGATGCTAACAGATTAATTGCAGTTTTATCAGATCTGGACCACATTTCTTTACTAAATGAAGAACAGACAACAACAGTGAAAGCTCTTCTTGACAGAAATGATGTTTTCCCTCCACTTCAACAATATTTTGTTGGTAATTTGTAGTTGCTTACCTTTTGTATTTTACACTGTGGCAGTTGCGCCATGAATGTGACTGACTTAAGCCAACACTGAGGGCCTTATCTACTAAGATCCAAAAAAATGGGTGCTAAATTGCGTGTGCAAACTAAATTGTACGTGCTATTAGTGGGTGTGTTGCGGCTGATCTGCTATCACTGTGTGCGCAATTAATAACAGGAGCAAAATTGACGTGGACCGCCCTCCTCAAAGGAGGATTTTGCGTGTGCTACCGACTGCCACTATGGAGAGTTTGGGAGAGCAGAGAGGTCATAAATGAAAAATGATGTTTGAAGCCATGGAGTGTGAGGCAAACACACTTGCGTTAATTTTTTCGCCGCATGTCATTTTGATGGACAAGATCGTCACTTTTCCCTCATGCCATATTTCTATCCATCATTTTTAATTTTACTTTTGTGATTGCAATGAAATATAACCTAAGTGGCAGCATTAGCATAGTTGCACAGCTTCATCATCAATAACCTCTCATGTGAAGAGCAGTCACACATAGCGCACTGACTGCATCACACTCTGTTCAACTCAAAAAGTTATGGACGGATTTGAATGACATTTTCAGGAAATGTCCGGATTAGGACAAGGAACAAATGATTCGATTTTGGGAGTGACCCGGATCACTGGCTGGATCCAGGAATTTTTAAAGGATTCGTTAACATTGCAAGATAGGATCTTTTTCGGCATTTGTGCATATTTGTATGTTTTCCTGGTCAAGGAATCTAAATATTTAGTTGATATAAAGGTAGGACTAATATTTATGGTTAAAATCACAATATGGGTGAGGACTGTGGCGCTGGCGGAGGTATACGCTCTCCTAGTGCTTTTCTAGTTGGCTACGAAGGTTTTTCAAAATTTTTTTTACATAGATTAAATGACCTCCTCCGTGATGTAGAGCGCAATGCAGAGATGGTTTACTTTACGAGTGCGTCTTCATGGCACAATGGATTGTCTCTCCTTGTCCAGTCCTTGATAATGACTGACAGCCTCCAAGTCTTTCTGTCTTTAATAAAATAAAATGAGTCAGCGATGGAAAATATTCAGTTAATTTGACCCCTGTTTGCCACCATAATCACAGCCTCCCATTCGTAACACTGTGCCCTTTTTTGCACCCGCTTTTCAAATGTACTATGTTCAGATGCAAAAACACCATGCGCAATCACTTGCGGGTTTGATAAATCACATTGCGGTTGCTAAATAATTACATTTGCATTTCCTCCTCCCAGTATTTTGTGTGTTCTGATGATCTGCATGTATTCTGCAATATCATGAGGGCAAGCACGCTAAATGGACTGCGCGTGCCCTAAGTCATTTTTCCACCATCATATAATACTTCTAGAGTCATTGTGATAGTACATCACCTTACAACAAGTTGAATGACACCTCTGTCATGGTCTGAAGGGGTCTGTATAGCCCTCACTGGCACAGTGTAACCTCTGGGTGGATGGTGAGAACACTTCCACACTAAAAGACAACAAAATTTTACTGCTTTGACTGCTTTACGGCATACATCACTTCCCCCTCGAGGCGAAAGCTAAATGTTGGGAAAAGGAGAATATAAAGCAGTTTTTAAATTTTTAAAACAGATTTAATGAACAGAATTTAGAGTAAATATGCACTTATTTTTCTAATGGAAATAGGGACCTCTTGCTCACACTCTTGCATTATAGGTGGCAGAAATACTCCTCTGACCTTCGATGCCACCCGCCGTTAGACAAGAAGAAGAAGAAAACTAAATGTAGAGTAGTTATCATGGGGAAAGCACCAAAAAACCTAAAGAAAAGAAAAGTTTAATAAAAAAGCTGATTTTGCAGTTATTGTTGGGCTTGTAAGTACATGATGATTTATTTGAAAAGAAACATGATCGACAGTGCCTTATCAGTCCACATATTTTTTTTTGTCTCTCGGGACGTCCTGTTGCCTCCGCCCCCCTGCGCCACGAAATTAGGGCCCTGAATCTCACCAGTCTGTGTTTACCCCAAACCTTGTTTCAAGCTTTTAGTCAAAAGAGGTGATTGAAATGGAAGTGCGAAAATGATTGTTAATGTCTGCGTTCAGGACTAACAACCACATCTCTTTATTTTGTGCAGTTACACCTAAGCGTCCATCCTAGGATCAGCAGCTTGACCTTTCAAACAGAAAAGCAGCAAATTTAGCTCACAAACCAGACTCCCTTTTTTTTTTAACTTTCCCAGATTGATCAGTGATTGTGCTGGCGCCGAGCAGCTGTATAGCTTTACATTGGCGAGGAGGAGGTTTAGCGGTTTTCAATAGTATTTCAGGATATCCGTGCTGCTGCTGCTGCAGTTTTTAGCAGACTAACAGCTGCCTCCAGCATTAGTGTACAAGTAGACACTTCTTAATGTTCCCCAGCCCTGGCCTCATGTGTCACATGGACTCCATCCAGCCTAACCAGCCTGCTTTTCACATTGGCTGGATTGGTTGGAAGCAGTGTGAGACCAGCAATTTACAATATGCTCCAGATTATCCTTTCATTTTGGTTTAAGGTTAGTTACAGTAATGTGACCAGTTCTGACGTTTTGGTGGCCTCGGTTTTCCCACAAAAAGCAAACAGAGTAGAGACACCTTACTAATTATATACAATTTATTATCACAGATGAACAGTGATTTATTACTTTTTTTTAACACTCTCTGGACCAAGGGAAATTAGTTACATAGCCCTGTTGCTTGCAATTTGACAATGCTGCCTTGAATTCACTGGGATGTAAAATTAATTCTTGCAGTTGTTTTCAATGGGACTTTCATGTTTGCCTTGCTCTCTGTTAAAATCTGAGAAAAATACAAATGATTGGGCTTGGCTCAGTAACTTCATTGTGTGAGAAAAGAAAGCCAAACTGGACAGGGTTCAGTGGTTTTAGGCCTTTTGAGGGTTTGTGTGTCAGAATTTATGTATTTAATTACACAGTCATTCTCCTAATGTAAGTGGAGAAAAAAGGAAAATGGATAAAAAGCCCCATCAAGCCTATAAGCTTGTAGTTTCCCTCTTACTGAAAGCTGGTCACTGCTGCTGTTTAGCTCCCCTTGAACTGGGCTAATACTTGTCTATTCCGATTAGGATTAGTAAGTGTTGCATGGGCTCAGGGACCCGGGACTTGTAATCTAATAAATCAAGATAAAAAACTCTGAGATTGGTTTACAGAGGGCTTGGATTTACTATTGGCCATCTCAGAGAAACAGGGATTAACACAGCATTTGGTGCTGTAGCTACACCCCCTTGGATAATGTGCAGAGGGAGAAGGAGAGTAAGCAAAGCAGAGAGGGAGAAGAGAAGAGAGAGGGGGGTGGAGGAGAATAGCTGGCTAGGGCTTTATATTGCCTAACAGACAGCAAGTTAAACTCACAGTGACAGGGTCAGGTTAGTCCTTGTACAAAAGGCTTTGTTCCATAGGCAGATTAAAGGTCTCTTTGACAGTTTTTACACTTTTGGATCATGTTGAACATGTTAGGAGTTAATCCTGTCCGTGAGGGGAAGAAGCCCTGCTCCCACAGAAGAGACAGATAGGTACAGAGTGATCACCAGCCCAACCATGTTCTGTTTAAAAGATCAGAGCATGGAGTAATCACATCGGGATCATTATTTGATTTTTTTTCTTTGATTTGTTTGAAATAGAAAAAACAGCGAACAGGCTAATACCATTAAGTGTTTTTTTCCTCACTATCGCTGAATGTATGGAAATAAAGCACCAATACCATACATTTGTTCTAGAAATCAACCAATATGACTACAGAAAGTTTCAGATCTGGATTATGTTACCCTCTTTCCTCTGCTGTTTGAATAACATTAAAGCACACAGTCATCATCTCACACTGGCAGACACAACACATGATTACACCACTGTGCGATGTGAAGGCACTTTCACATGCCCAGCACAGTGTGAGAGGGATGCATTTTCTTATGAAGCATCTTCAAATAAAAAAATGACACTGAACTGATGATTAAGGTACAATAGGTGTAAATACGTATGATCCTCCTTACTAATTAGTGGGCTCTCTGTCCACTAGATTTTATATGTGTTTTTTTTAGATATTTTAGATAGAGAAAATGCTTCAAATTCACTCAGAAGGGGCGAGATGAAAAAAATAAAAAAATGTCATTATTCTGGGAAGAGAATAATAAAGCATTTGTAGAAGAGGAAATTGCAGCTTTTTGCTGTGAAAAAAATCTTTTCAACAAATATAGATATGCAACAAACAAGTGCAAAGTCTTTGACATCTTCAACAATGGAATCAAGCACTGGGTCTGGCTGAGAAGCATAAATATTTAGAATGTTTTAAATGATTTTCCTTACTAAAGCTGTGAGATTTTAGAAAAATAATAATCAAGATCATTTTATTTAATCTGGTATTTCAACATAGATTTTTGTAAACAAAGAATGACCCTTTTCCTCATTATACTATTTTTAATCAAAAATAGCAAAATAACTAGTGAAGTGTTATAAAAGTAGTTCATGAGTATGAGACTTTTCTTTTGTTACTTCTACAACAAACAATCATAATTTATAATTTCGTCCATATGTAATACATAGGCAAGAACACCTTGGCTGCAAAATATTTAAAGGCATGTATACAAAACTGTATTTTGACACATTTCTTACCCCAAAGAAATGAAGCAGCTTCTGTGATTTGAAAACTGCAGAGGGGGCATATTTAGATTTTGTAAAGATTGTGATTGCTTGGTAAGCCTTGCTTTACATTGATGATTCCTTTTCAATTCCCTCCACATACATACTTCCACTTCTCTTTTAAAATAAATAAGTCACATTCAGACAAAAGGCAGCCAAAGTAAGCAAAAATGGTAATGAGTGATCAATAAACACGTATCTATTCCCATATCTTGTTGTCTGTGTATCAACAAACTTAAAGCAGCTCCCAGGGCTGTTACTGGAACTCTTACAAATAACCATTAGCTAAAATGTTATGTATGGTGTGTATCTCAATATGTTTTCTGCATAGAACCAACAAAATGTTGCCACTTTATGCAGTACTGATATGATAATAAAATAACACCACTTACATGGGAGTTCCAACACCTCCTTTTGAGAGTGTATTGCATTATGAAATAGTAAATCAAATTTCACTTCAATTTTAACATCAAAATGTTCCATATGTGTCCTCCGAGAGCTCGACTTGTCCAACCTAAATGCACTTATGTCTAAACATGACAAAAATCTCTATCCCGTCTACACCTGGCTCTGAACTGACTTTGTGTAATCAGAGTGGCAAAATATAGACAAACATGCCTATAATTGCTGTGTGACACATGCATTTTAGACAGTGCTCTTCAACACATTAAAATAGGGCCTAAAGTGTTTCTCATGATAAATTCTCAAAATTTTCAAAGATTTTAACATGCCATCACAAGTTTTAATTGTGTGATTCAATAAGGTTAAGTAATCATTTGCAACTATTTGTATGCATGTTTGAATATGTCATGTTTTGTTTTAGAAAAAATGAATGTTATCTGTTATTATTAGTAATAAATTCTGTCTTGAACACATCTGGTGCAGCTCCTTTTCCACATAGTGTTTTTTTCTGAGAAACAAGCAAAATATCTTTCGACCTAAAATTTGAGCTCTTTAATCTCCTTTCAGATTCTGGGTTTTCATGTGAAGCTAACATTTCAAAGTTGATGGCTCTTTCATCCTCCTGCTTGTCTTGTTAGACAATATCAGACACAGGATAGTCTTTTTACATCCACATATGAAGGTGCAAAAACCTAGTAGCATATTTCTGTTTGTGTAAAAAATGCCTTTTCTTTCCTTCTCAGGGAAGTGTTAGCAATATCAGAGGGCAATTAGCAAGGAAACAAGAGAGAAATGGAGAAGCCAATTACTTCTTCGAGTTAGCTAAAGGCCATTTTAAACTGTGTGCCCATGACATAATAATGTTTATGGTAAATATTATAGTTGGAGACAGTGAGTGCATGGAGTGAGAGACAAAAAAAAAGGCATCAATCTTGGATCGAGAATAATTTATTAAGATCTGAGATGTGGCAATTACGTGGAAAGGACCAAAAAGAAAAAAAGAAGAAGAAGCCAACTCTCCAGGAACCGCATACATGATTGCAATCTTGATTAAATCCCCCTGGATCTAATGAGTTGATTTTCTGCTGTTAATATTGCATTGGCTGATGATGGATTCGTTAAGATAATGGAACGAAGCTAAAATATAAATGACTCCCTGTCAAGGAGCAGATTTTCGTCATTTTCTGTCTGACACCTCCGCCGTGGGGATTTGGTGAGGCCTTTTTGTGTTTAGAACCATCAGGATCTGGAATACTAATTGCTCATGTGTGGACGCTTCTAATGCCTCCCCACCCCTCCCTATCGTCTTGGTAAATATCTCCTCCACATCTCTATGCAGGAACAAAGAGACAAACACAGCATTCATTCCTACAAGCTGCTGAAATCTCAATGATCATTAAATACAACATTTTAAATGTATAGAAACATTTTGTCTCGATTATTCAAAGGCATTTATTCATTTCACAAAAAGTGCCAACAGAAAGAAAACACGTAGCCCTCCACAATTGACCTGTGCTTTGGAGATCAGTTACTGATGTGGTGTTGCTATGTGTGGTTGCTGCTCTCAGTTTAAAACAGTCTGTAACTTTGGTAAATGGGAGTAAAATGTCTGATGCGTAGAATATAGATTCCATATAACATGTGAGTCGCAGCACTATCTGCAACTTTTTCTCAGGAGGAAGAAGGCATAATGTTCAAAAGCAACCCTGTGATATAACCTGACATGCCAGATGGACAGCTCTTAATCATGATTTCAGAATTTCAGGGAGGTCGGTCTGCTCTGCAAGGCTACCTGTGATACACTTGATACACTTTTGTGTATCATGAATATGTTGAGATCTTTTATGAACTAGCAAGTCAGTTTGAACTCATGTTCAAATTTCAATCAAAGCAATTACAAAATATGAAAACACTTGTATTGAACTAGGGCTGCGGCTTTATATATATATGTGTATATATATATATATATATATATATATATATATATGTATGTATGTATATATATATATATATATATATATATATATATATATATATATATATATATATATATATATATGTGTGTATATATATATATATATACACACATATATATACACAAATATATACATATATACATATATATATATACATATATATGTATGTATGTATATATGTGTTTATGTGTATGTGTGTCTGTGTGTGTGTGTGTGTTTGTGTGTGTGTGAGAAGAAGAGTTTAATCTTCTTGTATTGTTATATTAAACCTTCTGAGATTGTTCAATCATGATATCAATCATTATTCTTACAAAGTCTCAGCCTCCTCTGATCCTTCTTTTCATCCTTATTTCCTGCCACATTACATGGGGACCCATCTGATTGGGCCATCTCAGAGGTCCCTTTCTTCTGAGTGTCACATTTTTGTGTCTTTTAACATGGTTTTACCTAATAGTCTTTTTTAATCAATCAAGAAGCAGCAGAAAATAGGCTTTGTCAAGGCTTGGCCTGGGGCCGCGTGATGCCTGCTCTGCCTGGTGACAGGTCTTCAAAGGGGATAAAAAGGAATATTTTTTGAGGAAAACCGGGGTTTCCATGGTACTGGCACTTGTTGCACATGGATCTCTATTCTTCACTCCTGCATGGGACTAAGGATTCAAAGGGCTGGACAACAAAAATTAGACGAGGAGGGGACAGCGGGACTGTGGAGGTAGCTGCCCTCGAGCCCCTGACTCTGTCCTCTCCTGGGGGGAAGAAAGAATAGGAGCCAGAAGTGACAGCATAAAAAGGGGCCTACTAGGTGCTGTCAAATATGCATGAGTAAATGGTCACTTTCACACTCTGCAGTGTGTTCACAGGGCTGGACTGAAACGCTAACTAGGAGACACGAAGTACAGACCAAATCAGAAAGAAGGTTATTCTTGCTGTGGCTATCACTTCTTGTATTTAGATGCTGTTTCATGTAGCATGAGGTCATGTTAACATGTTAGTTTCAGAGTTCATGTGTGGGAAATGAAACATAGAAACTTAAACAATAGATTGGCAGAAGTAATAGCAAAGAGGGTTATCATATAAAACTTCAGTTCTTCTCAGAGCCCATTTGTGTTCCTGTAGTTAAAATTAGTAATTATTTAGTGACTTGAGTATTTTTATGCAGCAGCCAGAATGTTTATAAACTCAAAGTTTAAATAACTCTGGTCTCCTTTACCCATGGTTATTGCATTAGTGCATGCGTGCATGCATGCAACCATAAATTTCACCCACTAATGCCTTCAAGCTATTTTCTTTTCTGTAAAAATGTTGTTCACAGTGATCACCATGGAGTTTCTCCTTGAATTTCTCCGACAATTACACATTCGTCAGTCTTTGGGAAATGGCATTATGAGGTCAAGGTTTCTGCATGTCAGTCCTTTAAGCAATTTGCAATAATTTCCATAGCATCATTACCGCTACCTTCAATAACAAACAAGGTTACACACGATACTTTTTTTCACACACACAGCACACCCACACACACACACACACACACACACACACACACACACACACACCTATATAGAGCTACTGATCAGAGAATTTAGAGATAAAAAAGGATTGCATTTCCCTTTTACTCCATAATGATGGCAGATAATGTTCAAACCTCAAAATACAAAGATGGATGTAGCTGCAGGTTATTATAACTCGTGGATATATTTTTTGTTTATTTATTTTGTTCTTTCAGTTTCAAACAATGTGCTGCCAGCCTGTTTAAAAGGTTAAGGCAGTCGGGATATGTTCCTTGATGGGATTTTATCATGCTAGGCATGCTCTGTTTCCTGATGAATATATTAAAATTATTACTGTGCAAACAGAGTTTCTAATTACTGACCTGCTTGCCATTGTACTGTGTGTTCTGTATGCCCCCCTTCGTCTCCATGCCTTGTTTATTTATCTGCACCAGTGAATACAGAATAGTCTATGCAATGTCATTTCCATCCACATGAAAATGATTTTGAAAATGCCAATCTTGCCTATTATACAGTGTAATTACTTGTCTGCTTTTTGATTTTATCATATCTTCAGTCAGTGGGAACATACTTTGAGAGGCTAAACATCTTAGCTGAGCTTGTCAGCTGATGATTTGAAGTACAGAAAAAAAGAAGCTTCCCACTTTGCGAAGTAAAGTGCTATTTGTCACATGTACCAAGAAATAACTGCATTTTATTGAGGGATTTTGCAAGTTATGTGCAGGGCTTCTCTTAAGACAGTATGTCAGGGGTCACTTAAACTTCTCTGAACTTTTTCAGGGGTCTAGTTGTTTCAAGAATTGAGTCAGATGCAATGGTATCAGCCTTGCAGGTAACATTAGGGAAATGGGAAATGTAATGTTTGAAGGTATGTCAAAATGGGCATGGAACAACCTTTGTGCATTCTGCATTTACCTGTCACCTTTGTTTTTTTACTCATCTGGTCTTTCAACTTTCTAGGTCAAAAATATCACTAACTAGTTTGAATGTCACTGCTGCACCCTCTGACATGTCATGATAGTTTGAGCGTGTGCATATACACAAGTGTGTGCGCAGTGATACAGTGCCACAGATTTTAGAGCATCTGCACTACATCATGAAAAAGGGCAACCCTGTTGTTTACTTGTCTGCCTGCAATGTTGCACAGGGGGTTGATCAGGGGAGTTGATAGGAGCTGCAATTTAAAAAGAGGACACTGCAGCTCTGAACAAAAACAATTAAAGGAAAATGAAAGACGGCCCCCAAGGGTTAAAAATAGAAAATTATCAACATGCATGCTGGAATTCACTACACCCCCCCCCTCCCCTCCCCCAAACTTACTGGGCCTGCATTGTTATGTATGATCAGATCTGCCAGTTCCTCCTCTAAGCTCCTTGTCACATTTTGACTTAATGAAGTGCAACTTAGAAGGGAATTGGGTTCATCATGCTAGTCGCACGATGCTCCCTTGTTGTAGCAAACAGGAGTGGCATGGGACCGAAGAGCTACAGCGCGAGTCGTTATCATTCCGGTCAGTCTGTTTAACACAAAATTAAACAAAGAACTAATTAGTGCCTCATGAATTAATAACTGCACTGTTGCCGAGAAGAAGTTAGGTTGCTGAGGGGAGATATAAAATAAGTAGGAAGATCAGGTTGGAATTATTATTACTTTTTTCTAGGATGCATGGGCTCTCAAGGTTAGGAAACTTTTGAGAGGATTTAAGAGTGACTCAACTGGTTCCTCCAAAGTCAGTGTCTGTCCTGATGTAACTCTGCACCTGGGTTAATGGGTGTCATATAAGACAATGCACTTGTCTGCACGTAAGAGAAAGACAGCGAGTTGTACTTGCCATTTCATAATTTTAAGAAATGCATTTGAATCCTTTACAACATGATTAAGGACCCAGCTTCATATCTCAGCTAAAATATAGGCAGCTGCTTTTTTAATTCTAACATCATCTGAGATTTTAGTCTGTCAGTTAGAAAATGATTTCCAACAAATGTTTTGAATGTGCATGTACATGCAGAGACACTGCTCTGTTACTGCTGGTTACACAAACTATAGATTTTATAGCTTCTGTCTCGTCACCTTTCTCAGAAGTGAACCCCTTTTCTCTCAAATGTCTCGGGGTATCTATACAGTTTAAACTTTAGAACAAATTGTGTAGGAGACAACAAAAGTAAATATTTTATTTTTGCAGCATCTGGAATTTGGTTTTGTTATGCCAACAGCTGTATGAGCTGGATGAATGTATGGATTTCTACAGAAGATGCACTCGCATGCATACACATAATCAGTATCTTGGTTTTAATGTTGCTGCTCTGCTCTCCTTAGATGAAGTGAGCCCCTGTGCTGAGTGACTCCCCAGGAAGAGAAAACAAGGTAAGACAAATCTCCAACATGACTGATTACTGTCCCCACCATCTCCCCTGTTCATATCTACAACAATATCAGGCATCTTCATTAATCCCCACGGATCAATGTGTCTGGGGGTTGTAAAAATTGACAAATGACTTATTAGAATCCCACCATTTTATTTTCCAACTGATTAACTCACAGCAATGTCGTACACTATACAGGCACACTGATGTATCTGTTTTCCAAAGAGCGCCTTGCTCTGTCCCTCTCTCTCTTTCACTCTCATTGTTTTCTCTTTCTCTAGCTATGAGGGGCCAATCCAGTATAAAATCAACCCCTATCACTGTGTGTAAGAAATCCTCTGCAGTGACTCAAAAGTGTGACATTAAGGCCTTAACGTGTATTCATTTCTATCATAGCTGGACCAGTAGTTTTGTTTCACTTGCAGTATTAGAAACAAACAACAAAAAATTAAAGAGAGAGAGGGGTTGTTGTCAACTTCAACTCCAAGCAAGTATCATAGTTACTTATGTTATGTGAGCAGATTTTTTGTTATCTTGTACTTTTAAAGAAGTTCTTAAAAAGAGTCGCTTTTTTAATGGCTAAAGTATTGCTCTTTGCTACACTTCAAGAACAATACTACTGACTAAAAAGTACATTGTTCAAAGTTTTAAAAAATGAGGCCTCAGCTTTCCAAATCCTACATCAGTCTGCCCAGTTATTTACATTACGTTACAGCAGGGGCGTACTTACCATTAAGCAAACACAGGCAATTGCCTGGGCCCCCAAGATGTCCAGGGGGCCCCAAACATCTTACAAAAATGTATTATTAAAGTTTTCTTTAGTTCAGTTATTATTATTTTCGTCTTAATTCACAGGCTGTAATATGAAGTAGAGAAGATCATCATCCATATTTTATAATCAATTTGTCAGTAGACCTCATACATTTGATGTCATTGGCTTTATGTTCAATCATGATATCCTGTAAAGTACTTTAATTCATAACCTTTCAAACTATATGACACTTAGTATAAAAAGCTTATGGCCCATGCACTGGATGATTTTGCGTGTGCATGATAAACTTCTTATTTATTTTTGCCGATGTCCCTTCAGGGGCTCCGTAATCATAAACATTTAGATTCAAAATCTTTTTTTGGTCCTAAATATTATTCCCTGGTTGTGTTATTGTCTTCTTGACAATACTTCTGACCTTTGTCTGTCCGGCTATTTTGTCTTTTGTGGTGTGAATGAGTAAGACTAAATGAGTTATCTGAGTAGGGAATGGGAACTTTGTCTCTAACATATTTTTTTTTTAAGGAGACATTTTTCACTGATATCTGTAATTTGCTTGTTTATTTTTCTCAGCACCCATCCCATAAGTTGGAAAAAATTATAAGAATAATTTTTAAAAAATGTATCAGCACAATACAGAAATATTAAGGGCCTCAATGACTGGGTTTGCCTTGGACCCCCATATGACTAGATCCGCCCCTGCGTTACAGCATGATTGTCAGTAGCAAATTAAGAATGATTCTATACTACTTTTGAAATGTAGATTTTTACATTTAATTTCAATATAAAGTCAAGCCTGTAAATATACTGTGACTACTACCCTGTCATTTAGCCCTGCATGCAAGTAAACAGCCCATAATACATTATTTCTCACCTCAGTATCAAAAGTAAGTTACCTGTACTTTGGGTTGACTTTTTTCATCATCTTTGCTTAAGCAGATTTTTATACAATGGTTTTACCTGAATGTTCAGATGCATATAACAAAGTCAAACACTACTGCATAAGTAAGTAGTTCCTGCCACTTATTTTTATGTTTTTTTGTTGTGTTTACTTGTGATTTATGGGGATTTTTTTGGCTAATACCTGTTCTGTTGCCCAATCCACCCAGAACCTGTAACTCCCTTGCTCAAACCCATAAATGATCTATTAAAAAATACATTTCCAAGTCAAGTAGAGTTCAAGTATCACAAAAAATTTACATTTCCACAGAATGTAAGCATTGGTTTGCTGTATAATAGATCGACATATGATGTTCAGTTGTGTGTGTTTTTTTTTTTTTAAAGAGTCCTTTCTTTTTAAAAAAAATAAAAAGACTTCACTGTCTATTTTTTTTTAAAAGAAATAGACAGTGAAGTCTGTAGGGTTTGATTTCATCCAGTTATTGTTTTGATTGAAAGCCCCTTCAAAACAGATTTTTACAGAAAGTGTGTTTAAGTTTCAGTGCTTTAACTTAAGCAGTATTCTTGTATACTCTTTTAAAATTAAAAGCTGTAAATGTTTGAATGTAAACCTAGTAAATATCAGTTTCTTATAAATATTCCAACATAAAAGCCATACCCTGCTTTCTGTCTGTTTGCACTGTTTTGTTCAGTTGACTGTAATGAATATTCTTTTTATGCCAGCTTTATGTCTACATCTTGTTGAGGCTTCAGCCCACATTGTCATTTTGACAAAATGATATTATTTTTCCACTATGTGACGTTTATTACTGTAGCAGACATTAGACACAGACATCTAAGTACAGATGACATCCACCAAATTAACAAGAGTATAAAACCTTTTGTTGTTGATAAAAAAATCTGCCTCTGTACAATTTGACTCTCGGGAGGATGCTAATGACTTGTGACTTGAAGAAACTGGGTTGCTTTTTTTCTCTCCCTGAGATGAAACCTTCAGTGCTAATGATGTTAGCTGGTATGAGCACAATGCTGATGTGGGAGTCTGTCAGGAGGATGCATACAACAGCCCTTGCCCCTGGCCTCCTAGTCAAGAGGGATCTAAACATTCAGAAGTGACACCGTGGGCTGTCTCGTGTCAAACCAGAGACCCTTACCATCTCCAGGGGGTGGCACGGTTGTGAATTGAGGCAAAGGGCTACACCACAGTCCTTTGTTTCTGGTGGTGTCACTCACACACCAGAAAGAAGACACACTCCTTGCATCAGTCAGAGCCCCAGATACATGCCTGGTAACCCTCCTCGAGAACATGTGGATGACACCAGAAACAAATTTCTTCAGATCAATGACAAACAGCAACAAGAGGAGAAGAGATGCTGATCAGAGTCAATGCGACCACAGAACTTTCACAAACCCTCATTGGGAGGGGAAATATAGATGGAATTACACCAGGTTTGGGAATAAGAACTTATCACTGGATAAATACAGCCATTTTTGTTTGATGTTGGATAAGTTTGCTCAATCTCCTTGGCACATTGGCATGTAAGTTAAAGGAGCATGACACAATAGGACACAATAAAGCAAGGCTACACTTTCTGTCAGTTCTGGCTAACAAGCAGAGCCAGAGACTTCTACTCATTCACAGATCACAGGCACTGTTGCCTACGACTATTTAGCTACAATCAAGCTTTCGAAAAGTATACGACAAGCAGTGGTGAATGCTTGATTGTATACTTTATAAAGGTCTTTTGATGAGTGTGTGGAGGCCCATTCTACCTGGACTTAAAGGCAGGGTTGGAAGTTCCCAAAAACTTGCAAGAGTTCTGCTGCCTTTTAACTGAGCCATTTTAGTAGTGATGGATTTTCAGCCATTCTCCAGTAAACTTGGTAGGACTTCATCGGGTGAAGTGATGTGATTTTAATCCAAGCTTATAGACATAAGGTGTGTGTGTGTGTGTGTGTGTGTGTGTGTGTGTCTGTGTGTGTGTGTGCAATAACCATGGGTAAAAATGTCACGTATTTGTTGGTTGCTGCTGGAAAACTAAAACAATTTTAACTTGTTTAACAAATCAGGATTTCTAATAATAATGTTACTTACTCTGCCTTTTAACATGCAATATGTTAAGATGTGCTGACAGAGGGCTCTCAACCAAAATGAAACAAGAGATGGTAAGAAGAGACTGATAAGAGACTGTAGGGAATACAAGATCGACCCTCTTTCACCTTTGGCCATTCTTTCAGCTAACGTCTTAATTCAAATGGAGGACACAGTTGTTTTAGCCATATCAGAAAATGTGGTGTGTGACTTAATACAGGTTAGACATTTGAAATAGAACCAAACTTAAATTACATACCGGTACAAGACTGACTAAGTAAAAATCTACAAAATAGACTCAAATAAATAAAATGAACATATTTACTGTTTATGAATTCAACAAGGAGCACTTCAGAAACAGTCATCACTCCAAAACACTGCATGGGTTTGCTGTGGATTTCCTTTCAAGGAAAGCTAGGTACAGATGCAGTCAGACACTTATGGAATCACCGCCAGTATTACACCATCATAACTGATACAGTTAGTTTTATTGAATATTGGTATATGTTAATGCAACTAATTAGTAACGGCAACAGGCTTTTTACACTAGGCTGGCATTATGTCCCCCCACTCTTTTGTCTCCCACAGCACTACTGTAGGTCAACAAACACTCCCAGGGCACAGTCCCTCTCTTTGACAGTGGAAGGAAAATTAAACTGCCAAATTTGTTTTCATTGGTTCCAGGGAAAAGAGTTTCAAAGCTTTTAATGGTGCACACTGAGCAGAAATTTGTTTTGGCTGCTTACCAACAAAATTTGTGTCTCCATTTTACTTTGATTTAAGTGAAAGATATAGAATATTTTGAGGTTCTATGATATTTTATTAATAACCAGTGTATAAAAAACATTATATAGTCTGGGCCTCTGTTATGGCCCTTTCCCTCTTCACAGTTCCTGATGAAGAAGTGTTTCATCATGTTTAACAATTGAAAATACTAGCAATTTTTTTGTGCTTTTGTGGGTTTTTTGAGACTGTATGTGTAGGAGTATGAAGTCTCTATTAGACAGTTCATTCATTCTCACTCAGGCTCACAGTTTACAAAAGGAAAGATAAATTGTCTCACTTAAAGTAAAGGATCAACAACCCATGAAACTAAATGAGGTATTTTTATTTATTCTTTCAGTGTGTTAAAATAACAAAAACAAAAAAACACCTTCACATTTTCAGCAGTTTTCTTTCTCCCACACGTTTTGTCTTTGAATTTTTTTCAGTGTGCCAAAACAAGCAAAGGCTACATGGAAACGGCAGCCCTGTGTAAATATTTATGATGTAACATCTCCATGTGAATAGACTTTCCTCCCAATCCATCCATCATTACGGGCACATCTTGAAAGCCCTCCTCCTGGTAGTGGCTCAGGGCCTTAGGAAGCTCAGACAGGAGCAGCGTGTCCCCCTCTCATTCAAAGTATTTGTTTGTCTTTTGACTGGGTGCAGCCCAGCTGTGAGGGCATTTCATGTGTCAGCCCCTCTGTTTTCATTCAGGCTTGACTTCAAAGCCCATTTTTGGCACATTGTTTCTGTGACATGGCTGCTGGAACCTAAAATGCTCAAACAGAAAAATGTGATGTAAGTAATATTACAGCAGTGGTACCCCTGAAAAAGTGGAATTCTTAAAATCTAAAAGTAAAAGTCTTGTTTACGGTCAGCCCAGGCTTTTGTGCCCATTGTTCTCTCATTTTTTGTTCATAGTGAAGTGCGATGGAACTTTGAAAGTGTAGACAAAAAGGCAAAAGGTCAGATTGTCTAACACCGGCATCAATTTGAAGAAGCCCTGTGTTAAGTTAAATGTGTAAATGTAAGACTGAAATGTGTGCATTACTTTAAAGTATTAAAAATCCATTGTGATACACATTTTGGTAGAGTAACTTCAGAACCAAAATGTTTGCAAAATATGTCAGAGGTAAAGAAATCCTTATTTTTATATAGTTACAAAGGGATGTTATTACAGACAGAATGCCAAAAAATGGTAATTAAGGGATTTTACTGATACCAATATCATTATCGATACACAGATTATCAACACAAGTCTCAATTGTGACAATTAATTACCCTTTATAAGCTGGTGTGGATTTTGTGAGGAAAAAATAGGCCTGCATCGGTTTTCTGTGTCAACAGTGTCAGAAATCTGGCATTCCAGATATGTAATGCTGTGCTGTTTTGACACATGCTGTGGCATGCACATTTATCTGAAATAACACTACCTCTGATATTGCACATTGTATTGTTAGCATCAAATTGTGAAAAACTTTAGCACACCAATTTTGTCTCCTCCTATGCATCCTGATTGTCTCCCTGACTCCCACATTGTTGTTCAGCTGACTGTGAGAGCATGCATCAGTTTGCAAGGTAAACGAAACTAAGTAAGGGGAAAGAGGGGCAAATTTATAAACATTAGGGCAATTTATATTGATTAGTGAAACTAGTCAAAGCCAGTTTAAGGGTGGACTTATGCCTATCCCTAACAGTTGAAGTGGACACACTAGGGACCTGATCTACTACAATCCAAAATGACAAGTGCTAAATTGTGTGTGCAAACTAAAAAAATGCACGTGCTACTAATGACTGTGTTAGGGGTGATATACTATGACTGCTTGTGCAATTTATAACACAAAAGTGGTGTGGACCACCCTCTTTAAAGGAGGATTTTGCATGTGCTACTGGCTGTAACGATGGAGAGTTTGGGAGAGCAGAGTGTCAGTATATGAAAAATGGAGTTTGAGTTAGAGGCAAATGAACGCACTTGCTGTAACCTTTTTTGTTTGTCATTTTTAATTATCCTTTTCTGATTACAATAAAACAATCTAAATTACAGCACTCACATTGTTACACAGCTTCATCCCAAATAACCTCTCATGTGAAGAGCAGTCTTGTAGTTACGCACACATTGACTGCGCAGGTTCTCTTGCCTTTTACGCACTGACTGCGTCACACTCTCTATGCACTGACAGCCCCTAACCTGCTGTCAGTGCATAGAGAGTGTGATGCCACCAACTCTGAGAGACAAACAGAGTGATGATTACTATGAAGGTGTTTTTTTACAAAGGTTAAATGACCTCCGTGATGTAGAGCACAAAACAAAGAGGGTTTACTTTATGTGTGCATCTGCATGAGTATGATGGCACACTGGATTGTCCCTCTTATGCCAATCCAACATAGTGACAGACGGCCTCCAAATCTTTCCATTATTCATTAAAAATTCAGTCAATGATGGAAAATATTTGGTTAATTCGACCACTGTTTCTCACCACAATGACCACAGCCCTCGGTACGTAATATTGTGCCTGTTTTGCACCTGCTTTTCAAACGTGCTAAATTTGCACCAAGTGCAATCAGTTGTGGGTTTGGTAAATCAGATTGCGAGTGCTAAAGGATCCCATTACTGTACTATTCTGTTTTTGTATCTAATTCATGTTTTACACAGTCAACTCCGGATGAACCATGATTATTGTCTTCCATCAGCTGCATATCCTTTTGTATAGTCTCCCCCATTAAACATAACTGCCCTCCTACCCATCCAAGTAACAATGTAACAATGTGGCCCAATTAGAAATTTCCAGGGATAGAAGCTCTTATCTACTCCATCCACTCAGATGTACACTTGTTATTTAGGACTGTTTTCATGGAAAAAATTGCATTTATTAAATTCATCTGTAAAACATTAAACCATTGTTTGTTTTCTCAAGGATAAATTCTGCATAATGAGGAAAAAAATTGGTGAATGGTGAATTTCTGGTTTGTACTGCAAGCAATCCGACAAACTTTGATAGTATCTCACAGCTTTTGGCATGTTTCATTCATGAAATGGAAATGTTAGTTTTCTATTCAGTAAGTACTCTCCAAAAGAGATCAGAGATAAATTTTCTTCAACTTTCTCCAGTCCTGTATGAACAGTGAGAAGTAAGCATTGAAGGTGGGTGGAGTTGACAGCATGCAAGTCGCCATTCATCAACTTTTTTTAAAGTTTTGATTTAGAGCTCCATGGCCGGAGATGTTACATACAGCGCATTTAAAGGTAAACTCTTTATTTTCTGTTCATTCATATTTTTCTTTCCCTTCCTTTGTTCTGACTTAAATCTCTTCATTTGATACATGTGACATGATTTACTTGCTGGCAATGTGTACCTGTCAGGGCCTGTGCATGCACAACTTTCAGACTTGTGAAATTAAACCTGTTGAAGATATGAAACATGTTTCCATTTGGTCCTAACAGAGCGGATAAAGGACCCGCAGTATTTTTCAAGCTTGGAAGTCTTTAAGAATGTAAAGGTGCATTGGATTTATGAGGTTGTGTGTTTGCAGAAGAAGGTAAGACTACTGCCTTACCTAAGTGGATTACAAGGTTTTAGGATTTTCTCCTTGCACAACTTATCAGCAGAAAATAGGTGTTGCAGACCTTAGCAAAATATTGCCATCCAGACTCTCATAACATTATCATTAGCCACGGAGGATTCCTGAAATGTAATTAATACATCATTTTGACAGACTGATCCTGCAAAGGTAATATGGATTATTACAATGGTTGTAGAGCTCAATACCGCCATCCAAGTTTATCCATTTATCTGCAATGATGAGACTCCTTTGTGTTGTATAGCATTGTAACATCTATCTAAATAACAAAAGATATCGCTCCCATACACAATTGTCAAGCTGTTAATATTCAGCCCATGCAACAATGCACATGGGAATGGAGTACTGAGACAAAACTTGACTCTGAACGAGGGAAAGTCCATAGAACATTATGAGGAATATGAATCGATGTTCATGCCTGTAGTGCTGGGCACTTTTTCCTTGGCAGAGGTATCTGATTACCTTCAAACTAAAATATTGCTCCTGTATTGTTCAATTACCACTGGTTGAGTGCTGAATGATGCAATTCAGTATCTAAGAGGGTTTTTTTTTCTTGCTTTGTGTATACTCTTTGGGTGTGTTTCATTTAGTTGGCCTTGCACGATTCATGTTGAATAAACGCCATTTTTCTGTCGTTTCAAGTGCCTCTTTTCTCTCTGTGGATCCATTCAGGCTTTCAATACCTTTTCTCCCCCTCGCTTCTCCTGTCTCTTTTTTTCCACGAGCAGGAGGGTTTTACTTTACTCCTTTGTCATCCTAATTGATTGCATTAACCTTTTGAGTATTGAATTTCCTGTGCATCACGCCGAGCACAATGTGGAATATTATCATAATCCTTCCAAGTAATGGACACAGGGCAATCAACAATGCTTTAGGAAAAGTACATCTTTGAAAGATTGAGCATCATATTATTTTCAGTCCAGAGACCTGGATAGGGTAAGACTGTTGGGCTCTAACAAACTTTTATCAATAACTGAAGTTTGTATTTTATTTTTCCTTAAACAAAATCAGGATCAAATTTAAGCTCCTAAGAAGCATATGCAAGTACAAAAAAGATGTAATAAAGTGAAATTTATGTCACATATGTTATTTGAACACCTGTAATAACCATTCTCTCTTCAAGATAATTGTTTTGAGGATTAGTGTGGGGGCTGGGTTAGAAAATTGAAGAGATTTAGTTGCGACTGACTTGTGGGACAGGAGACTCAGCTTGGACTCAAGCCTGCCAGCTCTGAAGACTAAAGCCTCTGTTCATGTGACACATACTGTAACGCTTACTGCTAGGCCATCCAGCACCCAAGCATCCAAAGTCAGTTTATGGAAAATAAGAATGTTGGTGTCTGCCAACCAGAGTTGACCTGAATGGTTTGACTGATTTGAGTCTCTTTCTCTGCACATTATGCAGCTAATTAAAGCAAAACTGATTACATAGTAATTTGAAGAATTTTTCCAAAACATTCCTTTTTACATAATTTAGTAAGTAAGTTTATCATACTTTGATGCCATTTATAGTTTTATTTTTTTCCTTATATCATCAAAACAAGATTTTGGGGGATCTATTTTAATATTTTATTATTACCTTATGTTTTTTTAAATTGACTTTAAGGCTATTTCTAGAAACTTGTATTTTATGTCCTTGCATGTTTAAGTACTTGTATTTCTAAGTGCACCTAAATAGTGCAATAATCAGAGAGCTTACAATAGATGCATATAACCTCAAATAAATATGTTAGTGATGAAAACAGTCATTTTTTATTTTATTTTTTATAGATTATTGATGTGTTCATTGACATATTTCTATGATTAATTTTATTTTCTGTAGAGGATTGATTTATCCTACTGTAATGGACAATAAAGAGTCCCAGTGATAGGAGACAAAGTGAATTTTTAGATAAGAATGAACCCTTTTTAGCCTGAGGTCCTAGGAAACTGCGTGTAGACTGTGGTTTTCTCATTTTGCTGTGGGATTGAGTTGCTGCTATTTGTTAAATAGTTTAAGTAACATTTATTATTGTTGATCTAAGGCTGCAAAGGACCATGGTATTAACTTGCATGTTGTGTAATTTCAAGCAGAATGCACTCTCCAAGATCAGCTGGAGTTTTGGCTTAGATCCCTGTTCCTGACCAAAGTCATTAAAGGTCCAATACTCTGGTGGTCTAAAAATGATCTGACTTGATTATCCTGTGGTAAGAGGTGTGTTGAGAGTAATTTTATCATCCTGGAAGAGGATTAGTGCCGACCCAACTTGGGACACTGAGGACAGCCAAACAAGTTTTCTGTTTTTTCAAAGGAAGCTGACAAAACCAATCAGGGTTCAAGCTTGCTGAAGCATGAAGCAGACATAGCCATGGCAAAGTACAGGTATTTCAATGAAAATAACGAGTACAACCTTACTTATCGATATCTTCTCTAACCATGTATGTCCTGTAGTTAAGTACACTGACAGAAAATGGGCCACTTCTACAGTGCAAGACAGGTTTTCAGTTAGCATTTCTATTAAGCATTTCACAATAATTTTCAGCTGTGCCTATTAGAACATTTTGCTCAAATTTAAAGAAAAAAAGGATGTACTCAGTAATTAATATTGAGTTAAATTTTCCTCATCATCCATGCCTCACGTTGTGTAGATCTGCAGAGGAAAATTCATTCAGAGCATAGCTCAAATGATTTCTGTAGGAGTGCTGGGATCATATGTTTATATTTGTCATTTTACAAAGTTGTTTATTTTTGTGACCACAAATAGCACTCAGTTCCTGGCACACAGCAGTCTGTATCTCGTATGCTCTGTTCCTTGTTTTCCAACTTCTGATAAGGAAATGCAATATAAGAACATTTTATTGTATCAATATACTGATTAATATTGTGACAGTAGAGGCCTTGATCTTTACCATACTTAAAGTAAAGTTGTAATAATTTAAGTGTTTTACTGCCAAAATTGTTCTCTCAGTGTTTATTCATAACAGAAACTCTGAACTTTCTGTTGATGGTGTTTGAAGTTAAGTGGCAATATTGTAACATGGAAATATTGTTATGAGTAAGTATAAGCAATTGCTTGATAAAACTACAGTTGTTCTAGTTTTTAATTTCAGCTAAACTAAAATTGAGAGGTCATAGAAGACAAGCTCTAGTGGACAGGTAAGCCCTCGATTTATCATGGCATGTACTTTAATCTCTTTACCCACTTTACAATCTTGTTTGGTTTGTGGTAAGTGTGTGTTTATTTTCTGTCTTTCTTTAGAGTCTTTGTCTTAGAGCCATTTTGTACAAGTCAGCTCAGGTTTATTATTATCTGCCCTACTGGCCCAGAAGGATGGGAGAAGGAATTTAGGCAGAGGCAGTCAAATAGATTTAATTTCTGATATATTATTTCATAACACTACACCTTCACTATACAGTATCAATAATATCAAGGCCCCAAGCCTAAAAACCTAATAGACAAAAAGACACTCAAGGATAGCATAACATAAGAGCCTGTTAACAAGGCAAGGGGTAGCCTGTGGACCTATTGAATTTAATTGGTTAGTAAAGCTCTTGATTTAAACATGATAACAAAAGCATAAAAAGAAGTTTATGTCGCAAGACCGATGTACCAGCCATAACTGTCTTTTAAAGACTGAATGTCAGAAGGTTGTCAGGGCTTGTCAGTAGAAAAACGCAGATCAGCCTTGAGCCTATGAATAATTTGCAGCATTTTTGCGTTGTTTTGAGTATCAAAAGGGCATTATAATGTTTATGAAATCAAAGCATATACTTATAAACACTTTTAATACCCATTTTTTCATCTAAAAAGTTGGCTGTAACCCTTCAATAGTAAGACAGATATTAACAATTTGCAGGCATGTGGCTACCATGGCATTATGGGGAAAATCTTGATTGTTAGAAAAAATAGATATAGAAAATAGAAATAAAAATAGAAATAAAACTGACATTACTCAGCCTTCACATCAGGCTGGTTGTCATACCTGTACAGAGTGATACAGAGTGATGGTGAGGTCTCAAGCCTTTGCAAAATTGTTAGGCAGCTCATACAGGCAAACCATGCCATGTCTTTTCTGTTTTTTTAGTGAGGTTAGATTTGCATTAGTTTTGCTGCCATCCACTTTCGCTTTCCCCTGGGTGGTGATAAGGGATTCAAGCCATATTTGCACTGTACTTCATTCTCATGTGCCATTTCTTACAACCCCCATGTGTGATGTCCATCTTTTATGTCCCTATCAAAGTTGAAAATAAGGCCTACGCAATTGATTTATATGACGATGGTGCTTTCCTTGTGTCGCTCTCCTGTACTGCCATGTTTGTTAACTAACTCTGACCTGCACATAAATGACACCTATTCTGACCTTTCCTGCAATGGCTCAACAACACCACTGTGTGAATTTAATAAGTAGTTAATTTTATTTCCATGGAACCAAAAGCTTTACTAAATGTTGGAAATTAATACATTAAAATATATTGATACTTGGCCGCCTACTAAGATCCCAAATAACGAGAGCTAAATTGCCTGTGTAAACTTAAAAATTGCATGGGCCATGAGTGGATGTGTTGCGGGTAAGTTACTATGATTGTATGGGCAATTGATGTCAGGTGCAAAAGTGGTGCGGACCGTCATATTTAAAGAGGACATATCATGCTTGTTTCTCCTTTTCACTATACCAGACTAGGATGCCTGTAAAGCATTTCTGCCCTCAGTACAAGTCATTTAGTTCCTTCATTGCCCCACAATAGCGTTCTCAAAATCCTCATTTTAGGCCATTATTAAGGTCTTGTTGAAACGCTTCGTCTCAAGGATGACCTAAAGTTACGTCGCAGTGTCACAGCCCTTTGTGCTCTGATTGGTCAGTTCTATCGGGGGTTGAGCCAGCCTGTCCTTCTTCTTCTACTGTATTTTCCGGCAGGCTCAAAGCAGGGACCGCGTATTGAGTACACCTCCAGGCCATAGCTGGTAATGAGGGAGAGTGAGCGAGGGAGCTTTATACCCCTGCTGGTGGATGTGTTCCTCGGTGAGGGTTTGGACTTCACAGAGGAGGAAGTGTTTTACCAGATTACTCCAATAAAAAGAAAGGTACCTCGTGATGTCATGACGTTTTAAATCTCGCGGACATCTCGCAATGACCTGTTTTCAGAGGCATCAAATCTCGTTCTAAGCTATCAGAAAAATACAATATCTAATTTTTTGAAAATTAAGGGGGTGTAAGGTCTTGTTTTCAAATTTATTATATTATATGTAAGTATTAAATCATGCATCAGCATGATATGTCCTCTTTAAATGAGGATCTTTTTGTGCTACTGTATGTCACCATGGAGAGTTTGGCTGAGCAGAGTGGCAGTAAATGCAAGAAGGAAGTTTGAAGCCATGGAGTTTGGGGCAAATAAACACACCGGTGAACTCCAGCAGAGACCTCTCTGCATTGCCAGAATAAAGGATTTGAGAGGCCATCTGTGAACAGGACACAGCCTACAGCTGGCATTGCTGAATAAATTTATACCTGAGCAGAGGCTGTGGTAACCTTTTTTTGATTTCCATTTTTAATTTTCCTTTTTCTGATTCCAATTAAGCACAATCTAAATGACAGCCTTCACATAGTTACACAGCTTCATCACCAAAAACCTCTAATGTGAAGAGCAGTCTTACACTTAGGCACACACAGACTGAGCATTTATCTTTATTTTTCACATAGGTTAGTTGTCCTCCTCCATGATGCATTAAGAGAGAGTGTGTACTTTATGTGTGCATGACACAATGGATAGTCCCTCTTTTTCCAGTCCATCATAATGACAGACAGACTCCAAAAAGAAAATATTTTGTTAATGCTGTTTTTGACAGTCCAAACATGTTGGCATGCACACATGGAAGATTCTCTCTCTGTGTTTTCAGCCCTCTGTAACATTTCCATGTTCCTTTCAACGTGCTAAATGTAGACACAAAAAGATTGAGCGCAATCAGTTGGTGGTTTGATAAATCACATTGCATGTACTAAATGATTACATTTGTATCTCATCCTTGCAGTATTTTGTGCTTTCTGATGATCTGCATGTATTGTCCTTATTCATGAAGGCAAACACGCTAACTGGATTGCATATGCTATTTTGCTAATATGACGAACGCAATCCTCAGTGTACCCGATTAGCAGGTCAACTTTGTGTGCACTGTCAAGTTTGCACAGGATTTTATACATGCAAACTCTTAGTAGATCCGGCTCTATAGCCATACTAAATATTGTTATTATTTGGTGTATCTATCTTTCCCCACCCCTTCCATATCAATTGCTGGCAGGAGTGCAAAGGCTACATGGCAAAAAGCAGATGGTTCTAGCAGAGCTATATTACTGCAGAACCTGCTTGTTGAGGACTTTGCTCAAAGCAAAAAAAAATATGTCTTAAAAACTGTTAAAAACTTTTGTTCGTGTAGGAGACCCTTTGAATAGACTAAGCTTTATCGGTGCTCAAAGGAGCATTATATTCATTCACCTGATTGTAAATTTTAAAAAAGGACATGAAACATGATGCAATACAATTTTAAAATATGGTAAATCAAGGGTTGTCTATGTTTTGACTTCAAAGTATTTTATGCACTAAGCAGTCTCATATTATGACGTTTTTGTCAGCCCTGGACATAGCTGCACTGCTATGAAAGGATACAGTAATTATTTTCTATATGAAGGGTGACATAGACAGTATATTTCTCCAAAAGAATTCCTAGTTACATTGTACTTGACTTCTAAAGACAGTGCTGTGTTTCTCTGTAAACTCTAGCATAAATGCATTAACGTAATTGATTGTTGAAAAACAGACAAAACTGTTATCATGTTTCCTTAGCAACAGCGAGCATTATCTGGTCTCAGTTGATGAATTGAGCAAAACAGCCTGTAATTCATATCAACTCTATTGTATTTTTCAGCTCAAAGAGGAAAAATCAATTGCAACAAGCTCTTATGCATGGATAGATGCTAGTTTTGATCAATACTATATTCAGAGGGATAGTGCCTTTGAGTTTGATTAAAGCCAGCTAATACAGAGTTTGTCTATTGTGCAAGACTTTTACAAAATAGTTATTCCGTTGGGGTACAGTCATGATTTGGGCACATCTTCCGGCACATTCACCTGAGCTTTATTGATCTAAATAAAATCATGTGATTGAGTGAGGATGTGGGTCAAAATATAGGTCAAGGTCAGTCAACAGCACAAAGGCAAATCCTGTCCATCTTTTGTATTCCATCAAGCGTCACTGGTATTCCTCTGGGAATCAGTGCCTTCAACATATGGAAACCAAGGGCCTTTAGTTCAATTATACAAGCCCATTGAGCCTCAGAATATTGACATATCCCTGTACTCTGAAAATGTCATGGATAATGATCAACCAGTTCACAAGAAAAGCCTCACAGAGACCAAGATTTAGAGTAGATATTTGTCTAGATTTACCTGCTTAGGTACTGTAATGCTGTTGTGTTTCTATAAGGCTATTGTTAAAACACAGTATTGGTCATTTTTGTGCAAAGAAAAGACAGGCAAAGTTTTTTTTTAAACAGAGGGCCCAAGTTATATTATAGACCGACTGATGTTCACTGGTTACAATTAATATCTGTTATCTCTGCCCGGTTGAACACAGTTAGACTCAAACCTTATAATAAAACTCAATATATGCATCTCAGGTCAATGACCTCTCAAAATGTCTGCTTATTGACTTCAGAATCGGAAGTTTGAGTATATTGTCGGCCAGCCATGATATTCAGGTAAGAAAAACATGGCTGATATGACCACAACTTTAAGATGCCTACTTGATGATACTTGTTCTTGCAGAAAGTGTAATTCTTCAAAAAATTAAACAGTAAAGGTTTATTATTCTTTGCTATGTTTTCAAACATCAAATAATTGTTATATTGGAAAGATGCACAAGACATCACACTGACTAAAAATATACTAAGAGATATCACATAGATGGTCATGAAGTTCTGTAGTATTTATTATGCTTTTTCAAGTTTTGTGTGCCAGCATGTTTTACCAATCATCTTCACATGACAGAGTACTGACAAGACAAAAAAGTCTGTGGCATCTTGGATTCTTCTTATGTCCCTCTTAACAGTGTCAGAAGCTAACTAGAATGAGGCCTCCCTCTCCAGCCCCTTTATGAATAGACCTACCAGTGTGAGATTTTACCCTGGTTTTGTCAGCAGTTTTAGTCCATTGGCTCAGATTGGCAACCCCAGTGCAGAATGTAAAATGAAAGCAGTGTTGTTGACAACATGACCCTTAATCATATTGTCAACAACAGTGCAAAAAAATCGTCAAGCGGACTAATCATTCAGTGCATCTGGGACTAAGTGAGGAAGGGACCCTTAAAGTGGCAGTAGCTTTAACAGAACATCTCAGACAGAGGTGTTTCAGGGATACTCAATATAGACAAACTACATACTAGAGGGTCTTTCTAAGACAAAAAGGGATTGTGAACATCAGGCAACAAACTTTGTACAGGAACCTGAATTAAGGCAAAATATGGGCCCCTTTAGGGCAATACTAATAGTAAGGACTGGATTTGCCAGGAAAAAACCCTTGCTATGCTTGCAGTTAACTTAATTTTTTAATTTAGATAACTCAAATTTGAAAAGAATTACAAAGACCCTTAAAAGTGGCAGAAAGACATTCAAGATGTCATGAATTGACGTATATTTACTCTGTTAACTGTTGCAAAAGTTAATTTGGTCCATTTTTTTCTCCCTTAAATAAATACCAATAATACCAGTATTGTGACTGATATCAAAGAAAAGTTTAACCTTAACAATGAGTAACAGCTTGTAAGAATAGTACTTTTGTTCCCTGGAAGAACACCTACTGTTTCTCAGTGATACAAGGTGTCCTTGGAGTGTTGTCCTCCTGCTATGGCAACTTCTTAGTCTGTATTTGACACTATGTATATATATATATATATATATATATATATATATATATATATATATATACACACACACACACATTTTTATGTATGTATATCTATATCATATGTGTCAAACTCAAGGCCCGGGGCCCGATGGACAATTATATCTGGCCCGCAAGAATGTTTTATTTGTTTTTGTTTTTGTTATTAATGGCCTGGCGGTATGAGATGCTGATAACACACAAACTACAGATCCCATAATGCAGTGCAACAGCTGCCTTGCTGAACAATAGACAACTGGGAACAAAAGCACAATTTTTATATAATATTTTCAGGGTTTTTTTGTTGCATGTTCATATTTCCAACTTTTTATTTTGACAGGAGATATTTTTATGGAGAGCAAAAGCTTTTAAGTTAGTCATAGTTTCAGATTCTTTATTCTGTTATAATAGTATTTGTGTTCATTTATTCATATTTATTCAAAAAAAAAGTTTAGTTTTAATGTGTTCAATAAATATTTTTCCTTTTCGGCCCTTGACCTAAAGTGTGTTTTGAGTTTTGGCCCCATGTGCAATAGGGTTTGACACCCCTGATCTATATGTATAGATAGATAGATATATAGATAGATAGATATACCCCCCCCCCCCCCCCCCACACACACACACACACACACAGGATGGGCAGTTATGAAGCATATTTACTTGAGTATTGTACCTAAGTACATTTTTATTGAGTCTCTGTACTTGAGTATTATTTTTTACCTTTGAAGTCAACACATGAATTTCTTTTTTCTCTCAACATGCGATCATCCTGTAATTTCTTCAAGTCGTGATGCCGTACCTTTACCTCCTGAATGCGCTCCTTATATAAGGCAGGCAAAGGATGAGCTAACATTGCTCAGATAACAGTTCATCTTGGCTGTAATGACGGCTTCTGCAGATGCAGACAATGATTTCACACCAGAGCACCCAAGGTCATATCTGACATCCATGATAGAGATTGTCAAAATGAAGAATGATTAATAACATTTTAAATGTTTGCTGTGCACGAACTTCATCACTTATCACCACATATAGCCATGCAATGGTTGTCCTTTTGTCGATTCAGTCATGTGTCAGTAGGCATTTCTCAAGGTTTTGTTATGTATTTTATAAGCATTTTAAACTGCAGGTTCTATAAGCAGGTCAGTTGAGTGTTTCAGTCAGGTTCAGAAAATTCAATGTGGCAACAATTCAATAATGTGTTGACATTAAAATTAAAATGCACTACTTAATATTTTCAAAAGCAACTGCTTCTCAGTACTTTAAAGAGATAGTTCAGTATTTTTGAAGTGGGGTTGTGTGAGCTCCATATGGCCACTAAGTACATTAGATGAAGTAGAAAGTTCTTTCCTCTCCCTCAGTAAGCCACAGACTGTTAGAGTCTGTGACGAAGAAATAGCCACTAACAGGAAAGCACTGTGCCAAGAACAAAGGGTATTTTCTACGCCGACAAGAACTCATATCAAAAAGTGATACCACAGTTTATGAGTACCCCACATATGAGTGTTTTTAAGAGCATTAACCTTTCAGAAATTTAGGAAAGTTTTTCTGGACCTAAGCCAACTCACGTCATGTATCCCTCTGCTAAATCACTCCGCCTCACTCTCAGCTGTTGTAAACATAACAAGCTAGTGGCTTCAGATGCCTGTTGTAGACTGCTTGAAAGCACATTATCTGACAAACATTTCTGAGATGGGGTTTTTGTGATGCTTCTCTTGATGCAGAAACAGATGTGCATCATGGAAAACTCAGCTTTCACCATATTTCTCTGCGTAACAAGGGCAAGCGGTTACATCTTATAGCGAATGCATCTCTCGTTACCTGTTACCTGACAGATTGTGTGCACATATCTATACATCTATAAATATTAGAGGTGAATACACAGTTATCGCTGCATGTGTGTGCATGTGTGTGTGTGAGAGACATAGACACAAGTAGTCTGCACTGTTATGATAAACAGCTTCCTCTACTCTGCTTGTTTGTTTCTGACATATCAGTATTACTTACTTTGAGGAGAAACTGCCATTAAGTCCTTCAGTCTGGGAGGATTTTTCAGTTATCATCGGGAAATTGAAGAATGTCCACAAAACTCCAGGATTCAGAAGAGCAGGGAAGTCTGTTTGATGAGTAATACCGCCGTCAGTATCACCTGTTTCCTCTGGCTACTCGTAGTTCAAACATTCACACCACTGTGTATTTCCAACTCTTTCTTGATGTTGAATGTCCGTGGATGTTTCCACTGTATTCCCTATGGTCTGTTCAGTGTCCATCTTCAGCAGCTCTCCTTCTGAGAACACCGGTTCATACAGGTATCTTCTTGACTCCAAAGTGAATGGAACTTTATCGGCGCTGTCATAATCATCCCTTTTTTAATATCCTGCACTGGCTCTTCCTCACACCGCTTGGAGTAAAAACAAAAGACAATTCTTGATAAAAGTTGCACGAAGCTACAACCGGCGTCTGAACCCGCTAGCTTGTTATGTTTTCATCAGCTGAGAGGGAGCAGCGCTGCACAGAGGGATACATGATGTGAGTTGGCTTAGGTCCAGATAAACTTTATATTTCTGAAAGGTTAATGCACTTAAAAACACCCATATGTGGCATACGCTTAAACTGTGGTAAAACTTTTTGATTTGAGTTCTTGTAGGCGGAGAAAATACTCTTTGTTCTTGGCACAGTACTTTCCTGCTAGTGGCTATTTCTTTAACACAGACTCTAACAGTCTGTGGCTTACTGAGGAAGGAAAGAACTTTCTACTTCATCTAATGTACTTAGTGGCCATATGGAGCTTATACAACCCCAGATCAAAAATACGGAACTATCTCTTTAAGTCTCCTTGCCTTTAAATGTGCTCTGGGCAAGGCGCAGCGACTGATTGGTCTGATTGATCCCCACCACCATGGTCACAGTGTGCTGGAAAGACCCGGTAGCAGAGACGGTCAGAGCAGCTGTCACCGTGACTATAGAAAGGAGGGGCCGTCGGGGCACGCATGGGAGGCCACGACACGCATCACCGTGTGGGCCAGCTCCCGAGGCAGATGTAATCTGTTCCTTTGTCATTAATAGGAGTACAAAATTAAGTGACAGACATTTGAACACAACAGCAGCCTAATCCATTCATGCTTGTGATCCACCTGCATTCCTGGTCTGTCATCGCCAAATAGCAGAGCCTTTGTTGATATATCCTCTTCCGGTATCTCCTCCTCATCGTCCTTGCAATCATGTACTCTATCTTTTTAGGTCACATTAAAAATAAAGACTGAAACAGAGAAATAAGGGCAATCACAGGTAAATCCTTAAGACACTGCATGACATGCATTTCCAGTATTTTCTCTCTTTTTTCTCCCTCTTTTCTTCGAATTTCATGAAATGAGAGAAGCCAGATATATACCCTGTATCGGATGATACGGATGATAAGGCTGATAAGGCGAACTTCCAGCTGCCGTCAGGTTAAGTTTCTATTATGAAAAACAGATTTAATCCAACATCAGATGTTACGGGACAATTAATATAGACACAAATGTATATCCTGGTTCAGACGGTTACATTAAATAGTGATTACTGTGACTGTTTATTGCATTAAAATGTGCCTGCCACTCTGGAAACCTGCCTCTGAGGCTTTATTGACTTGTGCGCACATGTGCGCCGGTCACCAAATTACAGCTGCAGAGGGTGTGCTTCGCCTGACCGAGAATAGACCAGGTTGGAGCAGGCAAGCTTTCAGCGCACCTTCCGCTCAGTTTTTTGGTACGAAATTGTCACTGCGCCAACCAACCTGAATCTGTTGGCACCTCCTCCTGGTGCGTCGTCACCTCCCCCTGCTGCGCCGTCACACCCATCTCTGCGCAAATGGTCTCCCAAATTGGCTGCGCATGGCGGTGCGCCAGGCTCTGCGCACCCTGCGCCACCCTGCACTGAGCCACGAAATTAGGGCCCAGGATCTTAGCTGATCTTATCTGGTTACTACTGGTTATTTTCAACAGTTCCATTTGAATACTCCCTTCCTCCCCCACTTTGCCTCTCTCCCCTCACCTCCCACACTTTCAACCCCCATCAGGCCTGACCTACATGGTACTCACATGGCCCCTGCTCCCTGGCATGGCATTTTATGGAAAATCTGCAGGAGATAAAGCCAGAGGGTTTAAAATGTTATCCCTGCCTGTCCTTTGAGAAGGGCTAAGCACTGAATGAGGTGTTATTGCATCAATGCTGTTGGACACACACAGGCAGCGAAGAGGATATCTTCCTCTCTCCTACCATCTCTCCCTCTCCTTTCTCTCTCTCTCTATCTTTTTCTTCCTCTCTCTCTCTCTCTCTCTCTGACCCTCTCTCTCTCCTCACTTTGATTGGATTTAGTAGAGTGTCACCACTGTGACTTTGGGGGATTTCTCTTTCCCTGTCACTGTCGTATGCATGCTTGCTTGGGTTATTTACTTAACTTGTCCAGAAAATGGACTGTGATCTGCAGCTTACTGCAAAAGCTGGGGAGGGACAAGTGCCTCATGTTGGTAAATATATGCCAGAGAGATGCTAGATGCCTAGATGCTTGCCTCTCTGGCTTGCCTTCTCCCTCGCTGGTGCTGAGAGCTTAGTTTTGAACTGTGACCGAGTCCCCTTCACACTGTTGTCTGCCTGTAAATTTTCTGCTGTCCTTGCTATTCAGCCAATTACAGCAAAAGAGCTTTAGTGGTTTTTTTCCCCCCTTCTCTTCCTCTTGGTGTGCATATATATACATATATATATATATATATATATATATATATATATATATATATATATATATATATATATATATATATAGATATATATATATATATATATATATATATATATATATATATATATATATATATATATATATATATATATATATATATATATATATATATATATACATGTGTGTGTGTGTGGCTTTTTTTCTACACCATGACTGATCAAAAGCAGGTACCTCTTTCTCTCATAGATCAAATTAACTCTCACACTGCAGGTGATCATGGCTTTATTGCCTGTTGCATCAAAGACATTGTTGTCACTTGCAATGTAAATGAAGTTAAGAACACAATGCAGCTCTTTGCATTTTTCTAATTATTTGGAACCCAGCTGCCTTGATGAGGGGACAGATAATTTTGTCTTCTGTGTCAAAGATACACAATGTCTTGAAGTGTCTGTTTTAGGCAGAATAAGCATTTGCATTAAGCTAAATTCATCTCAAGTTTGCAGATCTTCTTATTGTCCCCTTTGCACTTGTTGTGAGTTTTATTCAGTCAGCACATTCCCTATCCTCTCAACATTAATCTGCACTGCTCCATACTGCCAACCTTAGTGACCATATATTCAATAATTGGTTTAGAAGTTCACACCCTTAAGCCCATCTGCACAATTGTGAGATGTTATGTATTTCAATGCATGCTCTGTGTCTTTCTTTCAGGTTTTAGTGACATATCTGCCTTTTGAAGCTGACACCTTGCAGCTGAAAGATTTGACACAGTATCTAAAACAATGTCAAATGCAATACAGAGCTACAGAGTAGGCTATAGATGAATCTTGTGTCAAATGCCTTGTTGGATCCCTCAGCTGGGATGGTTAAAAAAAAAAACACATTTACCAAGAATATTAGATAAGACAGTCAGGACATCTTTTCATCAGAGCGATGATGGTTCATAAATATATTGCTATACTAGGCAGGATAAAGTACAGGCTTAAAGCAATCCCACTGCAACCCAAAAAAGAACATCACATACATTTTTATTGTTCTGTCTCTCATCAAAACAAAACCAGAAGTTACACAAGTGATAATTGTGCATAAAAGAAGTGACACCACAAAATGCAGTGTTCCAAAACAAGAGAGCAGAAGAAGAAAGAACTCTTTCCACAGTGTAAGATCAGCCACGCCTAGCAGTGGGAACGGAAAGAAAAAGTGCTTAATGTGACAAAATAAAGACAGAAACACTCCAAGGGAAAGTTAGAATTAGGATCCTGAAAGATTTATGCCTCCATTTTATTTATAATTTGTTTTCTTTTCCTTATTGGAATTGAGCTGCAGCTGAATATTTGATGAACACTGCCTTGAAGTAAGGATGTTATGTCAGCAGGGAAGCAAAAAGTAAAGAGAAACAACAGAGAACTATATTTTGCAAAGTTTGCACTTCAGAATAAACGAATACTAATGCTTTCACATGTGACTTACTAATTGAATGTGTGGGGAGTTTCTCTGTCTGCAGGTTGTGTTTAGGCCTAGTGAGGCTAGCTGCCCCTCTCCGTATGCACTACGCTGAGTGTTTGGTTCTCTCTGTGCACAGGACACCATCTGCATTTTGCTGTTAACGCGCCTTCACATCCAAGGGCGGATTAGAAGAAAATCCCCTGTTTTTTTTTTTTTCAACCAGTTGACAAATATCAGATTTGTCTCTAAAAAATTAGCTCCATCTATATCTCCCACCATATGACACACAAAAAAGATTATCTTTAATACCCTACCAGCTTGGGTGTGGAAAAAGCAGATTAAAGTTTCAGTTTGGTCATATTTACCCAGCCACTTCAACTGTTAGACTGCCTGCTTTACCCAGTAGACAGACCTCTTCAGAAAGATCTTTCCCCCACTTGTACACCAGCCCCCAGCCCCAAGCCGTTACCTTCCACAAATAAAATGTCTGCTTTGAGACAATCAGACATCATCTTTAAATAATTCAACCTTTCCTGGTCAGTCTTTTCTCTTCTACGTGTCTTTTGAACAGACAGAGTAAGCTGTCAAGTGAATAACAGCAGTAGGTGCCTTTTCAAATGGAGCTTTAAAGTCTGCAGAGAGTGTTGAAGCGTTATTTTAATGGCCTACTGGCGAGGAATAGGGGTGGCTGGGACATGGACCTGGTGGCTGACCTGAAACCCCTTAGCTGTCCAGTTAGCAAAGCCACCCTGAATAAATATTACCAGGTATGAATTCAGGCTGCAGTGGTCCTTATACAATGTAAATACAACTGTACGACCTTTACCTAGACTCTACAGCAGGGCTATATGGACCAAAATATAATGTTGCTGGTTCATATGATTCATGTTGAAATCAAATAGTGTTTATACCATTTTGATTAGATGGCAACAAAATTATAAATTCTAACGTTTAGTATTGACTGTTGTTTTTGTATCTAAATATTAAAATATAGACAAACTCCAACTCAAATGTCAAAATTGTACAAAGGCTTTGGTAGTTTTTCAGCTTCTTAAAATGTCCTGTATTCTTAGTAAATGCCCGTTTCAATTTCTAAATCTGTATTACCCCCACCATGAGTGTTATGTTAATGCCAGCATTAGTCTATTTTTCTGTCAGTGTGCAAGGCAACTTAAAGGTTTATGCTGGACTTGCTAAACTTTTCATGAAATGTTGTTCATGGGACAGGTGAGTAGAAGTGAAGGAGTGAGTTGATTTTGATTGTGATCAAAATGTGGATGGGGATCCAGGATTTCTTATATTGTTTTATCACACCACAATATGAATGTTTTTCACATTTTCACTAAAAACTCTGCTAGCACTGTCAGAAATGCCTTGGTGATTAGCATTCTGAACACTTCTACTTATTTTATTTAAGAGAATGGATTGTCTACTGATATGTTTTACCGAAAGAGAATGAGACTGTCTAAATTACACAAATAGTATAGCAGCATTTTACGAGGTGAATAGGTAAGGTTAATAGCGGGGATTGTGCTTGTATTGCAACATTCTGAATGTCGCTAATCAATTTGTGCAACTTTTTTTTATCACGGTATTTGTATTAGTTTCACAAATTAAAAAAAACTGTCTGTGTTTATAGAATTGGATATGGATTTTATTTTTTTGTTGTTGCGAAACTCTCATCCAACTTTCTCTGTTGCACCATTTGTAATGATTAGAGTATTATCAAACCAAACACGCAAAAAATGCAAATGCCATGGAGTGTAGAAAATTGAATTCTATCATTTTTTATTGTGAGATCTTGTGGCACTGAACGTTAATTTTAATGGTGTTGATCCTAATGATGATGGGAATAAATTCCACTGCAGAAAATCTTGTCTCACAGACTCATTGAGAGAGGTGAATTTGCTTCATACAGGTGCTTTAAATTCTATTTGTGTAATTTGCAGAATGCAATGTGATTTGAGGCCATTTTTATAATTTAAACTAGAAATTACTGAATATTTGGTGTCTCTACTAGGGACTATAGTTTTTATTGCCTCTATATTAAATAAAAATGTCAAATAGTACTGTTGTATTTCAAAGCCCACAAGAGGTCATAACATTTTAGAATAGATAGTATTAAAAGAGTAAGTGTAAAAATTACACTTGTACTTAGGATTCAGTTATTCATCAAAGCAAATTATAAATCTGTTATTTTTAATTTGTTTTCTAAACTTTTGTTGTCAAATTCAGTGTGTTTAAATGAAAATGTGACTCACTGAGTGTGATGAATATATTCTAACTGTGGCTGTTAAAGGCCCAAGTAATCTCAATGTCATGCTAAGACAAATTTGCTGCATCGTGGCTGTTTACACTTCTTTGGGTAATATACTACTGTACACCCACACAAATAACTGGCTCTTTAGGCTGTTGTCCTTTTTACACAATGATGGGAAGTGTACTTAAACAAGAGGCACTTTGAGTGCATTTTAATAAAGTGCTTCTTACTTTTACTTGAGTTGATTCAGAGAGATACTGTTACTAGGCCTTGACAATTAATCAGATTTTGATTGTGATTTCAGTTTTTCCATCTGACAATCATAAAAACATTATAATCGAAGAAAAACGATTAATATGCCACACAGTGTGGAGTGCCGTGTATGCAAGTTCTGTAGCGCTTCTGTGTTCCACGTACAGCCACAGTAAGTGTGTGTGACTTATGTGGATCAATAATACTGTATGTGCCGCTGGCTGGTTCTTAAAAGTTGTGTTTAAATCAATACTGAAGTTTTTAAATAAATGAATAATTGTGTTTATCAATTGTGATTTCATTATCACTTAAAATAATCGGGATTATTATTTTTACCATAATTGTCCAGCCCTAACTGTTACTTGTACTTGACTAAAACTGTACTGTACTTCTATTTGAGTACAATTTTGGTATACTTTCACAACAGTGTTAAAGTAAACACCTTGTTGTGCCTTTTCTGTTGATTTTAATCCTTGAACAAAATAGATAAGGAAAACATGTGTGCACAAAGTCACATAAGGAGAAATGTTAAACTTTAAAGAAGCTTTTAGCTCTTCAATTTTTCCAAGCTCTGCACATTGCTGTGATGCATAAGCCTGATGCATCTACATCGATGCACAGATGGCACAGAGTGTTATCTTTTTCTCTTTTGTAAGGAAGGGAAGAGCCACAAATCATCATGGCTGCTTGATGTGCTCGGACACTTTGCCTCTTATGGAAAAATTACCATAAAAAAGAAATCATCAAACACAATTTTTCGAGGTTTGAGTCTGTGACTTTTTAAAACAGGTTGTTGTTTCTAATAACAAATAAAAAAGAAAAAAAACTACTCAGGGTTCAAAGACTCTCGCTGCCTTTTTTAAAATTAAGTATTTGGCCTGGCATTTGTTATTAATCAAATTTGTTCATTCAACATGACACTCATTGTATACTATATTTCCCAACCCTACAGCAAATGCCAGTTGAGTCAAAATTGCATAAATGTCGATTTTTTTACAATAAGAACTTCTTTGACACTGGGGTCATATGTGTCTGCATTGCCAGATTGAGGGACTGGACAGGTGTTATTATCACCCATCAGCATGCATCAGAGGGATTTAAACATATGAGTAAGATGCTCCTTAAGCCTCTGCTAAGTCAGTATGTTCTTGCCGACCAATTCATTATCAAATGCATAATCGTCATCTGCCGAGGATAGAGCCCAAGGCCTAAGGCTCTACCTGTTGTCCTGGATGTTGACTCCCTCGCTTCTGCTCAAGACCACTGCCCCACCCAGAAGTTGCTTTATGAGCACAGGAGCCCCATAAATGAAATTAAGGTGTCAATTAGTCAATTACAGCATAATAACTCTGAGGGCAGACATTGAGAGACAGAGAGAACCTCAGCTAAGTTCATTTCCTCTGGCCCAGGAGCCCAGCACTTGGCACACGTCACTCCCCACCCAGGCTCGCTGAATAAAGGCCCCAGTGCTCTTCCTAATGTTATTTTCCCCTGGATATCTTTTTTGATCAACAATTTCCTTTCATGGGTTTGTTTTTCACATGCAGGGTATGCACTTTTTCTCTCCCCAATTTGGCTAGGGAGAATTTTATAATTTAGTAATTAAAATCTTTGTTAGGCTTTAGAAATTGCAGCTAATTGAATTTTATGGGAAGATGAATTTCAATTTTATTTGATTAGCAAGGACCCCTGGCATAGGTATTTATGGAAAAAACTCTTCAAAAATATGCTGTGTGGGCTAAGATGGCATAATAGAATTACAGATAATCGGATTTCACTGTCATGAATTTCACTCTAATTTCACTCTAATTTTCCATTAGATAGCTGGTTTACAAATATTTGCTCATCTGCGATGGGAAGGCTATCTGTCTAAAATGATTACAGAGCCAGCCTTTAGAAATATGTCCCTTTTCCCCCCTCCCTTTTAAAAACCAGATTGCAAGGGATCAAAATTAGGAAGATTGCATTATGGATGTCTGCATCCGGGAGAGCAATGGGGGAGATATGATGATTACAGCTGAGGGATGAAAGCAGTGTCAAGAAAAATGTATGACTCAAAAACATAGGCCTGTTCTATCTACAAAATCTCTGCTCTCAGCACACTGCCGCCAAGCAACATTTAATACCATAACTCATGTAATATCACTAACAGGACACAAATATTGGACAGGCTTTGCAGCATGTTGACACACAAATATACCTTAGACCTCATACAAAACTCCATGTTAATTGTATTCAAGTATGTACCTTTAATGAGATTTTGCCTTGTGCTTTTCATAGTGTATGTATATAGCTTTATGTACAGCTACACAGCAATTATGAAAATCAAATGAGATTCTGAAGAATCATTGTCAGGAGTAATGCAAATGAAGATCATCAAGAAGTAGTGTATTGCCATTGTGGTTGTTCTGGCTGTATTTGTGCACAAGTTTAATATTCAGCTCCGTCTCTGCTTAAAAATAAATATATAATGCAATATAAACAGACGTGAGAGGGAATAATATCCCACATCACAGACAACCTCGAATAGCACGAGGTTGAACTCTTGTTGAATCCTTCTTTAAAGACCCTGCTTCAGAATTAAGCTTTTACACGTTCAGTTTCCTGCCAATTTGACAACAACATGACAGTGAATATCAAGAATAATCTTGATCTGCTGTTGGTCTGAAAAACACAAACCATTTTAATGTGTTGTGTTTAAACTTAGAGGCAGCAGCAGTGCTGCACTTCTGCTCTTTCTATGTAAACCCCCCACCTACAGACTCCACCAGTTTAGGACAGACCTCCATCCCACGCCACCTCGCACCCTCTCCTTTGCCTCTCAATCGCTCAGTCTGTCTTTGCCCCAAACTGCCAGAGACAGCGAGAGGGGTTAAAAAACACAATCTGACTCTCGGCAAAGGTCAAATTTCTCACTCCGCATGTCCCTGGGCTTTGGGCACAAAAGCCACTGAATTCACATCTATCAAGTGGGCCCTGGCTTTTGTCCTGGGGAACGGAGGACTAGGGAGTGGACCCTTCACTAGACCAGCCCCTCCTGGAGTGCACTGTCAGGGGCAGCCAAACGTCTGGCCCAGTGGCCCTTTGACTGATGTACCCCTGCCATGTCACACGCACGGCAGCGCACTCACACACGCTCACACGCATACATCCTCCACCTTGCCCTCAACATTCTCCCGCATGCACTACACAATGCCCTCAAACCACATCAAACGAAAAGCCCCACAGCTCCTTTTCAAACGCAATGGTTTGGCCCCCAAAGATGGCAACACAAGGGTCGGAGGGCTGTAGTGCATGGACAGCAAACCTTCCCTCCTGTTGACACCAGTTGAATTCAAACTAAAATTGTTTGCAATGAAAACCTAAGTAGTAAAACAGTGGCAGGTTAGTCATTTGGCATTTTTCTGTACCCATGTGTAAGGAAATATCTGATGGGAGAGAACTTCTGTCTATTATGATTTAAAATGTCAGCTTTAAATTTATCTTGAACATAAAACTGTAAAGATCCTTCACTCTAAATTATTTGAATAGTGATGTCTGTTATGAATATTAGACCCATATTTGGCGTTATTTGAAGATTGAATTGGACTGTAGTAACAACAACAACTGCATTATAGCAGTGACAGTAACACAAAGGGTCCTATCAACCAACATAAACAATTTTCTTGTGCGAGATTTCAACGGGCAGCACCAAGAGGAATTACTGGAGACATTAGGCAGAAAGTGACATTTGCTTATTACTGGGAAATACAATGTCAGTGCTCTACTTGTAAAATGCAGTAAGCTAAGTTATAGTTACTGATAAGAAAATCTGCTACACTACACTAAAGCCACTCTGTGGAAAAAAAAAAAGTGAGTTAAGTTACAGCAACGTGACAAAAGTAGCTTACTAAGTTTAAGCTATTTTAATTCTTCAAGAAGATAAATAAATACAAAATTATGGTAATGTATGGTATTATGGAAATTATGGTATGGTAGTAGTGACAAAAGATTATATTAAAATAAAATTCTAATAATACATACTATTAATAATAGTTATAATAATGAAATAATGTTGTTTTAGCTGTTGCTATCCCATTCTTATTGATTTATTGATAGTAAAATGCTGTGATTATTATGGTTATTATGTTGTTTACTTTTTACTCTTTCTTATGTTTAGCTGAACTGAGTTTTTTTTACCTTATTCATTTTTTACCACTACAGCACTATTAAACACCTCATGGTGCAACCTGGACACATCGTTAGTGATGTACCTGGGGTCATTGGGTGTTTTGGGTCTTACATCAGACACCCTCACCCAGGCGACCCAGCTGGGGGTGATCAGGCCCTGACTTGTGTCCAGGTAGCGCACTACACCACGTGTCCCCCCTCCTCAACCAGAGCCCCCCTGAAGCCTTCTCTGCTGCTTCCAAAATGTTTTTGATGGCTCTTCGTCTGTGCAGTCCACCAATGCCTAGGAGTCCCAGGACCCGATGCAAGGACTTACCTGCAAAGCCCCTGCAGCCCACCTTGATAGGCTTGCAGCGGGCCTTCCACCCACACTCTGCAACAAGGTCTGCGTACTTTGCCCTCTTCCTCTCCTGTGCTTCCTCCATCCGGTCCTCCCAGGGGACGGTTAGCTCAAGGAGCACCATCTGCTTACTGGCCATGGACATCAGGACCATGTCCGGCTGGAGTGTTGTAGTAGAGATGATGTCCGGGAACCTTAACTGTCTCCCTAGGTCAACTAGGAGCTGCCAATCCCTTGATGTTGTAAGAAGGCCCCCCTGGGTCTTCTAAGGGGGTTGCAGCTTTTCTCCTGCTCGGACAAAGGCAATCAGCTCTTGGTTGGCTGCTGCAGCTTGCTGTTTTTAATTCCAGTGCAGGAGGTGTCTACTATTGCCTGCAGGACCTGCTCATGGCGCCAACGATACCTGCCATCTCCTAGGGCCTTTGAGCAGCAGCTGAGGATATGTCCCAATGATCCTCTCTTCTGGCATAGCTGGCACACAGGTGAGTCTGTCAGGCCCCAGGTAAACAGGTTGCTAGGGCTCTGGAGGACATCGTACACAGACTGTACCAAGAACTTAAAATGTTGTGGCTCCACCTTTCAGAATTCAGTCCAGGTGATCTTCCAGCTGGCGATGTGCTCCCACTTGGTCCAGGCCCCCTGCTTGCTCATGCCAACCACTCTACTGAAGTGGGCATCCTCCACCTCAGCACGGACCTCCTCCTGGATAAGCTTACGCCTTTCCTTCCCTCTTGCTTTGCTGATGCATGGTTTTGGGTTGCTACCTAGCCCAGCTCGTCCCGTCACCACGTTACCCACTATGATGGTGTGCCGCAGCCTCGCCTCTGCTTGCTTCACTGCATCTTGGGCGCGCCACTTCCGTCCTGTTCGTACCTCCACGCCTGCTGAAGAGACCTTATTGTCCACAGAATCTCTGTAGAGCAGGACTTCTCTGGCTCTGGAAAACTTGAACTCCTCTGTCAGGCTGCTGAAGGCAGCTGCTGAAGGAACAAAGCAATGCTACGTAGGCTCTGTGGCACACCCAACGACATGCGTAGAGCCTGGCTAATCTTCCTCTTAGAGCCTTCCACGATGGTAATTGGGATTTCATAAACAGTGGCCAGAGGAGACGAGGGAGGATGCAGTGCTGGTATATCCAGGCCTTAAACTTCCCAGGAAGTCCTGACTTATCCACCCCTGTGAGCCATGTGTCAAGGTCATCGCTGGTTGCTCGGCGTGCAGCGATATCCCTCAGGTCACAATTGAAAAGCTTGCCCAGGCTCTTCACTGGCTTTTTCGACACAGTGGGGATTTTTGTGTGTCCCAGAGTGAAGCGGAAGCAGTCAGTGACCTTGCCTGTGTACAGGACCAAGGACCTGGACTTTTCTGGCTTGAAACTCATTTGTGCCCAAGTAACGAGCCGATCGAGAGCTTGCAGAAGCCATCTGCATCCAGGCACTGATGTTGCTGTTACGGTGAGGTCGTCCATGAATGCTCTAATAGGGGGTTGTCAGGTGCCAGATCTTGATAAAGGGCCTCTGCACCAAATTCATGGCCAAGGCAAACAGGGACACAGAAATTGTGCAGCCGATAAAGATGCCTTTCTCTAGGCGATGCCAATCCGATGTTGAAGTTTCAGAGGACACCCTCAGACTGCAGTTGTTGTAGTAGTCCTGGATGAGATTGCAGACCTTTTCTTGGATGTGGTATGTGCTCAGGGACAACTTCACCAGCTTATGAGGGATTGACCCATAAGCGTTGGCAAGGTCCAGCCACAGCACAGCCAAGTCCCCCCTGCTTTCCCGCGCCTCCTGGATCAGTTGGGTTACCACTCCAGTGTGTTCTATGCACCCTGGTACCCCCAGAAAATATACTGCTTATTTGTTCAATTGAATGCTTTTGAAATGTTTTAACTGTGCAGCACCAAATAATGCGTGCTGTTAAAAACAAGCAAATTAATTATGGACTCTGCTGACTTATTTAGCTTTCTTTGGCATAAACTCTATTAAAATTGTTGTGATTTACTACTGAAAATCACAAATTTCCACATTACAGAGGTAATTATGTGACTCCTCCAAGAGACATAATTGATTTGGTTTTATGCTTTTCATTTCCAGAATGGCTAGATGCGTCCTTGACATCTAAATCATGTTTTGTCAGTAATGGGTGTAAAAAAATATCACTGCTTAGTATGACAACAAACTAACAAAATGTAACCCTATTCGCCACTGCTGGTGATTGTTATCTTTAAAGGGTATCTGTTATTTTATTCTGCAAACACAGATGTGTGTTCATTGGGTGTGGTGAAGATTTGGTAGCAGCAAAGCCTTCATCTTTAAAGGTTAAGCGTTATCTCTGTCATAAAAAATTCAGTTTCTGTCTGCTAAAGTTAATGTCGTAGAATATACATTCGTCTCTACAGTGTGTTTTTGTGCTGTAGCAGGGCGCTGTGCTGCAATGTGCTGCCTTTGCTGGGGAAAAATATCTTGATTGTATGCTACTGCACTACTTGATCAGTGACAATGATGCTACCACATAGTTAGGCTTCTGTTGATGGTATTTTTCAAGCTGGATTAATTACAGACTGATAGGCAGATCACTCAGAGTAATCATAACATTCTGCGTCTGTGGTATTTGAGTAGTTTAAACCTCTGTGAAGTTAAGTTCATTCCTTGTGAGCAGTTAGTATCCTGGGGACTTTTATTTTAAAGGGTGAAAATAGAAGTCTTCTGTTCTGTCAGTCTGACAGTAATGGTGGTACCATTTCAGGGTGTCCAACTCTAAAACTAGTTAAATGTTACTGTTCTAAGAAACAATGTATTTTACTGACTTTATAATGTCAATGATTACTTAAATAATCTCTTCACTCTAGTTCTGTCATGTTAATTAGGTATGACTTTAAGGGCTCTTGATCAGGTGCAGACACGGAGCACCTGCCCTGCGCTGTGCCTGCACTGTGCCTGTGCACAAGGATGATGATCATAGAATGTCACTTGAAGCGTTCCTTTCCCAAAATCATGTTTTTGCTCTTCTCCCGACCATGCATCACTGCGGGGAAAGTGGGACAGAACACGGAAATCCCTTTATGACAATGCAGGTTAGTCTATGTTAGATGTGGTTACTCAGCAATACCTGGCAAACTATGCTGTCCACAGAATTACCAGGAGAACTTGATGGGGATTATCATTGACAAGGTTCATTCCAAATATTTGTTGTAAATGATTTATCGGTGTAGTATAACTTCATGTAAGATGATAGTCTAGGGACTAAACCAGAGTTTAAGCTAATGGTTAACAACAGGGTCTAGCTGCTACATCATAATTTGTCTTTATATACTGTATATTGGTCTGTGATGAGTTTGATTGGCAGACCAATAGTCCAATCACCAGCTGCAATTGTTTCTGCAGGTTCTGCCTTCTGAAAACATTTTCTGTAAGCTCCTCCCCAGATAGACAGACAGTTGATGCAGAGGGCCTCCCTCCCTTTGCCAAAGGTTGGTACTGCTGGACTGTTTGCAGCCATTAGTGACAATAGTTTCTTTTCACTGTCAAGTCAATGAAACTTAACAGGGATGGGAATTCCTAAGGTTTTTATTTATGCCAATGCCATAATCAGTCCTTATCATTCTGATTCTTTATCAGTTCCCTTAATGATTCAATGTTTGATGTGGATTGAAATTTTGGAAAACAATGGCTGGGGAAACAAAGTCAAACACATGGCCACTGATATTTAATGCTTTGCTGCACAAATGAATACTTCTGCAAATCTGCTGGTGTTTTCACCCTTGCTTATGATCACACAGATACAGGATCTAGAGCAGTTTGTGTCATTTTCAGTCAAAAGAAAAATGAAATTGACAATTGTCAGAACAAGAACTCTAACGTGTCTCCTATTGCTAAGACATGATTCCAGATATCATTTAAGCATCTAGCGAGTAGTGGTTGTGGCTCAGTGAAGAGTTTGTGGATTCAGGTAGTTTTTTAGGTGGCACAAATTAAAAGAGCATTTTTTCTAATGATATCAATTGGTGGGCTTAATCAGTTAAATGCTTCACATGAATTTACCAAGCAGATGGACCTATATGTAATTCCTAAAATTACACGTCAAGATATATATATATATATATATATATATATATATTAAGATAGATGGATAGATAGATACGTTTTAAGAAAGAGAACACACCCACACGCACACACACCCACACACACACACACCCACACACACACACACACACACACACCATTATTAACTGGTTTGGGTCATCATAATTTCTAAATTTACCAAGTCCTGTCTTCTCTAATTTGTGTTTTGCTTACAGCATGTAGGAACTGAAGCCAGGGTTAAATATCATTATATTGTAGTTCACAGCCATAAAGTTGACTGTTTCCTCTTTTCTGAAACCAGTAAATGTTAAATGTGCTCCACCTGTATACTACTTGTTGTGGGAAAAAAGGATGTCTCATGACCTTTAGAATTTTTCTTTGGATGCTTGCTTTGTGCCTCTGCAAAATGTGACATTTTTGGCATGGATCTATGATTTCAGTAAATGTGTTTTATGTACAGATGGTCCAGAGAGGCACTTTGCATGCCACTGCAGAAGAAACTGCCAGGCAAATAAGGGGTTTGTCTTATAAAGTATTCATTGTCACCTGGTAACAGCCTTCGTTCATTTCACCTGAAATTACAAAGAAAACCGATAGCATATCAGAGGGAGGAAAGAAGAGTGCCCTGAGGGACAGAGGCAAAGAAAGTTAACTGCAGCACTTTGAAAAAAAAAAACAGAGGACCTCTGTTTCTGTGAGAGGAGTGAGTGTTATTTGCTTAAAGCTTACGTGCATGCCTAATATTTTTGTCATATATTCTTAGACCTTTTAATGCCTGTGGCAAAAAAAAATGGAGCACAAATGTTTACATCACATGCATTTTAAAACCTAGTTTGTACAATTATCTATTAACTACATTTAAACCCTGTATATTTTTTTAGTGGCACCCATTGATAATTAAATATTCAGCTGTCCCAAATTAGTAATTAGTTTTACTTTTTGTGAAACATGAAGGAAATGGTGCTGCTTTCATGCAGCTTTTCTGTAGCCACACTAACTAAAATATAAGATTTTTATCTGAAGTCTTCTCATAGTTGTGTGAAATTAAAAGAAAACAGACTTTAAAATAATTTAAATTTCTTTCCTCCTAAAACCTTTTCAAGAACTGTGCTCCCCTCATTTAAATAGAGGCAGTTGAGGCTCCACCCCAAGAGAGTTGAAAGGCTAGAAGACCACAAAGATGGAAAGGCCAGCCCACTGAGGGAGGGAGAAAAAAACCTGCTCCGGTTCCTCTGCCATAATTTCCTATCAGCCTATTCAGACAACATCACCAACAGCTTGGTCTGTGCGTGTGTGTTTGTATGGGGGAGAGTGAGAGACAGAGCGGCAGCGCTCGACAGGCAGAGAGAGAGAGCGACAGAGAGAGAGAACAGGGAAGGGGGAGGCTCCGTATTCTTTCACCTACCCCCTGTCAAACCACAGGAAGGAGGGGCCAGACCCTAAGCTGCCAATCAAATCCGCTCGTGGCAGCCGGCATTATCTCAGCAACAAACTATTGACAGATTACATGTCAAGGAGTTTAGTGCATGATTGAAGGAAGCCTTTTTTATCTAGTTACTTTTCCGCTTTATTTATCCCTCCACCAACCAACATTCAATGACTTTCTAACAGAGTTGAGTAGTATTATGAAAGTTACATGTCTGAGAGGATTTAACTTCGACTTCCCTGAATATGGTGAGTACTTTTCTTCTTCTTCTTCTTCTTCTTCTTCTTCTTCTTCTTCTTCTGTTTCTTCTTCCTTTGTATCTATGCCAGATATGTTTTATTAGCTGACAGTTTAAGGTGTGTCTTTATCTCTGGCTGAATATACAGAGAGGGGAAGTTCATGATTAAACTATGTGCCAGCCCGTATGTATACTAAAGTGTTGCAACACCCTTATTTATAGCGCTTTGACAGTGCCCAAAGGTGACTGCAATAGCAAATAGTATAGCTTATTTCTCAAACAATCCTCTTCTGATGCTATGTAACATGCAGAACACATGTCAAGAAAGTTCTCAAAGCCAGTTTCATTTTCTCTTGTCAGACCGTATTTCTCTTCTAGGACACAAGACCTGAGCTATTCAGCCTTTCTTTATATATTTTTTCTTCAATATATTCATCTTTTTATTATTATTATTATTATTATTATTATTATTATTTTATTTATTTCAGTTTCTTCATCTAATGACATGTTTTTGAATAAGCCAACTTTCACAAGTGTTGAAATACAGGTATTTGACTCGACCGGAGAGGAGCTGGCAATGCCATTAGGGTACACACTGGATGGCCTAAGGGGTTGTTGCCAAGGGGACAAAGCAAACAAACTGTTGTGTTGCCTTTGTTGTCACACATGTAAAATGAGCAGGAGTAGTGTTAACACCTTTCTAGGTACTTCTAATTAATGTGCAAAAACAGCAATTTGCAGTGTGTTTCATTAAGAAAATAACCATCCAGATGAATTCAATGAGTACATGTTTGATAAAATTATGATTTTTTATATATGTTATTTTATGATTTAGTAATTAGTTAAATTTAACAATATATTTTTCTTAACACATCTGTGCTATTTAAAGGAGTAACAGATCTGTATCTGTCAGATTTACAACAGGCGCTCTGTGCGTACTTCTGTCAGAGTAAACTTGTCCTGTTATAACTGGCTCACACTTCATACTTGAAGTGTCACCCTCATCTCCACTTTTGTTGAAAAAACAAGGTTTTCTATGTGTTTAAAAATAGGTTATTTTCAGCTTCATATTTCTGTTTGCACATAAACTTTATGCGTGTGTGTTCTCTGTTCGCATGCCCTGAGTGGTGTCTTCTAATACACGTGTGTGTGTATTAATAGTCACTCTATACTTTACATTTGCTACATGCTTGAAAATAGTTACTTATTATCTGAACTAAAATTTTGTAAAGACATTAGGCTGCTGCCATAAACTTTATTAATTTTATCTCTTATTTTCAAAACCCTTTTTGAGATTACCCTCATTATAGATTTCCATGTAGGGTTGCTTGATGTATTTAAGTTATACCATTGATTTTAAATAATATCCAAGAGTATGAATTATAGAAAGAACGCCTTAAATTTTATATACACAGAATTGTATTCTTGTCTTTTTTCTTTTTTCAGGAAATGAAAACTTTTTTAAGCAGATTTTGCTTTTGGATCTCTTTTTTTTTGTTTTGTAACTTTGCTTATTCCTTTCTAAATACTTAAATCAATGTGACTTGTGTTTAAATTTAGTTTAAGCTATTTTGATGTTTTTCTGCTTTGAAGATATGGCAATAAAAATCAAAACTCAAATGTATGCATGAATCCCGAAATTGCTATTTCCTTTAGACTAAAACTCAAAGAGACTCTGACGTATATCCCGCTAACCACAGTGTTTGACAAACACATGAGAGAAATACAAGAGAGCTCAGTTATAATCTTTGGTTATTTAAAGTGTCCTGTATTATACTTTAAAATAACAACAAACATGTACAACTGTTACCGTGACACACCCTAATTTCAAACTTTTCGTCAGCTTGGAAAATGTTTTTCTTCCCTCCAATGAGTCATAATGTTGATTACCTTCTCCCTCACTGAGTTGTCTCATTAACCCTTTGTGGCCCTCTCCATCTTTTACGGCCTTCCACAAAAATCCAGGATGAAATGAGGGAGAAAAACAAGTCAGATCTGAAGGCCCTCAATAACCTTTTATCACAATTTAGCAATAACCTGAATCAATTTGATGTCTTAAGCAATAAAATATGCTGTTGCACTCCTATTTCTGCTGCTCCTTGGATGACAGTAAATTTACATTTTTTAATTAAACTAGCCGGAATTTTTATTAGGGGGCTGGGCTATGCTAATGGGAATGTTGTGTACAGCAGATTAACAGAGTTTTGAAATAAATTTTAACAGGGAGACATTTGGAGGGGAAAAAATGTGAGTCATTGTCTTTAACCTCTTTCATGCCTATTTCTCCAGGGGGATCCTTGTATTCTAAGGAGCCTTGTCAGGGAGGAGTGCTTCTCAGCAATGAGGTGATTAGTATCGCCTTGTCAACTGAGGAAAAACACACTCATCCTTAGGATTTATTTTTAAATGCTGTCTAACAAAAAATATAAAATTTTATTACATGAAATAAATCACTCTTTTTAACTTTGTAATAAAAAATCTTCCAAAGATAAAAAAGAATTCTATTTTAATTTTCAATTTTTCTAATTATATCTTACGACAAAAAAGATATTTTTATCATGGGATTCTGTATTTAAAAGAAGAAGTAATTGTTTCTTGAAAGACATTTTCCTGTTCAATTTTTACGTCTTATTTTCCCACATTGGAGGGGAAGTATTAAATAAGTGTTAAATACAGTAGTAAATGGGAGCATATATTTGTTGTGTAATTTTATGGTTTGCTCTCAGTATTTGACCGGTGTTGTATGAGGCTGTGTGTGTTATGCCTGGTTTAAGTAGAGTGGCAGGGGAAGAGAAAGGGGGAACATAGACAGCAGACAAGGAGAGGGTGTTGTGTGTGTTTGTGTGTGTCTGGGGGGGGGGGGGGGGAGTTAGACAGAAAAGAGAGGGACAGCTGAGTCCTGATTGAGCATGTGCCCAGTCATCAGACACAAGCCACCCAACACCGTAATTACCTTAACCCCTGTCTTTTAATACCCAAATCACACCAACTGGCCTTTTTTTCTTCCCCAGTAGAAAGAGGAAACATTAGAGATCAAACGATCAAATAAACTCCAGATGCACGTGGGCTGCCATGCATCTTGCCGCAGGAGCCAAAGTGTTCAGGGCTACTTGATATGGGCCAGGAGCGAGGCAAGTGGCATCACCACCCCCTTTCTTCAATCCTGTGCACTCATGCAGTGGCCAGCACCTAATTAAAACCTCAAAGCTCCCCGTCACCAATCTGGAGTAATGGCCTAATTAATACTTGCTGAAGAAATATTCGGGAATGATAAACAGGTTGCACCTTGGGTCTTCATTGCCTTTATTAACTAAAATATATAGCAGGCTAAGTTTTTATTATCACAGATAATGCGTGTTTGTTAAACTGCTTTGCCTAAAATTAAAGGAAATTGAAATAGTAAAATTATCTTTTTAATTATACTATCTAAAAAGAATTGCAATCAATTGCAAATTACCTCATTTATTGAAAAGGAAAGTTTTATCAAGTATTATTGCCTAGGAAAGAAATATCTTCTATATTTCTTACGCACTCCTCTCAGCATAAGTATCCTGCTTTTAATCTCACAACTAAATTTGCCGTGTCATGTATTCTTATGTGCAAAGTCAAGAGAGAGGCTTCCGGTGATTTTTTCCTTGCCTCAATTTCCTAATCTTTTTTAT